>JAWNNQ010001263.1:0-436746 GCA_035044765.1 Leucophenga montana | reverse complement strand
GTTATGTGCCTGTACACTTCGTAAAAAACACTACGTATTGCTTATTATATACTTATATTACCACTGCATTTCCTTTCAAAAAAAATATCAATTTCCGTCATCATATTCGTTCAAAGTGCATAAAAAAGTTTTAGCAAATTACAAAAAAAAAAATCGTTTTCATTCTTTGTCTCTCCAATTGCGCTCAATTGCTCTCTCATTCAATTTTTAAGCTCTTATGCTGCTTGCGCAAAGCAGGAGTGGAAGAAGCAGCAATACAGCTAGAAGAAGAAGCGCAACTTTATGCAGCAAAAGAAGCAAATAAAAATGTAGCAAAAAATAATTTAAATACATATTTTTATAAATAAATAAAAACCCTAAATATGCTTCAACTTAATTGCACATTACCACCCTCCACACATATTAAACGTTTTTTTTTTTGTATTTATGTATATGTATAGCAACAACTACAGCAAAATAAGAAAAATCTAATTTTCTATTTTATTTAACAATGCATTAAATAAATAAGTAAAGAAAAGCAAAAAAGTGGTGTTTATTTTTGTGTAAAATAAAAGTAATAAAGTAAAGCAAAGAAGCGAAAAAGTGTTTTCAAAAATATCTTTTTCTGTCTGCCTGTGTGCGAGCAGTAAAAAAAAAAAAAAGAAAATAGAATAATAACACACAGCGCAAAAAATACAAAAAAAAAGTGAAGAAGTTTTTGTCTGTGTGGAAGCGCCGCAGAGCCACAACAACAACAAAAGCAAAGTGCAAAGAAGAACGAGTAAAAAATAGCAAATCAAAATGGCGCACCAACAGCAACAACAACTTGCTCCATCAGTGAATTGTTCATTGGATGATATTGATTTGAATGCATTGAAGGTAATTTACACAATACAACAAAAAGAACAAAAACAATTTGTTTACAAAACCTTTTTTTTTTTTTAAATGCATAATTACTTTAACTTATCAACACCCCCATCCCACAACCTGCCAAAGAAATGGTTTAAAAAATTAAAAATTTAATTAATAAGAAAAAAACGCTGTTTAACGCTCCTTATATCTGCACTATACTTAAAATTGATAAAATTAGAGTTAATAAAAAACGAAAAGTCAAAAAATGGGTGGAACGTTTGCAAGGGGTAACCCTTAAAGTGGTCCCATCTTGGCCTATATGGTGTAAGGATTGATTAAAACAAATTTGACATTTCTAGCTTAATTTGGAACACAAAAATGTCATACAAAAACTTAACAATGAAGGTGAAGTTTGTAGAAAACTAAACCTTATAGTGTCACAATCTGAAATTGTATTATGATTTACTTAAGAAAGACCAAAATTTGCGTTTCTAGCGTAACTAACAACAAAACAAACAAAAAATGCATACAATAACATTAAAATGGGTGAGATTTCTTTGGGACTACCCCTTAAAGTGGAGTTGACATGTTCATTTAATACTAGTTATCTGAAGAATGAGGAGTACTTGTCGATAAAACGAAATGAGCTAAATTTTTTATTTTATATTTATTTTGTCTCCTTTGAATTAAACCACATTAAATGCTATATCCAAGATTGAAGTTATCTTCAATCACCATAATGCATAAACAAGAAAATTCAATTATGTAGACTTTGAGTTATAGAAGTGTTTCTTAAAACTAGATAATCTGAGGATTGCTGAATTAAACGCAATATTATTTTTTTTTCACATCAAATACTTTAGTTACAGTAAGTTAACATTTTCATTCATTTGGTGTTTCCTAAAGAAGTAACCGATTCCGTACTCACCAGTACAACTTATTTAACAGCCACGTCTGTTTGCTTGAAACACTTTCTTTTAATAATTTTAATTTCTTTCAATCGACATATTGGTACATTTAAAAAATAAAAAGAACGTTTCAGTGCTTCATAAAGGATCATTTATTTTACTAACATTTATTGTATGCAGTTGTCGGTCTCTAAACTTACGGCGTTATTCACACAAAGCATTAAACTCATAAAGAATAAATTAAGCATACGTTTTACAAAAAGGGACTTACCTACACAATATGTAAACTCAAAAGTAGAGTCAGTCGAATAGCACACACAAAAATGTTCTTCATAATGCAGGATTTCCCCAAAAATTTGACTTACTCGTGTCAATTCTTCTGTTCGAGTTATGGATATATTCGAGTTATAGAAGTTCGTGTTATGGATATACTATTTTAGTTCTAGAAATAAATGTTATAGAATTTTTGATCTAAATAAAAAAAAGGATCTAAATTAACTGGAATTTTCATGTTTCCGTGATGAGAATGAAGTTTCCGAATAATTGAAATAAGTATAAACAAATTTGGCTAATCTTTCGAAGACTAACATTTTTCGGTCCCGACATGCATACTATGTTTCATTGTTTTCTGTTTCTCCAAATTGGAAAAACTTGAAAATGTTAAGGGAAAATCTTTCATGAACTATTGATCTCAAATGATACTGCACGTTTTTTAATTACAAGGTGTGTCTCACAGAAAACGAAACTTAATTTACCAACATCTATCACTGGTGGCGCCACCTATAAGTGACCTAGTGTGTTCGAATGTGTCACGCCTTTCCTTATTTTCATAAACTTCATGATATTTGGTACCATGAAAGCGGAGATATCGCGCCCAAAGTGAGTTTGTGGCATTGGTCGGAAAACGAATTGTCAAGTTTATGATGATGATTGTTTATCGCGTGGTAGAGTGAAAAAGTAAATGTGGTTTAAAAACCGTCTTGACGGCATTAATAATGACAAAAATTTGCCAAATCGAAATTCCATCGAAACTGGGTGAATTAACGAAAAGATCAGTCAAAATATTCATTGAAACTAATGAACTTGGGCCTGAGTCTTTCTAAAACATCAATTTATCACATTGTCGAACATTGGACTAGCTATAGGTGTGTGCAAGCAGTAGTAATTTGGCGTTTGTTGCACCAATATGAGTTTATTCTGACCGGCTCGAGGTCAATTGTGAAATCGTTTACTCTTACTCATAGCGTAGTGGAACCCTTAATGTGTATTATATAAAAAAATAACCTGGAATTTGCATTTAAAAAGCCCATCCTAATTGTTTATATTAAATCTTCATTAGTTGTCAGCACTGTCGCTAATTACTATACCAAACTATACTATATTTATGTAAGTATGTCAACAAATTTGTTTGCACTTTGTTAGTACAGCTCTAAAAAACTATTGAACAAAAAGTTTGCCTTAAATAACAATGTTTTATTAAAAAACAGACGTACGAATGATACAAATAGTTTATGTAGGGCCTCATTTCGGGCAATCTTCGACCTCTTACAAACGAAATCATCGAAGAAGAAATTGTGCTCGATAATCGCCATTCCAGCTTAAGACAAACTGCACTTTATATGAGTATTTCTCACAACTCCGTTTGTTCAATTTTGTTTTTAGATATTTTGGGTATGAGCAGCGTATTGTACTCAACAGATTTGAATCCGTGTGAGTCTATCGAGGCCATAAAAGAAAATTCATAGAATGATGAGTTTCGAAGACTGGTGAAAACCCTGGCAAATGTGTTTTGCATTAAATGGAGCGTATTTTAAAGCTGACAAAATAAATTTTGATGATTAAATGAAAATGGTGTGTTTTATTTTACAAATCTCATTAATTTGTTGACTTCATGTATATATTTTTGATATACAAAATTCAAGTCGATAAAGACATGTCTGTTTGAACGACGAGATCTTGGAGACTATTAGAGATAGAGCAGTCAATTTGGAAATTGAGACTCTCCCATCCCCTCTTCATATAAAGGGTAATAATAATTTTAATGTTCCATCCCTACTATAAAGGGTAGCCCTCATACAAATCTGCCCCTCCACCAATTAGTGAGTTTTTGTGTGAAAATTTGTTGTTTATGTTTTTAATTAAGGTAGAAACGCCAAGTTTAGTGTATATAACTTAAAATCTTATAAAACTTCAATCCTTTTTTTAGATCAAAGTTTTGCTTATCGTATTAATTATTTATTGAACTAGAGTGGCACTAAAATAATAAGACATTATATAAAAGATTAGAAGAATATTCGAAAGTTATTTCTATAATTGGGAGAGAACTATTTAATTTTTTACCTTTTTTTTCCTTAAGTCCAAAATTTGATTAATATTTTTTCAAATAAAACAACGAATATTTGGAGACATATGCGGGCTAAATGCGTATTGTCATGATATTTAAGACTAAAGTCAAATATTGACAACAGTCAAATCTGATTTTGGTTACTGTTGTTCATGATTCGTTATAATTTGAACCTAATGAGAAATTTGTGGACAACAATTATGGAGCTCTCTTTAATTGTTTTTTAAAAACTGTAGAATTCGATAGAAAACATTTCGTTCGGATACATCATTGACTCTGATCCATAGTGTACACTGTGGTGTAGCTAAATTATATGGAGCTACATAGTTGAAGTTGCATGATATGACTTCATTTTGAAAACGATCATGTATTGTTGATAATAATGATGCTGATGATGATGATGTAGTCTAGCAGTTCAATTAGCTCTCTCTCTCTCACTCTCTGCGCCCAAACGGCTCCACCACACCCCTACTCTAAGCTTGATATGCTACTACAAGCTAGAAACGCGCTCAGTATACATGTTTTTGTTGCTGTACTTAGAGTTGCTGCTTTTGTAATTTTATTTATTGTTGACTAGGTGTGGTCATTATTAAAAATTTAAGCGCTTTTTTATATACTTAAATTTTTTTTATTTTTATTTTTTGCTTTATGACGGTTTTTTTGTTATTTTTTTCACTTGAGTATTTTTACTTCAATTATGTCTGTTTTATTTGTTTATTTTTATAAATTATAGCATTTTTCTTGTCGTTTCCGTATTTTGTTATATTTATTTATTTTTTTTTTTTTTTTGTGAGAGGCCTAACGTCTTTGATTCCTCTCTTTTTTGGTAAAAAAAAAAAACATTTTGTAGTATTTTTTTTTTTTATTGCTGTTTTTATCGTATGTGCAAAAAGTCGTGTGCGAAAGTGGAGAGTTGAAGTGGTGCGCTATGGCAACCTTTTGTTTTTGAAAAAAGCCAATACAAACACATACATATGTATATACAGGGTATTTTTTAGAGGTGTTGAACTTTGAATTGAATTAAAATACTGAGTTTACATAATTTCAAACTGAAAATTTGTTTTAATATTGCTGGTCATGTGTGCGATGAGCAATGAGAACTTTATCTCGGCAATTGTTCCACTTCTATGTCGTTCAAAGTTGCTGGTTTGTTTGCATAAACCAATGACTTCACATAAACCCGGAGAAAATAATACAAAAAAGAAACATGTCCTCAGTAAACATTCCATTCAATTGGTGTACGAAGTAATCGCTAATCATCGCTGTACGGTGCTCGACGTTAACGGTAACGTTTACGCCTGCCTCATTTTTAAATAGGAAAGACCAATGATTCCACCGGCCTATAAAGCGCACCAAACACTGATTATTTGTGGATGTAACGGTCTTGTGGTTTTTCTTCACTCCAAATGACTGAGAAAACAGTGATTTTCAGCCCATTGACGGGTCGAACGATGGTCATTTGGCTTTAATTCTTGCACCAGCTTGCACCAGTACGGTAAAATTCGCGATTTGAACCACAATTTTTGAAATAAATTTGCACAATTAGTAAGCATTGTTCTGGCGTTAGTATATTCATATTAATATGGCAAACCAAACTGACCACAAATGCTCAATAACGTTGCAGATCTGATCAATTTATGACAATAACACCCTTTACATGCAGTCTTTCCCTTTTTTGTATTCTCTGCCTACCGCTCTCCTGTTATGTTCCCCCCTGCACCGGTTCAATCAAGTTAACTGCTTTTGGCATATTAACAACCAATTAATACACGCGTTTATTCATCTCATCTCATCTTCCCTTTGTATTTACTGTTCTATTTTGTGATGCTTTCATGCCTTCAATAGCACTTCTCTTGCTCCCTTACTATGTATAAGTCTCTCTCCCTCTCTCAATGTCCGGCATTCCGGCCGGTGTCATTGTGCGCTATGCGGCCGTTACTATTGTTTTTTTTTTTGTCAATGAACTGCTCCCCACATATGCGCGCTCTCTCTCTCTCTCTCTCTCTCTGTGTGGGTTTTCTCACTCTGCCTAACATCGGCGCGCATCACCAAAATCGGTTTGTCACCCACAATTTACTGTTTTATGCGCCTGTTTTTGTGTGTTCGCTCTTTGGCCTATACTTTCTCATTCTCTTGCTTTGTCTTTTTGCAAGTTTTGTCTGCTTGTTGTTGTTTTTGCGTTTGTTGACTCTGCCACATGCGTCTATTCGTGCAGCGGCAGGCACATGACCCTACCACCCTCCCTGTTGTTACTCTTTCGTTCACTTGCTCGATTGCATGCTTTTTCTTTTGCTTCGTCTTCTTTATACATCTTCTTTGCCGTCTTTCGCCAATTGCCGATGTTGCATGAGTAGTGAGTGGGTGGGTGGGTTGCTGGGTGTAGATGTGTTGTTCGTGTTTTTTCTTTTGCTTTTGGAATATGAAGGCGTCGAAGCATTTGTATGAGGACTTGTGCATGCATTGCAGACGAGACAAAAACGAGACAAGAATGAAATCTTTTTTTTTAGTTTACTTTATTAAACGAAGAAGAAAAAGCTGATGATGAGTAGAAATTCTTTTGCTTTTCCTTGCTGTTTTTGTTGTTGTTGGCATGCAGAAAATGAAGTGTAGCAAGTTGAGGTTAAAGTAGACGCAGTCAAATACATATATAGAAATACATATACATACAGACAGATATACATATGTACATATGTATGTACAAGTATGTAAAAGCATGTTTATGATTTGTTGGTCTTTCGCTTTTGTTGAGCTATTTGGTGTAGTCGTTATTCTTGTTGTTATTGTTGCTGTGTGCGTGGGTGTTTAACAAATTTTTTTCTTTTACTTTTTTTTCTAATTTTTTTACTGTGTAAAGGTCATTAGACAAAACATGCTTGAAGTCTCGCCGTACACAGCAACTTAAAAAGGTCAGAGTCCTTAAAGCTTGTTTAAGCTATTTTGAGATTCATTGACTTTATTCGAAATCTATCTGTATATCAATATACACTCATCGCCACTTGAATATGACACCCCATAAGTCTGTATTCTATCGACCACTGCTCCCAAACCAAGCATGCTAGAGAATTAAGTTTTTTTATTTTGATAATGGTTGCAAATGGGTGCGTCCCGTGATATGGTTCTCAAACGAATTGGCGTCCCACATATTTTTCCTGCACAAATGGCAATAGAACATATCATTTGGCACACTATCGTATGGCGATTCGCGTGCAGTGTCTTTGCCGATATTGTTTGTAAACAAAAATAGATACCATATATGATGGAGTCAAAGAAAAAAAAAAAAGAAAAAACTATATTCATACACTCTCCACGCCTATTGAGTAGGACACCCTATTGAGCTGTTTTTAAATTAAAGTTTTTTTAATTCTAATTATAGCAGAAAAAAATATTAACTAAAAATGTGGAATCCCAATTTGACGCCAAATTACAAAAATTAAATGAACTCTAATTTTAAAACACTCGCTAGTTGAATAGGGTGTACACACATACACACGTAGCTCTTTGTATAAGCCAGCGAAAATTACACAGAGTAAAATAAAGATTTAGTAAGTACTGGTGTGAACACTTCTATTTGAAAGTTTTAAGTATCCCTGGTTTAGGATAAAATAAGTCATCTTTATATACACTTACGATGGTAGTCCTAGAAGTATCTGACAGGAATTGCGCTCATAGTTATTAAACAAGTTTGTAAAATTATAAGAACTCTACATCATTAACATCGAACAGAAATCCGGTGGGGACCGAAATTGATCTCAAACACCATCGTGTGACAATTTAAACTACTTTTTGGCATTGGTTAAACGCAGTTTAGTTTTTGCGCCGTTTCAAGCAGTTTTTGATCCAGTTCCTATGGTCGGGTCGCCGAGGCAACCTACAGACACAGACTTCGGTCCGGCGGTCATGTCTTTCATGTCTGCTTTCCATGGCCGTCAAACACAAATGATGCAGGTTGCTCAAAATTAAACGAGTATTCTAATGATAACTTTCAGAAAATAACTTCTTTAAAAACTTCAAGCGCCATACGTCTTCTGTGACCACTCTCGTATATACTCCTACAAAAAGATGAACACACAGAGGATCAATATCGAGTGTACTCGGCGTGGGGGCGATGATCATACCCTTAAGATAAGCACCAAATCTCATCTACGATTCGTATAATATGAAAGTGAGGGTAAAGAAAGCTGTGTTTATATGCAAACAACTAATTCGACGGAAATGGGACATGTCGCCGAAGGTAGTACAGTGCCTCTACTCCGTTATAGTAAGGCTAATACTAGCCACTGAAGTAACAGTATAGTGAACTGCACTTAAAAAAGATAGGTCAACACCATGGTACAAAATATGCAAAGTAGCGCCGAGATTTCTATCAGTGGCACTCTGCACATCACACCAATATCGAGTAGGTGAAACTAGGAGAACAATATGCAGTGGTACAAAAACTCCAACAGATTCTTTACCGATGGGTCAAAACTGGGCAAGAAGCTTGAAGGATGTTTAATCTCAAAAATCGAGCGGATATAAGTACCATAAGGGAAACTGTGGACTCGGTATATTCATGAGTGATAAAGGATAAAGGAAGTTTACATTTACACAGTTTGAATGCGCCAAATTGGAACACCACATAATCCAAGACGGTTACGGTTACAAACTACAAGTTGGAATAATTTGACATTATAGTAACATGTATGTATGCAGATAATAAACTCTAGCAGTCGTCTGCAACGACTTTTGCAGAAGCTAGAAGAAAGAAGAATTGCCTGAAACCCCATGACACTTTGCGACTGTTCGCAGTATGGTGGAAAAGGCAGAAATACTTGAGAGGGTGATGCTGAAGAACATAACCACTGTAGTCACCGTTATGAAGATTCTGTGACTACTTAAGTTCATCGACTCCATTAAGTGGTTAAATTAAATGGATTAATTTGGATCGTGTAGTACTAAGCCAACAGTAGTCTTGATAGCTACCTTCTATTTAGTTCTAACTACTAGTACATGAGGTTTTTTCTTTTAATTTGGATTCCTCCCTCCCCCTTGGTGATACATATGTAGATGCTTCTTCAAAAATATATACAAATATTTACGTTAATAAAGTCAATTAACTCATCTGAATTTCATCTGCCCTCCATTTGCTACAATAATCCTGCAATTCAGATTAAAATACAAAAAAACCTCCATTTACTCACAATTTAAGAGTATTTGTGTGTGTGGGCGATCGTTAGTGAGAAATTTGCAACATAAATTTTATCCAACTTTGAGTTCAAAAATGTCAATTTGCGTGTACTTTTTTTATTACTAAAATGAATTTCCGCTTCAGTTTTGAACTTAATAGAAAGTTTACTTTAACCTCTCTTGTTTCTCTTCTTCTGCTTTAAAATCTTATGGCCGATAAGATAATGTTTATAAGTATATATGTATACCGTTACTTTGTTTGCAACAGCGCGTGCATTTCGCTGCATTTTGAAATCATTTTCGATTAATTATTATTTTAAGTGAATTGAAGTTGGTTTTTTTTTCTTTCTTTCATTTGGTTGTTTCTGTATAAAATATTTATTTTTATATAGCTTATCATCGAGTGTTGTTGGCTTGCCTCACATTGTGTTGCACTTCAATGTATTGCTTTGTTTTTGGTCTTGTGAACGATTGTCTCGACTGTCTTCGTTTCGATACTCTCTATGCAGACTACTAAAAGTATCTGTGTATCTTTTATGTGTACGTGTATTTGTTTGTTTGTTTATTACGTTTTTCTTTTCATGGTTTATCAAACATTATGCGCGATAAAAACGTGTTCGCCCACATTTGGCTGCAATTTTTTTATTTTTTTTATTTGTTCCAGTAAGCGGAAAAAACCAAACATTTGATTTCTTGGTTACTTTACGCGTTGCGCAGTGAAAAAATAAACCTACAAAGCAGCAAATGGCGCACATGTCTTGCAAAGATAGACAGAAAGACCGACGAACGGACATTCTTTGAAATAGATATGCATAGAGACGACTGACAGTCAGTCGAATAAGTGGGCAAAGTGTACATTTGGCTACATATGGTTATCTGCTGTGTGTAAAGTCCTGTTTCTTGAAGAAAATTTATGGGAAATATCGTGCATTAGTTGGATAAGTTTTCAATTTATTTTAGTTTCTGTTTTTCCATACGTATATAATAGCTTAACAGCTGATTTGTTGAGAGAAAGGTATATGGTTGCATAAAACAGCTGACTTATACTGCGCTGACTTATATTGTTTTTAGATAAGATTATTGTTGAACTAGACAGGAAAAAAAATGTTCTGCAAATAGAACACTTAATCATAAAAACAAATTTGTGACTGTAGATACTTAGTATTTCTTCTGACAAGCACTGACTCGCACACAGTAATAAAAATCATATTCTGTAAACTGTATTCAGTGCTAAATCTATACACATAAATATTGCTTTCTGCTCTCAAAATAAAATTCTTTGCCAACAAACTAGAGTTTTATAAGTGGTAGAACACGTCACCATAAAAACTAACACAGCTCTATGTTAGGAAATAAATATAAGTACACAGAAACGAATATTCGCTACAGCAACAACTTAACGTATCAATATAATTCGCAAAGAATTCTTAAATTGTTAGCTATTTGTGAAATGAAAAGCACAGCCAATGGCTAAATTCTAGAGCTATATTTAAGCTAATATGTACGTTAACATTATTTTTTCTATGAAAAGTTAAGTTATTAAATAAATTGAGAAAAAGACTGACTGAAACTGACTGAAAATGGGAATGAAAAACAAAATATATCGTTATAGATATCTATATTAAACTGTCGAGAACCAAACTTTAACTGTCAGAAACAGCAGTCGTTGCAAATGCTATTCGAAGAAAATTCATGAACAAATGCCGTTATCGATCATTTTTTCCGCATTACGCTCGGAAAACTTTCGTTTGCGATATTATTTTCGAATGTTTGTTAGACTGGAGTGATTTCTAGAATAATTTTTACATTTATAAGCCAAATCTTAGAATATATAAGATATGAAAAATCGAAAAACGCCCTTCTTGATACATTTGAGATCATTGTCATATCGCTTGATCCAGTGCAACAATTGGAACAATCATGTTTATTCCTGTTTAAATGTTCATATATATATATATATATATATATATATATATATATATATATATATATATATATATATATATATATATATATATATATATATATATATATATATATATATATATATATATATATATATATATATATATATATATATATATATATATATATATATATATATATATATATATATATATATATATATATATATATATATATATATATATATATATATATATATATATATATATATATATATATATATATATATATATATATATATATATATATATATATATATATATATATATATATATATATATATATATATATATATATATATATATATATATATATATATATATATATATATATATATATATGTAAAAACTTTATTTTCATCTGATATTCAGACAGCAGAGTATGAAAGCAAAATGTTTAGGTTAGTTTAGAGTGTAGAAACCGTGTCCACAATTAGAGCATAACTCCATTTGATATAGGTAGTTAATAGAATTAAGTTCTTGCTGTGTATTTCAAGATATAAAACTGAAAAGCACAGAGTAATCTGTGACAAAGTTGGTTCACAACCGAGCAGTGGCAGTTTAGATGTTCGGGAATTTGCTGGTCGCATTACTCTTGGTAACTTATAGAATAGAGTGTATTGTAGGTATTTGTTCCAGGGTTTAGTGACCCATTAGTGTGGTATGAGTTTGCATATTCCTGATTAAGTGATTAGCTCTAAATAAAAAACACGATCCAAAGAGCTGCGTGTGTGTTATTACAAATCCAAATATGCATGAAGAGCACATGGCCTTTGTACCACTGGTTTAGGTTACGCAAAATAAGTCTCCATATACATCTCTTCCTAATATTACAATTAGGCATGTTCTGACTCTAACTTTCGAGAAAATACGAAAGTGTATTTGATAAATTGTTAAATTTTTCATTGGTTTCGCGATTAGAATTCACTTGCCTTGAGTGAAATGAATTGGACTTGATCATCGAATTCACCTTTGCAAAATCAAACTCAAATATACCGCCGTATTCCGGTTTTCACATCCGAACCATTTATTCGGTTTCGTTAAAGTGCTCCGTATTTTGCTTTCAGAAGAATTTCACGATTTGAACTTATCAGATCTGAGAATATGAATTTCATAGTGCCAATTTTAAGTGAATTCAAATCGCAAAAATCTTTTGAAAGAGGATTACGGGCTATATTAACGAAACTGAATCCGAATAATTTAAGTGGGTTCGAAAACAAGAACACGGGGCGTAGAAATATTTAAAAATCCTGTTAGAAACCCGTATGCCCGGAACTCCCATAAAGAATCTTAATTTTCAGGCCGGAAAGTGAAGTCTGTAAAGCATCTTTTAAAAATTTTAAAAAGAAAATCACACTTGTTTTGAATATTGATTGAGTTTACCAATTCTTATATGTTAAGAAATGAAGAATAAATATATATTATATTATTGATATTTATTTTTGCAAACCAGCGCTCACCGATTTGCGAAAAACAATGCAAATAAGTGAATTTTGAAATGTGATATCCCTTAATCATAAAATATTTTAGAAAAAAACTGTACTTACTACAAGGTTGTAAATATTAAAGATCAGAGAGGTCAGATCGTTCTGCATCTATAAGATAAAATTGAAATATTAACCCCCCTCAATTAAGTTTTGCCATTGAACAAGAATTCGAAAATTAATTTTGTATTGGACAGGAAGAGGGACTCCGTTTTTCGTTTTGTTTCTGCCTCTAACTTGCTTAAATTATTATTCAATGCAATTAAACCCATTCGATTGATCAGATACATTTTGTGCATTTTAATTGAATTAAACGTCGTAGGTATACATTACGAGTAGTGAGTACATGTGTATTATTATTTCTGTTTACTTTTTCTATTTTTACACATTTCAATTTTCATTTCACTTCGACGACAACGACATCGACATCGATGACTGACTTGACTGACTACCTGTTACGATAAATTTTAACGCTTTTGCCAATGAAGTAATCAACCACAAATAGGTTCTAATTGCTTTGCGCTCATATAAAATGCTATATGTGTGAGTGAGATACAGCTAGCAACATTTGTGTTGTTATGTTTATTGCATGCCTAATTACATACGCTTATTCAGTTACACACACTTGTGCATAAACATTTGCAAGCGCTAGAGTAGAGTATTGTGTGAAAAAGAGAAAGAGAGAGAGAGAGAGTAGTGGGTAGAAAAAGTAATATTTATCCACACCCGTACAGATACACTCACTCATTCGTACGACGCCGACTTTTCCTGTTTCATTGTTGTAGTTGTTGGTTTTCTTCTTCTTGTTGTTGTTGTTGACGGTAGTCGACAGCATGTGTTTGACACACTTTGTTGTTGTAGTTGTAATATTCATACATAGTTTATAGTACGAGCACTGAGCAACAACAACAAAAGCAATGCTAAAAAAAGAGATGGAGCAAAAAAAGTGTAGAATTTTTAAGGCAGCCATAAATCTACTTTAAGCGGATTTAAAAAGAAAAAAATTTTTTTTTTCCATTGCTTGCCTTTACAAGAATTTCTGTTTCTATCTGTTGAAGACCCCCTCCGAAACCTCCCCGTGATTTTCTTTTTGTCTATTAGCATATAACATGCATCAACACGCCCCAAAGTTGCTTCACCTTCCCTAATACCCTAGTGCCCGCACCCTCAACTAGTTTGTGGTTTTGTCGTTTTTTTTTTTTTTTTTTTTTTGTATGCCTTTTGTTCTAACTAAAGTTCTTCCACTTTTTTATGCGCTTTACACATTGAGTGAAAGAGGTATTTTTAGTTTGTCGATTTGGAAGAAACTTTGGTGACAATATAAAGTAAGAACTAGCGTACCCGGCGTGCGATGCTCTGCCATCTATGGATTTTCTCGTATTTAGTGGCGCCCATTAAGTACTATGTTCCAGATAGGGTCGCTCTCTATTATCCAAGCTAGAAATTTGGTATATTTGTCACTACAGTGGATGCTCGGATTTCTTAAGTTTCGGAAAGCTTAATTTTGCGAATAAGTTAAGAAAATTTTGGCTTGTATGTAACTTCATAAAATCCTAGGATTAGACTTTAGTTTTCTGTGTAGTTTTTGAATCTATTTTATTTTTTGACTGTTTTCCTCGCTTCAACTTAATTAAAATGCCAAGATTTTCAATTGCGATGGTATTACAAGTAATTGCTTTTGCAGAATTGATGTCTGTAAACGAAACCGATGGTTACCGTGTCGTAATTGAGGAAACGATAGTTTTTTTTTTTTATCAGAACTCTAACACTAATTTTAGTTTTATCCATTGATAAAATGGAAAATTGGATTGCTAATGTCTTTGACGAAACTGATGATGATTCGGATTGCGAAGAAGATAAAGGTGCTGTTCAAAAATAGTCGGACGATAGTCAAAACAGAATTAAGATTCGTTATTAGTAGCTTAGACTCCTCTGATTAATCGGTTGCATTTTATGTGTTTTACATTTTTATTTTCTCTACTTAGTTAAGGAATTGTAAAATTCAAATTGGTATACATCGGATCAGAAAAAAAAAACTTTATGTAAAGTTGACAATAGCACTTTACTGTAAAATTTTTGGCCAATAGTTGATTTTTTAGTTTTTATAGATACGGGACAGTTTAAGTATTACGTGACGCAATTTTTTTACCCCTTCCCCCTGATAATACTTTGTCACAAATATACGGACACTTTCGGATTCATTTATTTAAAAAAATCGTCAAAAAATCGTAAGAATTCGGAAATCATCAGTAGCCCAAAAACAAACTACTTAAGAACTAAGAAGACAATTTTCGTCCGCTGTGTTATCGAATCAAAATAGAGCATCGACCCTACGATCGATATTTATATTCAGAATAAGACGTTTTTACTTTAGAGGAATGACACCGCCCATTTTTCGACTGAAATTTATTTCGACCCATACCCTTTTAACGTTTATGTACCAAGTCACACCCTTTCAATTCAAGAATTTATTGTTTTCCATAGCTGGTTACTAGTTTTTCCCACTAGAAACGATCCAAGTTAGGAGACAATTTTCGATTTCTACGATAGAAATGAACCGATGACCTACCAAATCATGCTGCATCCGTCGGGACAACCAGTAATCAGAAGATACAATGTCCGAAGCATACGGCGGGTGCGCCAAAATATCCCAGTTGAGCGTTTCCAAATATTTTTTCACTACTTTTGCGACATGAGGCCGAGAGTTGTCATGCAGAAGAATTACTTTGTTATGTCTGCGCTCGTATTGCCGCCTTTTTTTTTTGTAATGCACGGCTCAAACGAATCGTAGTCTATACCGATTGTCTGTAACGAAATCGATAATTGTAGCAGCTCTTAGTTCACAACTCTTTTTTGGTCCTACCACATACACAACATGAGTTTCGAACCATGAATATTCGGTTTTGCTGTTTATGTTGAAGATGATTGCAACGTTTATTTTATCTTGTTGTGGTTATCGTAGAATATCCATTTCTCATCCCCAGTCAGATTTCGATGTAAAAATAAAAAACCTTTTCTTTGTTGCCTTTGAATCAGCTGATCAGCACTTCTACGTCTCCTTGCCTTGCTTTTGAATCGTTCCCATTGTTGAGTCACTGCCAATGATTCTGCAAGCTACCCTAGCGTTTGACTCGAATCTTCGTGGAATAGTACCTTCAATTCTTTGTCATCGAATTTTTTGGGCTGTCCGGCGCGCAACTTGTCTTCAATGCTGAAATTCGAAAGTCGAAACCATTCCCTACACGATTTAGAGCAATGTCACCATAAACTTTCACAAGCATTCGATGTGCTTCAGCTGCATATTTCTTCTGATTAAAGCAGAAAACTAAGACCTCCCGCATTAGTGAACACGAATTTTAATATCTTCAACACAAAAAAAAAAACAAGGTGTTTTCTGAAACTAAAGGTGATATGAACTGAATATTATTGACACATGATGTCTAACCTCTCTGAAACTACAGAAATCAGCTGTTACTATGAAACATTCACAACAGCCAAGGCCATCTTTTGAAAACGAACCGAACTAATTTCTACACCCAATATACAAAGGGTATTAAAGTGTCTGTTTTACCGAACTAACGATTTATCTTGTTTATACTTTTTTCATATTTAAGGTTTTATTTTTTTTTTTATTTTTAGTTTGAAAAATAGTTTTTAGGCTAGTATATCCTCTCGATTCCAACTTCACTTACTCATTGACGTCATTTGCAGATATCTTTACATGTGTGTGTGTGTGTATCTGTGTGTATGTATTGCAGTTTTAGCTGTTGTACTAATTGTCGGATTTTTTTTCTCTTGTTTTCGTAGTCGTTAGTCAGTCATCAAAAGTCAGTTACCTGTTGAAAAACTTTATAAATACGATTCTTTTTTTTTTTTGCAGCAGCAGCCCAAAAATAGAAATTCCACATTCTTGTCGTTGTTTTTGTTGTTGTACTTGTATTTTTGTTTTCAATGTGTCAATGAACTCATTTTGAAGTAAGATCTTTATCAACGTCACTCGTCATTTTCATTCCGTTTCTGAAATACTTCAGCCAGTTCTTGCCTCCTTATTTGTTTTAATTCCTTCTAAAAAAAAAACAAAAAAAAAATCAAATCAGTGTTTACATGTAAATGTTTGGATTTTGTTTTACGTAATTTGTTTTTTGTTTCTCCTGTATTGTTTATAAGCAGAAAGTAAGTGCATACTAACATGAGTATCTCTGTTTATATCTTACTTGTATATAAGCTAATGTAGGTATGTGCGTTTGACGAGAAAGGATTCGTGGGCGTTTCCCTAAATTGAGAATTTAATATATACATAATTTTTCTCGATCATTTTCTTTGTATAAATGTATAAATTTTTATTAATACTTTTCTTTCTTCTCTATTTTATTACAGGATCCAGCCGGTATCTTCGAACTAATCGAAGTTGTCGGCAATGGCACCTACGGACAAGTCTATAAGGTAAATTTTTAGCATATTATTTCAAATATTTTCAGAACTATACGAGAGAGAATGAAAAAATACGAATCTATAAGCTTCTATATTTTCCGAGATACACCGGGACCCAATTCTTGATTCTGTTCAGTGTATGGACAGAAGATAACATCAATTCAGTGTTCAGGCTGGCGAATGCTGGTATCTCTGATCCTTTTCGAGGCTTCACTCTAATAGATTCTGGACAGTGCAGTATTTCTGGCTCAAAGCCTACAATTTTCAACTGTATCACAGCTACTATTTAACGAACAACCTACTCTTACTGCAACAACTACCTCACACAAACAGCTTTTGCTTCGCCTGCTACCTAAATATGCTCCGTTTGAGACAGTCCGATTATCGCAACGTTATGTATGTGCCATATGAAGAGATGCACCGACCTTAGATCTTAGGGAGTGGAGTGCTGAGTTCCTTGCCTTGTGCTGCCAATCTATGCGGAGGAATGCTTAACCTGATTCTCAGTCACCCGTGCTGGCATCATGTAATTTTTCTTCTACATAATCTTCAGTAATCCTCTCACCGTCTAGAACTACTGCCTGCACCCCTGATTTAACTGTCGTCAGTGATTCGTTTATTAGATACACAGAGTGGTCAATTGATGTAGAATATAGTTCTGAACATACTCCTATTGTAGTCGCATCACTTGTCCGGAATATTTTGTTGAGTTGAACCAACGAGTGTAAGTTAACTTCAACAAGGCAGACCGGTCGCTGTGTTGAACAATCGCTCAGCGATCTCTACAAAGCAATTGATAAATGTTCTAAGTTAAATTCTACAATTACATTAAATAATCTATTGTAAAATAAATGAGATTAACCGCCTGCATTGTATGTAAAAATGTATATTTTCACATCAACGAATATGAGTATTTAATGCAAGCTCCTGGAAACACTTTTTAAGCTCTTTAAGTACTTGAATAACTTTGGTTTTTGTAGATGATATTAAAACTCATCCATCATAGAATGTTTTATGTGTGGATAAACTTATTTTGGTGCATTTTTATAGCCAAATTTAACTATTTAACTCAATCATTCGAATTCGATTTAGCATTCAAGCAGCAGAATTCCAAGCTATAAAGCTCTTAACTATTGTTCAATGGTATATTTTTCACTCTAACGCTTTCTTTGCATATTGTTCGTTTTGTTGTACATAAATATTTTCCCCACAGTTCTCAAGCTTCATTGCTTTAGACGTCTTTTCAACTGAAACTTAGCGGGATTCTAGTTACTTTGGCTTGTAATTAGCAAACATTAGACTTAACGCTTGAATGCTTTTGCACGACCGAAAGAGAGAAACAAAGAAAGAGGGCTGGGGCTGGCTGGCTGGCTGGCTGACGCTGTTGTGATTGATGTACACTGAGCAAAATTTGTTATATGATGACTATATACTCGTATGATTATATATCGTACTAGCAGCAGAGATACACGTCTCACACATTAACACTTTACTGTGAAGATGAACGCATAAAGAAAGCCGCCGACAGCGTCGAACTTGACGCATTCGAGCGAAATAAAAGTATCTACAAGATACAAAATATCATGATCAAAAATTTATAGCAATGCACATATATGTATACATAAATATAAGTTTACAAAATATTGTCAGCGACGGCGTTGTTGTTTTTGATGTTGCTGACTTTGTGCATTATTTAACAAAAGCAACAACATTTTGTATCTATAAGATACAAAATTATATGAATCTAATATACAACGTTACGATGACGACCAAGCTCTCTATAAGCGCTATGCTTGAGTATATCGTTGACGAACTATACCACAGTTACAACAACAACAACAAAAATACACATCGTATCGTATATATACGAGTATGTATGTATATTCTAACTAAATAAAAATAGATACATTTAAACTGCGACAGACCCAACTGGAGAATTTTTCTACGAGTACTGTTCGTTCTACTATGGATGCCTCAAAAAATAATGGCAGCCATGAAACGCGTACGATCGTTTACTGCTCGTTTGGCATATTCCACTTGCCGCAACGTTGCGTTGCATTGTGGCAGCAGCAGCGGTTCTTTATTTCGTTCTTCGTTGATGTTGTTGTTCTTGTTGTTTGTTGTAAATTACCGTTAACGGGAAACTTGTGTGCGCTTGCAGCGGCAAATTCTAACTTGGGAGGCCAATAAAAACGAACGAACGTTGAACATAGCTGCGGCAGCAGAGTACGTGTCAGTTTGTCCAGACGAAAGGACGGGCGGAGGGACAGACGGGCAAGCGGGCGTTCAGTTGGACACACTTTGTGGGGGTCTATTTTTCAGCTGCTGCACTGTTAGATGTCTCCATAAAGTCTCCGCATAAGACTTGCAGCGGTTATAGGATTTTTTTTTCTTTAATGAATATATGTAGTGATCTAATAGTTCTGGAATAAAACTATTAGAACTTGGCAAAGCTAAATTATCAAATTCAAATGTGACATGGTGAACATGGACAATCAGACATTATAGTCTTCATTAATCATAAAGAAACATCACTTGGAATCCTTATCTCAAACAGATAAGACATTTAAACTCTTTACAGAAGAGACGACTGGATTGGAAAAATTTTAAAAAGGAAGAGTACACAACAATACACGAAATTATTTTGCTTTATTTTTTTGCATACGCAGAAAGATAACGAAGTGTGAGAAAATTATTTGTATAGTTTTCGCTGGTTAATGCATAGATCTCCGTGTGTGTAGGACAATGCTCAGCATATGCTGAAAAGCATTTCAAAAACAAAAGTACACATAGAGCTTATGATCTAGGTACCTGCTGTAGACGAATTCATTTCTTATATGATAGGAGTGGTAAAAGTGCTGCTTTGGTTCAAAAAATGTATTGATCTTCGT
The DNA here is from genome assembly GCA_035044765.1 of Leucophenga montana. Classification (NCBI taxonomy): domain Eukaryota; kingdom Metazoa; phylum Arthropoda; class Insecta; order Diptera; family Drosophilidae; genus Leucophenga; species Leucophenga montana. The sequence goes on along the minus strand of JAWNNQ010001263.1, from coordinate 416,727 downwards.
GGAACATATTTTGATTTCAATGATAAAAAACCGATTTTTCTTTTTTTAATTATTAGGCGCACGACGTAAATAGCAGCCTTCCTATAAACTTTGACCATAATTCATATGACACAAAGTGTAACTACTATCCAAATTTAAGTTCGCATCCTATATCTATTTTCATATTTCATAAAATCATTAATTAAAGTTTTAAAGCAGACCTTGCACGGTCCCACTACACGCTACTGCTTCCTCTAGCGCAGACTGCTTCGATGGTCGATGCACTGGAAGATAAATGTTGCACCATGTGTGCAGCATTAGTCGCTTGTCAGTTGAGATCGCTGCTGAAACTGTTCTTATTGGAATTGTTCGCTATACATTGAATCTACTCGTACAATATATATTGAACGATTAATTTGCAGTTGTTGTGTTTGCGTTTCCTTTTGGCCTACTAAGCGAACCGAGATGAAAAAATAAAAAAATACCCAACTACTTTGGGTCGCTGACGATTTCAATTGGCTGAGTCATGCCAATTAAGTGTTTGCTCACAACAATAAAAACAACAACAACAACAACTAGTTGCGTAGAACTTTCACCTGTTTTTGTGCGTTTTAAAATGGGCCTGTAAGATGCAAAATGTTTTTCTTCTTGCTCAACTTGAAATCTAACAACATTCTCTGAAGCCCGACATCTGCGATTAAAGATTCAACTAGTTAAATTAAACTGTGTTACGTTAAGTTGCTTTAGTGTAAGCGATTATTGGACTCTGAGTGGTGCGGAGCCAAGTCTCGAGTCAAGTTGTTGCTTAGGCAAGAGTTTACCTTTTATGGTTTTAGCTACAATTCGCAATTCATTTTAATGGATTAATGTGTCTTTTAATTTGATGTCAATCTTCTTGGTGGTGTTGTACATACTCGTTGTTGTTGTTGTTGTTTATTGTTGTAATTGTTGGAATTTGTTGTTGTAGCTTTTAAACTTGTCTAACACGCGTATGCAGCTGTGTGAATTATTATAAATTATTTGTATATAGGACAGAGATACCCTATATGCTGAGTTAGAGGCATTTGTGCTGTGAAACGTCTAGCAAAAATATCAAATTATAAAAGTTTTTGATATTATTTTGATAGATTTTGATAATGGGTTTGAAGTTTTGTGACCGAAAAAGGTTTCAATTTTTTCAAATTTCCATTTAAGCTTTTCCAACTTGATTTTAAATGGTTTGGTAACATGGAGCTGAGAATTGAAATCCTCGTATCTCCTCGAAGTGCGGCCGTTTTTTTTCATAAATTTTTGGTAGCAATCCCTCGTGATGGTTTCATTGGATTTGATTAGCCTATATCTATTGATGCGTGAGAGGGGTAACCTCATGATTTAGACGTTCGGGTTTATCGTAGGGTATCCATTTTTCATCGCGATCGCAAGATCGCACGCTGGCTGCTTTTGCTGCTTATTTAACAGAAACTATGACAGTGTCAATGTAGTAAAAAACTTGTATGTGTTAACTACAGCTTACGTTGACAGAGCATATATAATAGACTTTTTTGGCGCCCTTCAAGATAAACGAGCTGTCACTGTCAAAAAAAGTAGTGTATATATTAGAAACGCCATATCTTACAGAACCCTAAAAACTTATTCGCACACACGATATAATATATTCATTATCAATATTTGTTGTCATTTTAATGAAATGCAAAACCATTTTCAGAAACTCACCATGTAATATTTCAACTTTCACAGTCCCAGTTATGAGGATCTGACAGCACACCAAAGAAAATTTCTTTATCAATATTTTTGAACTCATTAGCTTTAGAATGGTGAACTGCCTATCAACTATATCATAAAATCCCAAAATTGCAAATGTGTTGCATTAGCGCTTTCCACCAACATATATAGTGGATACTAAATCTCGGTTTAATTATTGTCCATGTGATTGCCTCATGCATTTAGCATGTACATGTAAGAGAACGAGCGGTACAGCATTACCTTTCGCTAGTTATTAGTTAGGGAAAGTGGTTAGTTATTCCTCTAGAATTAAGGAATTAGCTCTTCGCTAGGAAGGGGAGTTAGGTTTTCGCTAGAGAAAAGGAGTTAACCATTCGCATAACTTAACAAAAACCTGCTGTTACTTGAGTACTGACGGGTACCGTTTTAAGTGATGCGACACTGATAACTAAGAAATTAGCTAAATCGTTGGAAGTAACGATCAGTAGTTAGCGAATCGTTAGTGCATTGGGACAATACATTGATCCAACTGGTTTTAAATTTAAAGCGAATACACAATTCATGCAGTTTCAATACACTATGCAATATTTTCTACTATTTTTATTTTTTTTGTCGGAGGCTGTTGTTCTCTATTACTCGGTATTATTTGCCTGCATCATACACACATATTTGGTATTTGGAACGTGTACAAAAATCGCACCTTAATTCAAAAGCCCAAGCAATTTTTGTTTTAGCTTGCAAAAAAAAAAAAACATTTGACATGCCACACACACATACACACATAGAAATATGTGTTAAAAAAAATTATACTGCTGCCACAAGTGTACCATGTAGATATAGTAGTCTAGATAAGAGCTTTATACCTTTTGCCTCTCTAACTACAGATTTTCCCACCAAACTAGACGTCAAACTTATTATATTGTTGAATTTTTTGTTGTTGTTGCTGCCGCTTTTGTCTTACTAGCTCGTCGTAGTCGTCGGCTGCTGTGCTATTTCTTAAGAGATTTTTTTTTTTATATATATATGTAAGTGCCTCCACAGAACTTGTTTCTTCCGTCACTAGGTTTTTCGCGCATTAAGTAGTTCATTATTCTGTCAAACCGTAAGCTCTGCGACTCGATTTCTTTGGCTCATTCTCTCTGTCTTTTAGTCTGTCTCGTGTCTTGAGTTCGCTGGAAACCCACTCGAAATTAGCATGAGTAATATACCGCTGAGTCCAACTGTGTATATATATATAGGTTGGCTTTTTTAGACATTTAGAACTTTGAATTGAATTAAAATATGTACTGAGATACGATAATTTCAATCTGAAAATTGGCTTTATTAGAAAGATAATTTTAATGCGGCTGGCTCGGATGTAGCACATTATGGAAGTCCAATTTTCGAGAACTTTTCAAGCAAGGAGGGCCGTATCTCGGCAAAGGGTCGCACATGAATGGACGATTAGATAGACAATAAAATGCATGTAGCGCTCGGTAACATTCTCGAACTGAACTATGGTTTTCGAAATAAATTTGCTCAATTTTTTTTAAATAAAATGACAAATCAAACTGAGAACAAATGACGATAGCTTGGCCAGATCTGACTATTTTATGGTAGTTTAATCCATGTCGAAAAATGGAATCTCTAAAAAAACACCCTTTACATAGAAATACTGTTTGCCTTGCCACTCAAAGACTAACATACCAACAAGAAATAACCACTATATTTGTATTTATTTCTTTAGTTTTCAAATTGCTTTTTAGTATATGGGGATGCAGGACAAGCAGCAATGATAGGGGGTCCTGTTCTATTATAGTCTGCTCTAGAACGTAAGTAACGCCGTCGTCAACTTGTTCGATTTACTATAAAGTACACCATACATACTATACGACTTGCTTAAGAACTTGTCCCGAAGTTGTGACAGAGTTGTCGCACATTAATTTGTGTTACTAAAAACAGTTTGTTCTTATTGGAAATACTATATATGTATGTATGTATACACTTTTAATGAGCGAATCATGTGGTTCAGCGACGTGGACAATGACGAGTCTGACAGACAGATAGACAACCAGACAGCCAACAGCAATTCCTCGACAAAGGCAGTCAGTAGTCTCAATCAGGCAGTTAAACAACCGACTAACTAACTAACCAGTCAGTCAGTCAGTGAGTTTACTCACGCAGTCATTTTAGTCAGATGGCGTTTAATTTGTTTTGGCTGCTATTCGTTTATTTAAATTATATACACATTTACAGTCGTGTATAGAGAAATAAGATCGTTATTCATTCAATAAAAACAATCACAAAAAATTTAATAACAACAATATTTGTTAGATTATTGAGTATTAAAAAAAAAAAAATTCGTAGAATGTTCGAAATATTGTATTTTGATAACAAAGTTGAAAACAATGGCAACATTATACCTAAATGAGACTATTCTTTATGTTCGTTCTTTTTATTGGCAAATACAGTTTGTTAAATAAACACCACGTCATGTCAGATGGAATAATCTCTAATCAAATCTGCAATGTTGAATTCAATAAAATTCATTGTTGTTCAATTTGTGCACAAATCTTCCGTATATTTAAATTATCGGTTAAACTGTGATGAATATATTTTTTAGACAATTTCAATTCCGTGAACCACAATGAAAAGTTCGGCACATTTTATCCGAAAATAACGCACTTTTCAATGTTCTTTTCAGTTACCACGATTTTCGAAGAACCTGGATATTCGTCGTTCTGTATGTCCGATCGACCTATTGTAAACTGTTTAAGCCACTTATACAGTCTAGTATGGTACAAACAATTCTCCTCATAACCTCCTTTATCAAAATCAAAACAAGAATTCGATGAAATGATTGCCGTCAATAATGAAACACAAGTCACCGTATACATATGTACGCTCCCTCGAAACAGCCACAACAGGTGCCTCTAAAGGCGACAACTCCTGTCCTAAATACTTCAAAAGCGAAGCATCGGAAAGCGGCGGCTCATTGTAGGAGCTGCACGTAGCGAAGGTGGTTCGCGAGCGCGAAGATCCTTCGCTGACTTCCCTCGTCTGCTCGCTTGAAGCGCAATATGTGGACGGGCCTTACGTGATCCTTGCCGACTGGACGCTTGAAACGTCTCCATGTTCTCCATCATATAGAAGCACTCGCTCATAAAGCCTCCACGCTTGCGTTGCTTGTTCATTCACTTACCTTTATTTAAATATTAGCTGTTTGTGGTGATTATATCGATTATAAATCGGTTATTTGATCTTCGAGAATGACTCATGGCAACATTCATTACATTTTTAACATCCACCGATAATGTGAATAACGTTAGCCGGTGGAAAGGCCCTCTATGATTGGTCTTTGCAAGTATATGTAGTTCGAATGTTTTCTAACACAAGCGTAAAAGTGGTTTCTGTTTTCCAACCCTCTAGTTCGAAGTATTTCAAGCTGTTTTTGTACATATATTTTGAAATTTGTATATTAAATTAAAAGCTTTTATTCACATTAGAGGCATGACTTTTTACCTTTTATTTTAATTCAATATACACATGGCTGTACACGATGAGCTTCTTATAGTAATTATGGAAAATGTCATTAGTTTACTTTACTTTCTAAAAACAAAACAAAACTTCTGGTGGCTTCTTTGGCTTTCCTCACCTTTGGTTTTAGTACCAATGTAAATATGGTTCTACAAAATAATGCACCCTAAAATAAAATTTCAATAATTGTTTTTAAAAAATTATTCATTCTTTACAATTGATTGTAGCAAAAACGATACATTCCACAAACTATGCTGAAATTTAGTATATTTATTTACGCTCCAATTGTTTTTAAAATGTCGGCTTAAATAATATTTATTTAATATCTGAAAGCTCTGCTCAAGATGTATGAGTTTTTATTTCTCTGCCCACTTCTGTATAATTTAAAATGTTTTAACCGGTTTTTGCATATAAAATTTGTTTTTTCATAGCTGGTTCTTTTTTCCTTATCGTTGTCCGTCCGTCGACGCACAAGAAAAATTAACAACAAAATATTTCGCACTAAAAACATTTTTGTCTGACTTATTCATAATTAATACGTAAAGTATTTCAAAATTGTCATCACAGCAACTTTCTTCTTCGATTGCATACAATTAACAACATTTTAGCATAAATTAAAACTTTATATTTCTGTTGTATAATTTCAACAGTATCTCATTTCGCTATCGTGTCACCTTGATTTCAAAGCAACAACATCTTTAACTTCTATTAAACACCACAGTGAATATAGGAACAAAAAAAAAAAAATAACAAAATAGAGAAACCTGTTTCTTCCTCTACAACGTTTCATTCAAGAAATCCCCTCAAATGAAGCAATTTTTTTACATACCGTGCTCAACACTGTCATTTATTTTTCTGCGAATCGAAAAAAAAAAAGACAAAATAAGTCAGCGCGCTTCATTTTTATTTGATTTATTAGCCCCAGCATTCCACTTCGGTTCAGTTGAGTTTGAAATACTAATAGTATTTTGAAATGTTGCTTGCCTAATACGAGTGTTTCGCTGTATATTGTGAGCCTTGGCAGCCCTATGTGTTGTTAGGTACCAGCTGACAATTCCATTAGAGTGTTTGACATTTTTTTAGCGTAAAACTACGCACAACTTTTTGATGTACCAGCAATTTTCTAACCCTCCCAGATGCACTGATTAAAGGTTTTAACAGCTTTTTTAGACATCGAAAACCGTTGAAATTGCAATTTATTTTTGATGTACGGCAACAAAAAGAAGTCATTGCGTGTCAAGTCAGTGCTGTAAGGCGATTGGTTGTGTACCATTCAGATGGTTGCCTCAATGGAACAGTTACAACAAGTGGGAGCAATTTTACAAAAACAAAAAAAAAAGACAATCATGTTGTGCTTCTTCTTCCCTTCTTTTGTTAGAACAGTGTTGGAACACACAAACAGTCGATTGGTGTTATGTTTCGGCCTCTAAAGCATAGATTCATGATTCGCCTCCTGTTACGATGTTTTGAGCCACAACGGCTGTATCTCTTTAACCATTCTTTGCACCAATCGATACGAGCATATTTGTTATGGCGATAATATTGATGGTCAAATGTTCACGTAATTTCGAATGTATGTTTTTTTCCAACCATTCCCAAGACACTAATCTCACGGTATTCACATGCTGGTCTTGTCTTATCATTTCGTGCTCTACATCGATATTTTCTTGCACAACAGCTGTTTTGGACAACGTTCTTTAGATTCATTATTAAGCGAACCGCGACCACCTTCCAATTCAGACACAATAGTTTTTGAAGGCGCTTCATCGCCAAAAGACGAAGGAGTTGATTGATTGAGATCATCCACATAGAAAAGCGCAGTAAATCATTTTTACGTTTTACTTACATTTCTTGTTCGAGATGAATTTTTCATGTCACTGTAAACAACAGAAATAGTGCTTGTACATCAAAACGTTCTGCGTAAGCTTATGCTAAAATATGTCAAAGTTTCCAATGGAAATGACAACTAGCAACTAAAAACACCTTTGGTTGTCTAGGCACACAATGTACAAGACAGCTCTCGTAATATCGTGCTATGTACACTGTTAGAAATATTTATAATTCAGTTGTTGTCTTTTATTTTAATGTATTTGAAACAACAAATTAGGGATTTACGCTTTTGATTTGGTTGTCTTTTCGTGCATTTCCGCTTTGATAAGCTTTTAGGTTTTTTTTTGTTTTTTTTTTGCCACTATTTTGTTTTTGATTCTATTTCTTTTGAACATTTCTTATTGTATTTCATTGGAATTGCAGATGTGAAATTGATTCGTATTAAATGGGTGCGTCATCGGAGCTGTTTTTTTTTTATTTTATTTTTTTATACTTAAATCTTTGAGTGGGTTTGAGTATGAAGTATGGCAAGGTCATTATTGACAAATAAATGGGTACGTGCGTTGCTCTTTGGAATGTATTTATTATCATAAAACGATACCATGTAATGATAAAAATATCAATTTGCAGTTCAGTTTACTTTAAATGTAAATTAAGTTCAGGAAAAACTTGTGTATATGAATATGAGCTGCTATTTGAGTTTAATAGAAGTTTCTTTAGAAAATGTAGTTCTTATTAAAAATTTATATGCACAGTGCTGCTATTTACGTATTCCAATAAATTGTTCGCAATCGGATGCGTTAAATTTGTTCGTATTTCATTTACAGAAGAATTTAGATTTACTAGCCTTTGAATTTCATAGTGCCAATTCCAAGTGATTGAAACTATGAAATTCTTCTGAAAGTGGAGTACTGACCAATTTAATGAAACCGAATCCGAACAATTTATTCGAATTTAAGTAAAACATTTCAATAGTTTTTGCTTTGTAAAAATCGAATAATACTGAACATTATGTGTTTAGCTGTATTTTAGCAAAAATGCAAGATACTTCCTCTAATTAAAAGAAATGCAGTTCTTATTATCAATTCTGCTAGTGTATTTGAGTTGTTAACTTTGAATTTGAGATAATTTGCAATGACTACAATCTTATTTTGATAGAAAAGTTCTGTTCTTAGTCATTTTTATTTGTGTTCCGCGTAGTTACAACCTTATAGTAGATTATTAGGGTACAACCTAAATTCTAATTAAATAAAAATATTTTAAAAGATAAGATTACTTTTAACAATTAGGCTTACTCGCAAATTTGCGAAATTTTGCACTGATAAAAGTATTGCATACATTTGTATTATGTATTGGTTTTATAAACAAAACGTAATATAGTGTTTTGGTTACTTGAACAAATGAATAGTCGATGTGTGCATATTATATCATCTGTCTGAACGCTTTTTTGCTGAAAACTTGAAAAATTTAAAAGAAAAAAGTCTGTGATCTCTAAAACACGACCTATAGTATAACAGTTGTACGTTTCATTTGAAAATATATTCTTTGTTATATATGAAGTCTCAAATCAAGTCAAATATATGCAACTACGTGTCTTATGCCTGAGTAACAATGTTGGATATTTTATGGAGATTTGCAAAAAATAAAACAAAAGACGTTTAAATAAAATTTTTTTTTGGAAATAAACTTCATTTTGTTAACCCAAAAACTATAATATGTAACAGAAAAAAAATTCAATAGCAAACTTCCATTATAATGTACTAAAACGGACAAACGTACATGCTTAGAAAGGTTCCTATGATTGTTGATGATAAAATAATTTATTTTTATTTACTGATTTATTTTTATTTCATATTGGCTCCTCCGTTTATATTTTACCATTGAAAGTTATATAATTGTTATCGGATTCATAGGTGCATGTCCAATTTCAGCTCAATCAATTGATTTCCATAATTTGAAACATACAATCAAACTAAATGATTATCAAACATTGTAAAGTAAATAAAAGCTTTAAAAAAGTGTCAGTTTGTATAAGAGCTATGCTCTTGTGTGGCTGTGGATTGCTTTTTATTATGTCCCAATATCATGTTATGCCAATAAAAAGTATCCATGTCAATATTTGCTCAATATTTAAATAAAATAAGATAGTAAATAGCGCAATAAGACAATTCTATATCGATTCCATTCCTCAAGCAGCTAAACAAACATATATGTATGTACATCTACATCCTTTAGCTATACTTGCCGAATTTTTTGTAATCTACAATACATATAAATAATTTAAATAATTTGTTGCTATTCGAAGTTAGGTTAAATCAATCGAACTTTCCTTCTGCTATCCAGGTTCAGACAACAATTTATACCTTTGTTTATGAAAACATTTCGAGTGAGAGCGATACTGGCACACATTGGAATTTCTACCGGAATTAGTTGGGTTTCGCTCGCTGTCATCTTTCTAGCCAGTTTGTCAGCGTATTCGTTAACCGACACTATTTAGCATAGTTTTACAATTCTTATCCTCGTTTCATTTATTGATGTGTATTCGCAGTGCCTTGACTGCAGCTTTGGCTGTATGAGCAGTCGAACACAGGCTTTTCCAGGTGGCCTGCTCGAATATAGCGTTTAGAATCCGTCTAGAATCCACGGATGAAACACTGTTTCCATATTTAAGTTTTTTGATAATATTTCAGAGTCCACAGATCAGTCCATTTTTGAGTCGACGCGTAGGCGTAGAGTGACCATTCAGTGCACTCTATAAATTTTTTTTAAAAGTTAGCACTAAATTTATTGCAGTGACGACTGCTTACTTCCTTCTTCTTTTTTAATATACTCTAATTCTTAGTAAATAGTAAAGCCCTCAAATATATTCTGTATCCCTTTCGTTTGCACTTATAATTTACTCCGACATGAGGTGTGCATTGAACGAATGCATTCATTTCATACTTCCAGATCACTCGTGCCAGGCTCTAGTAAATAGTAGTAGGCTCTTAAAATGAAATTAGAGTCGACTTACAAAATGTATCTTCTTTATTAACAAGACTACGTGCGTTTTAGCATATTTGTGAACATAAATTTAGGAAAATCTTAAAGCAAATAAAATGAATCTATAAGGCAAACATGCAAGTGATAAATTTATTTTTTCAAAATTTGGCAAAAGTCCATCACATTATATTCTCCATAAATTATTCTATTTGGACTTTCCATAATTTACAATACACTGCTGTGAAAATCTATTTTAAAGTATCCAAATTGCAAAACAAATTTTACTCAAGGTTTGCGCATGTCGTCCATCCACTACGGAAACAATTGTCATACCCCAAAAAGTATGTACATACAAGTTCGGAAACCAATGTAACAAACTCCCTACAAAGGCAAACTTTGGCGCCTCATTGAAATTCATTTGTGATTAAAATTAGCAACAAATTACAACACAAACAAAACAAACCAAATTGAAACGAACAAGTTCAACTATTTTTGGCAAAATAAAAATAAAAATAAATATAAATTTATTTGCATAAATACAAATGCGAACGGCAATGAAAAAGTGTCATGGCGACAAAACTAATTAAACCAAAGCACAAACTGCAAAAATTAAATGCAAAATCTAACAAACCGAAAATAGGAGGAATAAAAAACAAAGAAAAGTTTGCTGAACCTATGTATCTAAAAATATTTCACACACTCCTCGTCTAAATGAGAAGTATCTCAAATAAAATGAGAAAAACGAACTAACAATAAACATATAATAAAAAGCATACAAAGAAAGCGCTAAACACGCAAAGATCATTGTAAAGTAGAGAATAAAATAGACAAATGAGTTGTAGAAATGTAACGTAGAAGACGCTTGCAACTGAAACTGATTGGAATTGATGTAGTCGGAGCAAAGAAACTAGACGGATGGATAGATAGATGGAATGGAATGGATGGATGGATGGACTGCCGGTCTATGCTGCCACAAGTGAAATATACATGAATGCAAAAAAAAAAAAACAAAACAAAAAAAAAGTAGACAAGAAAATGTGAGCGCGTGTATAAAATATATCTCAATGCTCTGAATATCTATCTGACAGTTGTATTTCATTGCTTAACACACACTAGAAAGGCAGTCAAAGTAGCAGCAGCGAAGGGCAGCGCTAAGCATCTGTGACAGGCAGACTTCACGTCTTGAACTCTATTTCAGTCGCAGTAGCTCTACTCTACTAGCTTTTATTTTATTATATATTATGTATATTTTTTTTTTTATATTTATTTCTATCTATGTTTTTTATGTGTTTTGTGTACCACAACGATTATCATATGTCAATAACTTTAAAAACAATGTAGCCTTTTCATATATGTACTCGTATGTACATATAAAGGCGATTCCATATACGATCTGATACTTTTGATAACATTTAACTTGAGTATTTAAAAAGCACGAACTGCTAATTAATTTTAATTAAAGAATTGTAATCGAAAACATCAAAATATATATGGCTTCACTAGGGTACAAAAAACCCAACAACATTTAAGTGGTAAACATATAAAACTCTCACTCGGAATAGTATAGATTCTGTGACGCTTGCCTTAGAACTAAATATTGTACTACCTGGCCGGATTCGGTTTTTACTTTCCAAAAGATTTTGCTAAATTTCACTTGTTCAATGCAAAATCAATTCAAAACATGAAATAATTCCAAACAATTCTAATTTACCATTTTAACTAATTCAATTTTCACAGCCTTGCTGAGAGAGAAAATCGGAACAAGACTGTATAATTCAAGGTTACCAAAGCATAGCTTACTCTAGTAATCTTATCCAACAACCAAGCTGTACTTAAAAAGGAAACTGGGAAAAACAAGATGCAGTTGAAAAACTGTGCCACGCCCACATATAAGAGAAAAAAAAACGTAGCAGCGCACGTCGTGTACGCTAGAAACATATAGTCAAATATGTATGCTCGAACTGTGGTATACGAACAAATAGGAAGCAAGAATTCCCTTGACACGCTTTCGCAAACTATAGACAATAGTGTTACATTATACCCTTTTCGAAAGGTTTTCTGGTACACTGTATCGACACCATTTTTATGTTGTAAATTATTACCTAGAATTTCAATAGAAATTGGTTAAAACTAGGATAGAAAATCGCAATCGGAATCAGAATCGTTAACCGTAATTAATCTATTCAAATTGAGAACCAGAACCGATATTTTAATTTTCTTAAAACCGGAACCTTTTACCGAAATAATAAAACATTATGAAAGAACCGTACCGAAACCAACATATTTGTACCGGTATAGTTTCGGTTCTCACTACTACTTTTTTTTAAATAAAATATTTACTTATGCTTAGTGTACTTATGGATAATGTTCAAAGGAAAACAGGAACAGCTGACACCATATGTACTCGTATACTGACAACATGCGTAGCGGCAATATTTGCGCATTGTAAACACCAGAACTATTCGAATTGTTACTCTTGCAGTTCGAGGTACGCAATTAAGTGTAAAGCGTTTGTTCACAGGTGTCAAGTTTATTATGAATCCGCTTAGGAATCGATAGGACATACTAACGCTGAACGACATAATGCTTTTAAGATGTAATTACAATTAAACAAGAAAAACTTTGGTAATACCGATATATACATATATGATGCTTCCGTCCATATGAAGAAGCCACCGTATATAATTTTAGGTTGATATTGACTGTAATGAAAAAGCTTTTCATAGAAAATCCGGTGAGTTTGTATGGAGTATATTCCTAAAAGTGGGCGGGACCTTCTCATTATACATTATGTACATTAAATGTCCATAATGCAAACGGTTTTCTTACAAAATTCGAAAAGTAGGCGGTGGTTTTTATTGTGGTTACCCCTAAAAGGGGGCGTAGCATACTAATTGTGATATATGTTCAGCCTAGAAACATAGAAAGTATCCATGCCCGATTTCTGATTGATCTCTTAAAAACTGAGGGAGTCGTTTTGGTTCACACAGACAGAGCAAAGACAGACAGACAGACGGACATGGACACACGGACATCGTCACGTCGAGCTGATCAAGAATATATGTATATATTTTATTAGAATACTATTCACACTATGTGTGGAGAGAATAAAAATTTAAGTATGTTTGAATTTACTTACTCTTGAATAAAGAATAGTTTGTTTCAAAAATTTAAATATATTATTAATTTGATGTATGGTTTTTGGAACGTTGCCAAAACTAATTATTCTCCTTTTTTTCAAGCATTATTTATATTTACCGGTACCGGTATCGTACCGATATACTAAAACTAAAATCGAAGAACCTTGCCGTAACCGAAATAAATTGAAACCGGTACAAAACCTTATACCGAACTACACGTTTCGATACGTACCAAAACAGGAAGAAAAACGAAAGTACTTTTCAGTTTTATTATTTTCGTGTTAAAACCGTACTTTGGTCAGATAACGGAAAATTGTTATTTTTTTTTAGGTCACTTTTTATAAAGTTACACTACTATACACAACTGTTATTTGGAATGGCCTAAGGGTATTTGTTTATATCTATATAATCATACATATAAATTTCAAAGAGTGCGCTTGGCGCATTTGTTGCCATGTTTTCAAGAGCGAAAAATTTGCGTAATAATTGTTTAAATGTCAATTTATCTCTGTAGGTTGATTTTTGTATGAATTGTTGAATTGTTTTCAGCTGCCGCATCATTTAGCGCTACTTCATACCGCTTTAAATTTGACATTGAACGCTTTGTTTACGTGCTGTGCTTAACTATTTAATTTTTAATTTTAAGCGCTTAGTTACGTTTAGCAGCAACAAAGTTGCGCTTACAAGTTATTTGTCTTCAAAATCATGCTGCTTTATCTGTATCTGCATATATACGTAAATCGTATCTTATGTACACTGTGCATCTCATTTGAATAAAACTGTGCGCAGACATGATTTTCTGGTTTGTAATTTTCTTGAATTTGTGGCATTTTTTATGTAGGAGTAGTCGTCGCCATCTCGCCATCGAAGTTGGTTTCTGCGCAGCTGTAGCGCGTAATGAATGCATTAATTCACTTCGTCGTCTAATTGCCACCATGAAATTCTAATAGGAGAGTGAAAAAAAAAACAAAATTAAGTTGTCTTTGCGTGTTGGCTGCACGTCTAGCCCTAAACTTCTGCTGCTGTTGGTAATTGTTGGCTTGATATAATTAGGTCAAAGTTCTAAACGCAAATTATATTGTCTTGTCTTGTATTTAACGCATTTGTGACAGTTATAGAAATACTTGTAGTCATAAAATACAAATTGAGGAAACAACTGTAAATGAATCCAATTGGAAAACGCATGACTGGTAGTGAATTGTACATGGAATGGTTGGAAGCCAATAAAAATTGGATTGAAATGGATTTTTTGATAGGGAGAATCGCAACTCCGATTTATGTTTTTAGTATAGAAAATAAATTAGAAAGTCATTTTGTGATTTGTTAAATAATATCTTTAAAAAACCAATCATAATGGAAAAAGAATGAGTTAGTTTGTCAATTGGAAAAGTTATGAATCTCTAATATATTAATCCGTGCATGAGTGATAAGTAATCAATCTATAGGGGATTGGTTTGCTGGTTTGCCACCTCATGTCTTTTTGATCATTACTCGTTATAAAATTATTTTGTTGGAATACATACAGTGTGTTTTATTATTAGAGGTTCCATTTTCCGACAGGGATTAAACTGTCATTTGTGCTCAGTTTGGTTTGCCATTTTTATGTCAATATACTAACAGCAGAATAACGCTTGCAAATTGTAAATAAATTTTGAAAATCATGGTGCAGTTCCGGCATGTTATCGTGCGCTACATCCATTTTACGATCGACATAATCGTCCATTCGAGCAACTAATTCGATTAAGCATGGATCGTTTTCGCAGCACGTATATTCTAAATAAAATGTGGTCGTAAATTGGACTTACAGAAAGTATCACATGCTCGATATCATATTTCAACACTAATGACATAAAATTATCTTTCTAATGAAACCAATTGTATAATCTTAGTATTTTAATTCAATTCAAAGTTCTAAACATCCAAAAAAAAGACACCCTATATAACAGTCGTTGAAAAGAGAAAGTAAGAAGCTACAATCATGAGCTAGAAATAATTCGAATTCTCACACAAGAAAAATTATACAACATATTTTGGAAAGTATCTAAAATCAACCCCTTAAATTTTTGTCCTGTAGTTGCCATCCCTCGAAATGTAAATGTAGAAAAACTTCAAGTAAAAACACCTGATTTAGAAGATTCTGTGAACATTTTATTTACACTCAGGGACTGTGAAATAAAAATGTGTGCAAATTGTCATGAAAAATCGGATTTGGCACGATGGTACGAAATCAATCCAATTTGTCATCGGAATTGCAATTCGAAGAAGTGTAAATACTTAAGCTCATAAAAATTACAAAGTTTAATAAGCGAAAAAGAGAGAAAGATATAGATGGCAACCTGCATCCCAACAAAGGTTCCAACATGCATTTTGATGCCATTATACGTTCTGAGATATTCTCTGTAAATCATTTCATGAGCCTTCTCAAATACTAGGCGAACGGATCCATATTGACTCGTATGTTTTCATTTTTTAGTCTGCTGCGCTGTGATGGTTGTTTCATCCATGATTACAAAACATCAACAAACACTCATTTGAAATGATGTTGTCGACTGTTGAAACGATTTTTCATTAAACTGGCAGCGAGCTTCGTTATTCTTAAATATTCATGCATAGTATATCTAAGTCGTTCCTCTGACTGCACCATCAATCTCGCGATCAGGACGCAGAGTTCTGAAAACATTGTGCTTCAAATTTAATTATTGGATCAATGCACGATGTTCGATTTCATCTAATCTATATATATATATATAAATTGAAGTATGTATGTATGTCCCCTATAGACTCCGAAACAAAGTTCTTCGGTTGAATTGGCTATCAAAAATACATTTATTGACATGGTTGGCTAACAATTTGACAGCAATCATTATTTTATTAGGGTGCAAAATATGCATTTGATGGTACTGAAGCCATTTAATGCCAAGGCTGATAACTTATCACACTGACCTCATTGCTCCAAATGATTGCAGGTAAAATTATGAAGTATTTTCTACATAATAATGGTAGATATGTATTTTTGTTTTTTGGAAATTGGTTCACTCACCTTGAGTAAGATATTTTCCAACTGACATATTAAGAACAAAAGTATTATTATATAAGTCTGTTACTTGCTGCTTTTGAACAACGACTATTTACCAATATTTCAAACTTTCAACACCTTCTCACATTAAATATTAACTAACATCCTTCTAATTTATCTACATATTGTATGTAAGTACCTACATATATGTATATTGTGAAGCCCGAAGCAGACTTTTTTTACACTTTCACCCTACTGTAACATGCGAATCGTCGACTTTCATTTGTTTTGTGTGTGTTTTTGGGCTTTTTAAACAAATTGACCCACTTTTTGTTGTTGTTTTGGTTGTATGGCCTCGCTTATACACCCACCCTCTCGATATATAAACATATACGTACGCCCACATGTAACTATATGAAAATCCTCATTATTGCCGCCTCAGATAGTATTTCATGAGTAATACCTACAACATACTGCTGTAAACTAATCACTCAAATGGTCTCGCTCCAAAACGATAAAGATATCGTCATATCTCCGTATGCTGTGTATGTGTGATGAACAAATGACTGAATGCCGCTCAAGGTTTTCTTTTTGTTTTGTTTCTTTTTTTAGCGACGCAAAATTTAATATTTGTACATACAATTTGTTGATTAAATATTTTGCCAACAATAACAACAACAATAATACTAAATATTTATGCCAACTTAAGTCCACCGATTTGATTGCCATTAGTCATTAAATGGCACTGCTGTCGTTTTTGCGGTTGATGACGAGTTTAAAATACGAATGTTTAATAAAAGTATGTAATAGGCAGAAGGAGGCATGGTAGACACCATAAAGTATATATAGTCTTGATCAACATCGGAAACTGTGTCAATATAGCCACATCCTTCCGTCTGGATGTATGAGACAACACATCTCAGGAAGTAGAGACTTCAAACTAGAATACATGACTATACGCAGATGTCTTTTATTAAATTTTGTGAATGCCACGCCCATAAAAAACAATTTGACCCTTATATGCATAGTGTAGCAAAAAAAAATTTTATTTAAAATGGCAGGGTATTTCGTAGTCGTGAACACACGGCTGCTCCATTCTTGCTTATTACATCTGGTTTTAAGTTAAACTTGTAACTTTCATTCGGAAAATATTTGCATTAGTAATTTAATTAGTGCAGGATTTAATATTTTTAGATTATGATTCAGACAAATGTTTATGTTTATGAACGCTTTAGATTTCGTTAAGCAATTATAATTCAATTGGTTTGTTTCCACTTTTGTGGCGATTTTTATTGAAAATCTTTATCTAAACTTAAAATATTTTTATTTTGCTAAGTAACTAGCTCGTTTCGTAAAAGGATGTACGCTACATACTTTAGTAACTGCGTTTATTAATAAATACCTTTAGAATAGATAGTCGGAGGAACGTCATTACAACTATTCAGCAACGAGATCAGACTTCAAAAGAGGCATCGTAGACCCGATAAAGTACATATATATTCTTGATCAGCACGACTAGACGAGTCGATCTATCAATGTCTGTATGTAGTTGCGCATTTTATGATAACTAATTCTATCCATTTGAATATTGGCACCTACACTTCTTTTTATTACATTTTATTAGAGTATCAAGGTTTACTCGCTCTTTTTGGTGTATAAAAAACTTTTTTATTGTAGTAAATATCAACTTAATAATTAATATGGTAGTTTCTAGTGGATGAACGCTTCCCATATACGTTAATGGATGGGACCCGTCCACTTTTTGGGGTAGCCCGCATACAAAACCACTGCCCACTTTTGTGTTTTTGTATGAAAAACTTCTTTGTTATAGTCAATATTCGGTTTAAATGCGATTTAGTGGACAGCTCCTTTATGTACATATACAAATGGGCGCCCGCCCACTTTTCGAGGTACTTCCATACAAAAGCGCACCTCACTTTTATGCATTTGTATGAAAAACGTCAATATCAACTTGAAAATCGATATGGTGGCATCTTATAAATGGTCGCTACATACACAGTTACTAGTGGGCGTGTACCGCCCACTTTTTGAGGTAGCCCTTATTTAACCCCCCACGTTTATGTTTTACAGTACGATTTAAAATTTCGTGTGAATAGTATTCGATTTTCGGTTCAACCTAAGTTAACGCTTTTCTTTTTACCATTGTCAAAATGAATCTCGTCAGAAATAACAATGAAATTTAAAGTGCTATTGTCGTCTTTTACCATTTGAATGATTTTCAGTCAATATATCAAGCAAATCAGGAAGTCTGCTGGGTTCAATTTGCTAGTTATTAAAACTTTGTAGGAAAATAAGTTTAAATCTTTGTTCAGAATTGTCAGCAGTAATTGTCTTCTTAATTCCATTTGAAGAAATAAGTTATAGTTCAAAGCGCTAGAATTAGTATTAATATTCTGTGTCCGAACGGAAGGATCTCGGTAATTGGCCCACGTTGGTCAAAAAAATTAACCAGCCTCATATTCTGTTTGTTTGGAGGAATGCCGTTAAACGTCCGCCTAATCTCTCTTTGGACTGATCTCGCAGATTTTAAAGCATGACAGCGACACACTATCAGAGTTGTTGTTAAATTTAAATTCCAATCTGTAAAATAGAAAAAATCCAAAATTTTAATTGATTGATTACACAGTATCTATATTTTTAAAAGATGGTACTTTATTTTGATATGATATTTAGTATGGGTGAATTTAATAATACCGATATTTCAGATAGTTTTCTTTAGCGATATTATCAATATCGTAATTTTATGACCTTTAATATGATCGACATTATCTATATCGAAATTTGTAAAAGAGAATGTTTTTGATATGATTTCTTATAAAAATGTGAATTCTTTTCCAAAATTTGTACATTATATTTAATAATTTAATCTTGTATCGTATCATATCGCTCTTCTTAGTTTGAACGTGGATGTACAAATCCATACTTTTTATTATTGTTTGTTTATAATGCTGTGGTCAGACGTGAAAATAACTACGAGATACACTGTACCCAGTCTACAGTGTATTTCGTAGTTGTGGTAGAACTACTCCATTTATATTTGTAGTCGTTATTACTTTTACCTACAAATTTAAACCATCATTTCCAACACTGGAAAAATTTATCGGGTTTCTAAACCGATTTCCGATGATTGTTTATTAAAAACAATTTAAAATTTTTGAAGCTCGTTTTTTCAAATTCTTTTCCCACTGAAGAGACATACATACACTTACCCAACTTTAAATAAATGCTCTATGTTTGTTCCACAAATAATTCCAAAATACCTTTAAAAGCATGTATTTATCACCTCTAGTAAAGTAATTTTTGAATTGACCGTTGATAAAGTAATCTTTCACTAGAAGTGAAAATTTAAATTATAGTGATAGTAAAATGCTTAGCAAACTATGTATTGTTAAATCTATCTTTACTATTTATCTTTCTAAGGTATCTTTATTTCTATTCACACTGCATAAATTTTCTAGTAAATAAATAAAAAAAAAACATTTTTTTTTTTTTTTTTTAGTATTCATTTATTTATAGTCATAGTTTGAACATTTTGTTACTTGTCTTTTATATCTATCTGTATTTTAATGAATTTATTAGTGAAAGTTAAGTTTTTGCATATATTAATATATGTATTTATAATAAATATTGTATTTGTTTTATGCAACCGACGCCAGTCACAGTCACAGTTTGCTTTCTAATATAGCTCGCTTTGCAACGCGTTGGCATATACGTATCTTATAGATACAATACTGCAGCATTTGCTTATCTAACTGGGCAACCCTTATCTGCATATAAGTTTACAGTTCGTTTACAATGCGCGCATGACAATTATTTGCTTGACATTCCCGCTCCTTTTTTGACTATTACTCTAATTGCACCCGACGATGTTGCGCTGTTTGGGATCGCAACGATCTGAGGGCTTTTGCTTGCTTGCGCTTGCCTTGCTCCCTATAATATATATTATATAGATTATATTTTCTATACTATACATATATATATATATATATATATATATATATATATATATATATATATATATATATATATATATATATATCTGCGGGCAGTGGCGTCGTTGGCTTGAACCGAGTGACCCGCAGTGACAAAAAGCTGCGGTTTATCATTGTTGTTGTTGCTAAAGCGATAAAAATTGAGTTTTCATTGTTAATATTGTTTAAAGATTGCCAGGCCAGCCCAGAGCAGCCATCCAGCCTGCTTTTTTATTTCATTCTTTTATTGCATTTCGTATTGAATGTCGCCAGTTTTCATGCTTTCAATTCAACTTCAATCATACAATAGTTTAAGTGCTGTATGCATCTTTCCTTTCCGATGAAGTAGTTTGGCATTGTCAACTTTTGATTCGTTTAATTTTCAGTAATTATGCCTCAATTACTTAAATTTACACGCTACTCTTACTTATTTAACTCGTGCTGTGTACATGTCTGTCTGTCTGTCTGTGAGTATTTTTCAACTGCACTTTACAATTCCTGTTCACAAAATGGTTTAGTAATTTCTCGTTTATTTGCTGAGCTCATTTTTAAACTTGAGATACTTGAAATGTAGTAAATAAAAGTAAAAATGTTATTCTGGTTGTACTGATGCCTTTGCAGCTCAAACAATCTATGTTTAGGTATTATTTTATATTTGTCACTTATCAGAAACGCACTTTATATAGTATAGTTTATATTCAAAGTTTCAAGTTCAAATCAACCGTATAAACGTACAAAACCCACGTGCAGACATTATAGGAAAAAAACACTGGAAATTGTAACTCTAATGTCTGTTTGCAGAAATTATTAGAGGAGGCATCATATATCAAAAATTAAACACGGGGAGCATGGCTGGTTGATTTAATTTCTCTGATATCTCAGAAACTATTACCGATATCAAAAATTTATCTTCGCGAAAAAGAATGTTCGAGAAATTTACTAAAAAGAGATTTTGTAACATTTCTTTGTTTTTAGTAACGTTTCCGAGAAAACCCCTGTTGAAAAAATCACTACTTTTTCATTTTTAAAACGTAGTTCACACTAATTTTCTATTCTTGAACAATTTTTACTAGCGGTTAAGTTAAAAATGAAGTTACCAAAAGCTGTAAGAGGGTATGACTACGAATTAAACAAGATGATATGTACTTTAATATATAGTCAATACCGATGCTCAAATATAATCTAAATCTATCTTCCATATATATAAAAATGAATGTTTGTGTGTTCTTTATACTAGTAGTCCAAAGAAACATTTATATAGTGTGCTACTGTCGTTTAAGGGAAGGTTTCTGGTTATACATCATAAGAAAAATAGTATCCTTGAAGTCATAAATTCAAAACAATAAAGAATTTGTGCAGATATAAAGCGTTATAGAAAAAAATTTATATTGGGTGGCAATCTCGCCTCCTCCACCGTATCGTATTTTTCTGGATTTTTGACAAATGATACATCCTTCAACAATTTGTGGCTGAAAAGCTGAAATCGATGCTGGCTTGTCCGCATAGAACAAGGATTTCAAGTATGCCCACAGAAAAAGTAGTTTAATGATTTTGTCAGATTCCATAATTTTGCGGGCCAGGCAATGGATGCGCTTTGTGGAGATTATATTGTCGTCAATTGCCATCCAGAACTCAGTTCCTCACAAGCTCCCATCACGGCCATATGAGCGAAATAATTTTTCATCATTCATTTCATCATAAATTTATATATTGTATGTAAATATGCAATCGGCTTTTCAATAAACACTGAACTTTTCGAGTGTTACCTGCAAAAAAAAACCCTTTATATACGAGTATTTAGTTGATACTTTATGTGGTCATCGAAACTATGTACTCCATTGCGTTACAAACATTTCAGCAAACTAGTAATACTTTTTCTTTTACATCATGTTTGCAGCGTACTAAAACTGCATTAAAAATGTATCTACAACGTCAGCAATTTAAGCGTACTCTGTACTCTGCCTTCAATGCTCAGATACACCAATTGGATTTCATTTGTTTGGTTTTTGTATTTTCGCGCCATATGCTAATAATTATTGTTTTTTCCATAACTGATTTGCATTCAATTTCAATTGTTTTATTGTTTTTTCTTTTTGTTCGTGATGTTTGTGTACCTGCGCTGTATACATTTAAAAATTGAAACCTCAACTTGAAATCTTATTGGAAATGCATGCGCATAGTTTACTTTATTTCATACATACCTCTTACATCTAAATAGCTCTGTGTCTGTCTTTCAGTTCGCCACTCAGTGTGTCCGTCCATCCGATCCACCATCTGTATATGTGTCTGAAATATAAAACTTCAGCGAAAAATGGTTTTTTGTTGTAGGTAAACAGCTGCACCGATGACAACAACGAGGCTTGAAGTACATATCGTATCGTGCTTTTATTTGCTTTACCTTTAAAAATATTTCTTAAACATTTTATTTTCATTTTATTTATTTTTCGAACCGTCTTGGTGGATTATTACTATTTACAAAATCAGCGGATTTTCTTGCTTTTTATGGCTTTCGGTTTGGTTTTATTTGGCTTGGCTTTAATATGATTCACAAATATTTTCTTTTGTATTAATTTCATCAGCAGTTTTTTGTATTTTGTTTATTTTGCTATTGCCTAAATAGTTAAAAATATTATTGTTGATATTTGGCGTAGGTTTTAAATAAGATCGATCATTATAGGTTATCATCGGATTTAGCTTGTAATTTTTTTTTTTATATTTTTTATAGGGAATTACGCATAGATCAGCGAAAGATCTAAGCTTTGTCTGGTAAAATGCATTCTAAGAGTGAAGGTGGAACTCCAAATATAATTCTACCTCTTCCTCCACTAGACTTAGTGTGCGACCCTTAAATTTGGATCAACGTTTTGAAATGCTCAAACTTTCTTGTTGAACGATGATCCTGAGTTTTTTTCCAAGAAAAATCATCTTTTCGGATGAGGTTATGTCGGCAAGCAATAGTGTTGAATTTGGGGCACGCATAATACACACGTCTTGTTGGAGAAGCCCATGAATCCAATTGACATCCGGAGATGTCAATTGCCCCCCCCCCCTGGCGATATAATTTCACTCGATTTCTTCCTCGGGAGAAGGACAAAGTTTATGCAACAAATTGTCATACATTTGTCGAATAGAAACAAAGCAAGATGAAATTGCCTAAATAGAGCCGACAATTGTTGACACAGTGCTCAAAATTGGTATTGCTGGTTGGGCTATTGTCGAGCCGGCCGAGCTGGCAACTTCACTTAATCAGAAGAAACATTGTTTATAAATTGTAAATGATGCAAATTTATAATTCAACATACAGATGGCCCACCCTTTACATTGTTTAATATAATTAAATTAAATATTTTTTAATTAACTGAATAACTGAAACTTTTTACGAGTTTGAAAACTACTTAGCATATAGCAAATATGCTAAGTAGTTTTAAAACTCGTAAAAAGTTTCAGTTCTGTCAAAAATTCTATGAACACTTTAAATTTGACTAGAATCTCACATTTTCTGTATTAAAATATTTGATCATTATTTATGTACTTGATATGTTACAAAAAAAATCGGAATATAATGGTGTACTGAACTGCCAAAAATAATTTATATTCTATTTAGGAAACATTAACAAATTAAGGCGAAATACATTGTAAGGGTACTAACGATCCGCAGTAAAGTCGATAAAAAATCTTTTTTTTGGCAGAAAACAACTTTTAGCACAAATGCAAACTATATTTAAAATCTCAAACTTTTGACAAAATCGTTTTTATCCAGAGATTTCAGAAACAAGACAAAGTTTGTTATGTGGCATACAGTATTATTCAAAGTTTTAGTAAATAGGTATACAATATAAACAATATCTACATTGTTTTCTCAAATCAAAGTTTGCAATGTTCCTCAATGCATCAAATTCAGTCATCTCCAAACTAAATCTATTTTTGTTAAATACACAGCAAACAAATTAAATTGGACAAATTTTGACAAACACGAAAGGGAAGTTACTTATTGAGACCGGAAATTGTGCCAAATGCGTTGATTTAGCGCCCTCAATGACGTCAGTTAGCACTTAAGGCGGCGACAGACAATAACACGCGCTTGATATATTTGGTATTTTATTTACTTTTTTTTTTTTCAAGAGCATACAAACTTCCTAGAAATTATCTTTGAAAAGAATTTAGTTGGTATTTTTATAACATGCAGTAATGTTTTCTATATTTTGCAAAAATAACTTAAATATCAAACGAATTTTACACATATCTCCATTAAGAGAAATCTAAAATTTACTGAAATGTCAAGAAATTTGATAAAACTAAATGGCAAAGAAATTAGAGAGACAACACCCAAAACCGCCATCAAATTCAATTGAACGCTGTAGGAAACATAAATATTTACATACATATATAAATTAAATGGAAAAGTAAAAGTTCATATATCCGGCAAATGACAGCATAAAGTTTTTATTTATTTATAGCGCACAAGAGTGAAATTGCGCAAAATTTTCTCAAGATTGCACAATTGAATTAAGAGGCGCAATTGAAAATGTTTTACTTTATAATACTATTAGTTACTTTCATGTGTGAGTGCTGCGAATATATTATGTATAAGGTGTTTTTTTTTTTAGGGTTTCCATTTTCCGACAGGGTTAAACTATCGTAAAATGATCACAACTGGCAACGGTATTGTCATTTTATCATGAATAGACTAACAACGCTTGCAAATTGTCCGAATTTATTACTAAAATCGTGGTCAGTTGGGGAATGTTACGGTCGACACATTCGACCATCCAATGAACTAATTCTAGTAACCATGGATCGTTGTTGCACCACTTGTACTCTGATAAAAGGTGTTCGAAAATTGGACTTACAGAATGCGTCACATCCGAGCCAAACGCGGATCGTCCTAAATTTATCTTTCTAAAAAAGCCAATTTTCAGTTTGAAATTATATAATCTCAGTATTCAAAGTTCTACACCTCTCTAAAAAAACGCCTTATGTTATAATATGTTATACGAGTACATTTATGAAGCTGTTTTGTTCATGGAAATTGCGCTTGTGGTTTCCGCTCGTCGCTGATAGTTTGTCATGCAGGCAAAAACAGGCTGCCTTCAGCCGCAGTAACTTGCACTCATTCGATTAGTTTTAAATATTAATTGCAGAAAATTCATTTTCATTTCCAACTTCATCAACAACAACAACGACGTCGACACCGTTGTCGATGGCGTCTGGTAACTACATATTGAGGTTTTTCCTCCACATTTTAACACCTGCGGCGTTGATGGCGGCGCGTAGGTTGATCTGAACAGGCTGCCACGTTTTCGTTGCGTAATAAATTGGACACCCAGCTGCTGTGGCACAGTTGCTGTTCAAGAGTAGAGGGTGGTCCGGAAAATATTCAGCTTAATTATAAAATAAATAAGTAAATTTCTGCATATTCAAAATTTTTGAACTTTTATTCTAGCTCGCCGTTAGTGCCTTTCGTGTCAACACAATATTATACGGTTGCATTCCCTAATCCAATCACGAAATCCACCATGTTCTCATAAATGACGTGTTTCGTAGACTTGTTATAGGCTTGTGGCAGTGTACATTCAATTTCGATTCAAACTAATCGACTAAACAGCATACAGCTTACAAGTTTTTTGAGTTCGGTCAAAGTTCGAACATGCATATTGGTAGATCCTTTATAATTGCAAATAGAGATCTTTAAACGTTTCGTAAAATGGTTACCTATGGGCCTTAGGCTTTTCACCATTATTCGACCTCATTATCGCTGCATTTTGTGAACAGCACCATGGTCAAGTTCCTCGTAGCGCTAAGCATCATTTCATTTATAAACGTATAAACTTTTTGAAAGATTGTGTCAAAAATGGGGAAGATTGGTGGTAAGGGTAAGGTAATGAAAATCGATCGATCGCTTGACACTTGACGCAGTGGGAGTTTTTTGTAATTTTTGGTATTGTTGTTGTTGTTTTGTTGCTGGTATTGGGGGAGTCTGCGCTAATTGCGTTAATTAACCTAGAAATCAAAGTGTTTTCCTACATATATGCGCCGCATGGCGGTCAGATGCTTTGCGATCAAAAGATGAGTTTGCCTTTTCATTATAGTTGAAACGAAGAAGCGTGTATGCGATTGTATATTTTTTTTTCTGTTTTAGATTAATTTAATTATGAAGATATGCAATAAGATGAATGAGCGTACGAATAAATGAATGTATGAATTAGATGGATTGGATGAATTGTTTATCCGTTTGTTTGTATGGAAAAAATGTATGCAAACGCAGCATTTCAACAACTAAGATTACAACAAACAAATAGCAAACAAGAAAGAACGCTGCAGTCGAGTATGCGTGACTTCGAGATACCCTGTACCTTGTTTAAGGCTCCTCATATGAACCATAGAGGGGTGAAACGCGCCGGGTACCAGCTAGTACAAACAATTTCAATTTAAAGACTCAAAAATGGGAGGGGGTTTGCATGGGGTACCCGTTTGGGTGCTCCGATCTGAGCCTATATGAAATATTTTGTAGGGATTAACATAAGATATGGTGTATATAATGTCAATCCATCGGCATTTTTAGCCTAATTAAGAACAAAAACAAAAATTGTTGCACAAAAACTTACAACTGGAGGGCTAGTGTGTATAGGGGCTACTACTTATACTGGACTGATGTGGACCTATGCGGTATATATGTATTTTATTATGATTTATGTTAGATACACCAAATATGGCGTTGCTAGCATAATTAACAATAAACCCTAAACAAATTTCACACAAATACTTAAAAATGTGGTTAGGTTCTGTTGTCATGTTCATTGAATATTAGTTATCTGCAAAAGGGGAGAGTCTCTATCATATATAGTCTCTAAAATCTGTCTAAATTGACAGTTCTTCCAATACTGATCTAGAATATACAACTATATAGAGTTCGCCGCGCCACGTTTTGCAAACTTAATCTACTCTTTTATGATATGGCTACAGGGTATATAAAAGAGCTAAGCATGTCTATGTGTGTATCTGTGTGTAAACATTTGCCTAACATTTGGTCAATATTTGCGCTGCACTTGTTGTGTTGTTGTAGTAGTAGTCGTCGTTTCAGTTGTTGAAGTAGTTTTATTTTTCGCTGACGCACCGCACCGCATCAACTTTACTGACTGGCGTTGCAATATGGGTCAGAGGTTAGTTAACCTGATTGCTGCTCTCTCGCTTGAGTTAAATTGAGTTTCATTTGTTGTTTGAAAATTTTATTGCAGTTTAAAGTTTGCAAATTACTGCAACAACAAAAACTACAATAAGTTGAACAATGTACGAGCATATATTTTTAAGGTGCTTTTGCGTGGCGGTCGATTGGGTTAATAATTGCACCAGCTAAATTGTTCATGTGAAATGCTATGATGTGCATTAGACCAATTACTAAAAATACATTTAGAAACGAAATAAGGAGGTAGCTAGCTCGAGTTTTTTATTCAATTTTACATTAAATTATTTGCCTATTTGGTACTTCATTTATAAACAAGGTGCTGCGCACTTAGCAAAGAATTTGTAAGAACTACTTGTGAATTATAAGTGCTATGTTTGAAATGAAGTTTAATATTAAGTTTTAAGCCGAAGATTTGCCAAAATTTTTGTTTTGTACACATTTACTCATTAATACCTACAACACTATGTTAAAATGGTACAACAAAAATGATGTTTATGCATATATTTTTTTTTTTATGTTAAATACGTGAACATTTGCGTAATTACGCATTAATTTTAAAGGAATGAATCAGTAAATAATATTCGTGTAGCGTGAAAAAATTATAAATTAAAAACTTATTGCGTAGACAATCCTTCATAAATTAAAAAGTTGAAGACGAGCAGAATCTAGTATCTTTAGTGCGAATATATAATTTTTAAGAGTGTTCTTCTTGTGGTAACAGTAGGTGAATCAAATTTGGCCGCTTTATGCCATCCTCCATATTCACCATACGGGGTATTTTCTCGATTATCATATTTGTGTCCCTCACGCTCTTCGACCTCCTGCCAAATCGGTTAATTTTTCATGTTCGTGTTAAAACCTGTTTGTATAAAATCTCTTGCTTTAGGTAACAGCTGGCCAAATTATTTTTGATTTTTGCTACATTAGGATCATCAGGATCTAGTTTTGATTCATATATGTATATCTAATGCTTTCTGGTAATATTTTTCAACCTCATCATATTTTCCTTGATTTTGACACAAATGTGCCAAATGATGTAGTTGCTTTGCTACGTCGGGATGGTCTCTTCCAAGTACTTTTCCACGAATTTCCAAGGCACGTTTGCACAAGGGTTCGGCGTCTTTATACTTTCCACGTTTACCGTAAAGAACAGCTAAATTGTTTAAAGTCGCTGTTACTGCAGGGTACTTTTCTCCGAGCGTTTTAACGCGAATGGACAAAGCATCGTTTAAAAGATATGTTGCTTCCTTGAATTTATTCTGATCTCTGTAGACTTTCGCCAAAATATTCAACACTGTAGCAACATCTGGATGATC
This sequence comes from Leucophenga montana, assembly GCA_035044765.1. Taxonomy (NCBI): domain Eukaryota; kingdom Metazoa; phylum Arthropoda; class Insecta; order Diptera; family Drosophilidae; genus Leucophenga; species Leucophenga montana. The sequence continues at coordinate 388,051 of JAWNNQ010001263.1, read as the reverse complement.
ATGTCCACTTGTCTTTTCTAAATCTTCTAAAGCCTGTTTGCAGAGTGGAACAGCAACCTCATATCTGCACTGAGAAGCATATTGAATAACCAGATTATGAAGAGTGCGCAAACGTGCCGGGATTTCATATCTTGATGTTTGATTTGCAAATTGACTTGATTGGTGGCGTTTGCGACATATTATGCAGCTCCTCGTATTATTCATCTGGAAAGAGTTCCACAACCGGATCTGTACGGGATTTTTCAATTGAATCCTCATGTTCCTGGTTTTCATCATACTTTTTTACAGAGGCCATAAACTCAAGATGTTTTTTCTCTTATTCCAGCTGTGCAACCAGTTGTTCAGACGCTTGCAATTTTTGTTAGTGTTAGCTAGTAGTTCATCACGTAACCAAGGATTTTCTTGGTGCAACCATCGTACTTGGGTTTTCAACTTTTGTTTCTCGGCTTTAATGTTCTGCAAGTGAGATGCTAGAGCCATCATCACATGAGCTTCACTTAAGCTGTGCTCTATATATTCAATATATGTTATACTATATATGTAGATGTGCAACGTCAATTGGAAAATGTATTAGAGCGTTCAAGTTATGAGCATTTAATGCAGTTGTCTGTTTAAAAGGCGTTGTAAAACTTGTATAATTTAAAATGATTTATATTTATTGCATTCGAAATGAATGAATCTATATTGTTTGACATCATTTCTAAATTATTGTGACTTAATTGAATTGAAATTAAATGTCATGTGCTATTCTTTTTATATTTATTTTTAAATTAAGATACTTTAAGCAATACTAATTCTTCCAATTAGAAACGCCGCGTTAGCTAAAATGAAGTTTTAATATTTTTATGTAAATTGTCCATTAGTATTTCAAGTTGTTTAATATTTTATATACATTTCTTATTAGCAAGTCTTGCGCGTTTTGTAAGTTTATTTTATTACTTTTTCTTATACCAATCACACATAGGGTGAAATGGTATAATCAGTTTATCAGAAAGTCTGTAACGCATTAAAGCAGTCTTCGTAGACCCCATAAAGTACATATATTCTTAATAAGCTTGTTGAGATATCCAGTTGTAGCTGATACCTAGACTTAGTTACAATCAAATATAGTATCCATATCGACATGCCACGCCTAATTTTTATGGTAGCGTGTATGAAAAATGTTTTTATTGCAGTCAATATTGACTTAAAAATAGATATTGTGGCTACTTATGGACGAATGCTCATATGTGTAATATATCCATAGGGGTGATCTCCTACACTTTTTTGGATAGTTGCACCAACTAATTCCTGCACCCCACACTTTGAACTCTTTGTCAGTAAAACCTTTTTAATCTAATTAAATAAGGGTGGAGAGTTGTGCACATACTCTTGTTTTTGAGGTATGATCGGTATTATTTAAACCAGTATTTATAGTCGACCCTTCTCCCTGCCCCTCTTTTCCAGTTCGCCCTTCTTCATGACCCCTCGGGTAATAGGATGGTGAAAAATTCTTAACCACCTATTCTCTTATGTATATATATATATATATATATATATATATATATATATATATATATATATATATATATATATTTTTTTTTTTTTTTTTGAATTACATTAAAACCAAAATATTAGTAGTATTAACAAAAATTTGGTTAAAGAAATTTTAACTTTCAAAATGCCAACGGTATTCTTTCATTCTCTGACTCTCTCAATATCATCTCGCACACATGACCATTTAAGGCAAATACATGATCACTAGACGATTTTATAGCTATCAGCTTTTTATCGTCTATTAATTTAATCTTCATAAATTATAGCCTGTGTTAATCTGATATATGAGCTATATTATTGTAAAGTTTCATTAAAATCCATCCATTTATTTTTTTATTTTTTAGAAATAACCAAAAAATACAAGAAGCCAGATCCGAAAAATATAGTGTTTGTAGTATTTTTTCATGACAGAAACCGAATTGAAGTTACTAGTTCTTTCGGCATTGTTATTATGTAAAAAGTAGCGCTGCAGTTCCTATTTGATGTTTTCCAACCAATTTTCGAGAACTTTTGGTAATCTGTCTTCAGTATACCAATTTACTGTCTGATCTGTCTGATTCAGGGGAATAGCAGTTAAAATTCGTAGAACCAATCGTGCAGATTTCTTCATGTATAGCACTTCATTTTTTAATAAACGCAACACAACCTTAACCTTTAACCTCAGATTCTAAGCAATCATTTATTGTGTAAATCGTGAACTTTCTTTAAATTTACGCATTAATTTTCTAATAAGAAACACAAAACATGCAGTTCACTCCTAAGAAACACTTCAAAACAATCCAATACCTGAGTGTATGATAGGTTGCTTTTTAATGAATTCAAAACATTAAACTATTCTCCAAATTCTACGGAATTTTGATGCCTATATCGCCCCATTGTTACGTTCAAACGTAACGAATGAGTGATATCTAACTGTTCAAGTTAGAAGTCCATATCTTTGATTATATGGAAGTTATAGATCATATAGGATTGTGTTAAAACGTTTACGAGTCTGTTCCAAATTATGTTGTACAGACATTGGAACAGACGGACATAACTATACCGACTTCTCAGCATCTCTTCAAGCTGATCACAAATATATGTACCTACATTATGGAGTTTCCCATTTTTCCTTACGAATATTTTAGTGCATTTATTTTATTTCAATACTCTTCTAGCGTGGCTCAACCCGTTTCATGGCATACGAAATGTTAGATTTAAAATTGTCCATAAATAGAATGCACTTCTATATAAAAAAATTTGCTGGTATGAATAATCGCACTAATAAAATACAGTTCCCAGGAATACTTCAGCATTATACGAGTATTTAATCAATTTTGCACGACACACAGAAAAGCTCCTAATGAAATTTTACAAAGTCATCTATTGATAAACCGAACGAACGATTCATCGATCGATCTATTAATCGATGAAAACCAGTTGCAATTAATTTCACATAAAATGAGATCAACGATTTATGTGAGCTACTGTAACTTACACAACTAATTTGCATAAATCAAGCGTTGAACTAGAAAAGAAAATTTGTTGTCGAAAGCAATTAGAGCAAACTCCTCGGTAGAAAACAAAAAAAATAGTATATGTACAACAACCAAGCAACATGACTATGTGTACTCCGTTGCTGTCAAACGTTTTGACTTCTAATAGCTTTTCGATTAACATGAAACGCCTTACGGCACAAGCTAACTGATCTAAACTACTAACTACCGCAAAATGAACGACGACGACCACTATGGATACATGAATGGATGGATGGTGCACATCCTTTGCTGAGTTGTTGCAGTCTTCATCGTCATTTGCTATCAGCACTTTTAAATCACTGCCAGCTTGCAACTGATTTTCCATGAAAAATGTTTCTGCGCTTGCAGTGTCATCAAGGCAAACAACTCAATTCAGAAAAGAAGATACATACATATGTAGATGTAGCAGGGGAGTTTGTAGCAAAAGGCACATAATGTGGCCTCTTTAAACGTAGCTGCTACTGATGCTGTTGACTTGCTTGATTACTTGAAAAATCAATTTTGGTTTTGATTAAAACGCAACTAATTGAAATAAATATTTACGCCTTAGTTGCTGCTGCTGATGCTTCTCCTCATACAATTTGTACAAGTATGTGAAAGAGCATATATTAGGCTGTAAATTGGTTACACTTGTCACTATTGGCTGACATGCAGCAGCAACATCTTTGGCCACACAAATGCATACATCCTGTTTGCAGCTAATCGTAACTGACAGCTCAAAACTTAAAAGTGAGAATGAAACTCTCGGAACGATTGAATGAAGAATGAGCGGCGGCAGTTTGTTTAAATGCTGTCTTCGGTGCCGCCGCTGCTTTTTGCTGTTTATGGAACATTAAACTCTTGCTATTGTTTTATTTAGAATTACGCTTTTGTTTATTTAATCACTTTATGTAGCCAACATGGCGTAGCCAGTCAGCCAACGAGTGAGTCGTCTCTCTTTCGCGCATTTCAACATTTGGACGGTCTCAGAGTTCAAGTGAATGCATGCCATGACAATAAGAAACAATTGAATGCTAGACTATATAAATATGTACAAATATAAAAATAATCGTCTGACTGATTTATCAGAAGTTGCATACTATATTGTCAGGCATTTCACTTTTTAAAAATTATCTACTCAAAAACTCCAAATGTTAAAAAGAAAAATGTGACACAGTTTTGTCTGCTAAATAAAATTTGAGGGTAAAAGAGAAATAACGACTTTGACATATTGCACAACAGTCTCATTTCACTCTGGTCTTCTGTAGATCAGATATTATGACCAAGATTCTGGCATTAAGGAGAGAAATCAGGGTGAAAGTTCGATAGAAACTTATTGGGTTCAATTTTAAATGTAATAATGTTGCTGGAACTCCAGCAGTTTTACTTCATTTTTTTTCATCCATAATCTAAAACTACCTGGTATGGTATCTACAGCCAATTTGCACACCAAACATTTTTCAGCCAATGGAACTTTTAATATTTTATGTTTTACAAAATATTGTTGACGGAACTTTATTCTTTTCTGGATCAATATATTCAGGGGTTACTTAGGGTGAGCCATTAAAAACTTCGGCATGTTTTTTTTGTTTTGTTTTGGTAATTATTAATCAAAACAAAAATTATTTCCTGTGAACATATTTTTCGTTCCAATTACTTTTTTAATATAATATCTCGCGGAAATGATTGACGCCAAATTGGAATGAATAGCTGTCATTTCCTATAAGATATTGTCTTTCAGGGCATCCGGGGTTTGTGGCTTGTTGTCATAAACTTGCTACTTCAATAAACCGAATAGAAATAGCCTGGACTCTTCAAATCGGGCGATCCCGGTATGCATTCAAAATCATTATTTTTCGAAATTCTGTGGCTCGCGCTGAGTGAGCTTGTCGCCCTGTCCTGTAGGAACTAAAAGTTGTCCATGCAAGCCACAAATGGCAAAAAAATAAAAAAATACGTTATCATGGCCCGGTCTCCATTGACGGCTCGATGATGCTTTCCGCATAAAGTTTAGCCCAAACTGTGACTCGTTCGTTGTAAAGATGTTGCTCGTTCAGTTTGACGGTTTGGTCCGTTCAGCGAATACACATTGTGTTTTCACATTTGAGAACATGTTTTGAATGTAATGCTGCACGATAATAGCGCGATATGGTGGCGTGTTCTATTCCATGGTAAAAATTTTCTTGGACTGACTTTTCGAAAGCGCGCTACCATATAAGGCGATCTGAAAACAGAAGTGAAAGTTATAAGATTGCAGGATACCAAAGATTTAAATGGCCTACATTATCGAGTCCCAAATTTCTTGAAGTTTTGTTTTTGATCCGGTAATTGTTCGTTGTGTTGTATCATATTGCATCTCCTGTTCATGTTTCTCCAAATGCTTTCAAGTCATTGTTTGTTTATATTTGTGGTATGGAAAGATTTCCAGCATGCTGAAGGAATAATTTTATGTCCGTCTGGCCGTCTATTTGAACAACGAGATCTTAGCAACTATAGGAGATAGAGACTTCAAGTTTGGATATTTCGAATCTCATATTCCCTCTGTACAGTCTACGTATTAAATGAACGTGCTAGACTCACTATAAGGGGTAGCCCCTGTAGTAGTTTTTGTAGAAAATTTTATTGTTGTTAATTTAGCTACAAACGCCAAATTGAATGTGTCAGCATATAGCCTAATACAAATCTATGGTTAAAATAAAGAGCCTTAGATTAGGTAGAGTATCTCGAATTAATAGTTGTTAGAGCGCTTGTATAATGAAGTAAATAATTTAGAATTATTCTAAACTCTCTGCGGACAAAAACGCTGTAAAAGTAAAAAGCATGTATGCATCTACATACCCGTACATACATATGTGTACTGCATTAACGTCATTCATCGCGCCATCACAATGCAAGTTTGTTTAAAAAGATGCACTGATAAAAGCCGCATAATAAAAACAACCTCCCCCTTCATTGAACGCATGAATGAAGTGCAATTTTCTCTCTCTCTCTCTCTCTCTCTCTCTCTCTCTCTCACATGTATATTCATTTTAAATGTGCTGTCATTCAATGCAATATTTATTCAATATTATCTTTTTCTTCAATTTACAGGGTCGCCATACAAAGACCGGTCAGCTGGCTGCCATAAAGGTGATGGATGTCACCGAAGACGAAGAGGAGGAGATCAAACTCGAAATCAATGTGCTCAAGAAATACTCAAATCATCGTAATATTGCAACATATTATGGTGCTTTTATTAAGAAATCACCACCAGGCAAAGATGATCAACTTTGGTTGGTTATGGAATATTGCGGTGCCGGTTCGGTGACCGATCTGGTTAAATCAACTAAGGGACAAAGTCTCAAGGAGGAATGGATTGCGTATATTTGTCGTGAGATTCTACGCGGTCTTAGCTATTTGCATTCGAACAAAGTTATACATCGCGACATAAAGGGACAAAATGTGCTGTTGACAGACAATGCTGAGGTAAAGCTTGTGGATTTCGGTGTATCGGCACAGTTGGATCGTACGATAGGCAGGCGCAATACATTTATCGGTGAGTCAGCAGCAGCAACAGCAGCAGTAGAAGTGCAAGAGGCTGCCTTTTTAAACATAATAAGATATCAAATTTATGTTCTTTATGTTATACAACAGGTACGCCTTATTGGATAGGCTCCCGAGGTTATTGCCTGCGATGAGAATCCTGATGCAACTTATGATAATCGTTCAGATCTCTGGTCATTGGGTATCACAGCGCTGGAGATGGCTGAGTCACAGCCGCCATTGTGTGATTTGCATCCAATGCGTGCGCTCTTCTTGATACCGCGCAATTCACCGCCACGTCTAAAATCGAAAAAATGGTCGAAGAAATTTCATGGATTCATTGACACAGTGCTTGGTGAGTCATAAGATAAAAAACTCTCAAATATACCTTCTTACATTTTCATATATATATATATATATATATATATATATATATATATATTTTATATATTTTTACAGTGAAAGACTATCATCAACGGCCTTACACTGAACAATTGCTGAAGCATGCCTTCATCAAAGATCAGCCAACTGATCGTCAGGTGCGTATACAGCTTAAGGATCACATCGATCGCTGTAAGAAACGCAAGCAGGAGAAGGAGCGTGAAGATTATCGTTACTCTGGTTCGGATAACGATGACGATGAACCACAAATTGCCGGCGAGCCAAGCTCGATTATACAGGCACCGGGTGGCGATACGTTGCGTCGTAATTTCCAGCAAATTCAAGAGGGACGTATTGCTGCCGAAGCACAACAACAACAGCAACATCATCAACTGTTGGCACAAGCAGCCGCAGCAGCGCATGCTGCCACACAGGCGCAAATTGCAGCACAACAAGCTGCCGTAGCGCAACAACAGGCGGCAGCAGCGGCTGCACAGCAAGCGCAACAGCAGCAGCAAGCACAGGCGCAACAGCCGCAGGCGAATCGTAATCAAAAACCACCATCATCGGTAGTAGTACAAAAAGCTTTTATAAATTTGTTCATTCATTTAATAATCATATTATTTCTCATTAATAGCGTGACTCACGTCAGCAGCAAGTTGAGGATCCTGGTCCACCAGCGCGTCCGCAATTACCGCAACGTTTGATTGTTGTACCGGATCCGCCACATGCGAATCGCCCATTGCCACCGACACCGAAGAATTCGGAAATAGCGGCAGCAGCAGCAGCTCAGACGCCATCGTCGCAGCAGCAGCAGCGAAGTTCGCAGAACAACTTTAAGCCATCGGTTCGTATGCTTAATGACGCAAAGTCTTACTTGATAATAATGCAGCCGACTGAAAGCGTTTTTATGATGTTGTTATAAATATACCTATATATTGGAAAACCCTGCATATAAGACATGTCAACCACCTATCAGACAATCAACCCGCCTCTTATCGCTGCATATACCTCTACTTGTACATACGATATATAAATAATTTATAAAAATAGTAGCTATACATATTAATCGCCGCTCATGTACTTATAGTAATTTATTTGATATATTTCTCAGTTTAATTTTTATCATATTTATACTACTCGTACATAAATAAGTTTTTTTTTTCTTTCTTCTTTATTTTCATGTACTCATATAATAATCCTACCCCCACTATAAATCATCATCAACGTTCAACGTATGATTTTTTCTGATAAATATTTTTTTATGAAAACACTACCACTACAATCTACACTACTCAACACACACCAATATATACACTAAACAGTTACCACCAAGGAGACCTGAGGTATGTTTCTTGATTTCCGGCGTATTTCTTTACATGTATTCCGAAATTTTTGTTATTATTTTGCGTTTATTTGTTTGTTCTCGCTGCATAATATTTAACTTTAGATTTTATTTAACATTGAAAATTTCGCATAAACATTTTTGGCTATATAAACAAGAAAAAACTTTAACTTCGGTGTAATCGAAGCATTAATACCTTTCACACGAAGTGTCAAATTGTGTACTTAGCAGATATAAAAATATTTATAAAACCTTAGAAACTAAACTTGGGTGGTTCGTTTCTATGGAGAATACCCATATTAGCGTTCGACAAATACGCAAAAATTCCACAGCACTTTAATAGCTCCTGAACAACCTCCATCATCGGCCTCACTAATAATCGTATTGGTCTATGTGTGATCTCTAGCAAGGGGTCAGCCGGCGTAACCTAACCTAAACCCCTAGAAGTGGGCGATAAAAATAAGCCAGGTTGATATCTTAAAAATTGATTCACTAAAAATGCGCAACTACCAGACAGACAGACGGATATGGCTAGATCGACTCGTCTCGCCGAGCTGCTCAAGAATATATATGCTTTATGGGGTCTATAATGTCACCTTTAATCCGTTACAAACTTTTTGACAAACTGCTAATACCAGTTTTTTATATGTGTGAATGGTATAAAAAAAAAATATTACACAAAAGAGGTACACAAAACTCGATAAACAGAAAAACAAACATTTTTGCACGCTAACTCACAAACAAAATTTACCAACTTCTAATCTAACTAATCCCAATTGCCGCAATTGCGAAAAAAGTAGTTTTTAGAGTGGCCTACTACTACTACTACTATTACATATATATGTACAACCATTCTGACCAATGCCAAACAAAATTATACAATATCAAAAAAAAAATAAAGCTTTACTTAAAATTTCTTATCCCCTATGCTTCAATATTTGTTGTATGTATTTGTGACTTAGACATATGCGTATACATATGATTGAACTCTTTTTTAAACCCTAGCACGCTCTGTGCCCTGTTCTGTCTGTCCCTCTTTATTCTACATACAAATAACTAACAAATAACAATTAAAGAACTAACCAAGCTTTTTACTGGATATGCGTTTAATTTACCCCTCGATTTTTGTGCCTTGTGCTTGCCAAAGCTTATCAATTTTATAAATCTCAATACTTTTTTTTGAAGAGAACCACTCTAATTCTGCTTTTACTGTATATTTCTACAACAAATTCCACAAAACACACTTAAATCCGCGTATACACAAACCCCCCGAAAAAAAAAATGTGGTGAAACTGGTTCTTATATAAACACAAACACAAACACACACAAAACAATCCAATATATACAACACACATACAAAACAAAAATATCAAATAAATTTTGTATAAAATACCAAAATACTCCATACACCATGTGTGCAAAATCAATAAACCACCAACTATCACCACCACCACCACCACTTCCACAACAACAAAACATCCGAACAAACAAAACGATATCAACCTACCTACCATTAGGATTTGGACATGTTAGCAGCACAATTAAATGAATTGGGCGTCTCTCAACAGCCGCAGCCACAGACAGCTTCTTCTGGACAGCAACTGGCGCAGCCTGAAGCACCGCCGCGCAATAATCGTCAATCAGGACCGCCGGGCTCATCTTCATCATCGAAGCCAGCAGCACCATTGCCATCGTCTAATAATCATCTGGGACAACCGGTTAATCCGCTGGATCCGTTGGATAGCAGCGATTCGGATAGTGAACCGGATGAGCCCAACGATCGTGCACGCAATGATGGTACACTGCTTGCCAGTGATCCACCGAAACCACTGTAAGTAAAAATTTCTAAAGTTTTTAATGCACCTTGTGTGTGCTGTGTGCGGATTGAGAAATAAAAATGTACTAAAAGTTGTTTTGGAGCAATAAATTTAAACATCTTCTTAAACGCAGTTGTTGAATCATATATAACTAATATCAATCTATAAAAGCTCTGCAATCGCACATTTGAATTTTCACATATCTTACCATAAGCTAAATCCCATTCTGTAAAACTAAACAATAACAAAATCATCACGAATTCGACAAAGAATCTGGTAGCATTGCTAATTTCAGTTAATCTACTTAAACTTCAGTTTAATATACGACCATATTGTTTTAGGGTCCCTTGACAAAAATAATATTCTTTTAATTTACATTAGAAAATAAAAAATAAAAAAAAAACATAAAGTTTAAAGTCATCAAGGTAATGAGTAGAAAAGTATTTGCAAGGATCTATTCATATCAGAATCATTCGTTTCTAATAGAAAATTTTGTTATTATAAATCAATGCAAATATGGGAATTGATATAGCACACAGTTGCTGAAAACTAGCCATATTTTCGATGACGTTTTGGAGAATTGCAACCGGAATGAACCGAAAAACTGATGTACTGCTAGATTTCAAGGCTGGAATCGATTTTGGATCATTATGGTGACCAGGGCCGATGAAGATCCAGTTGCACAAACACCACCCATTATAAAAATATGACAGTGATTTCAGTTGTCAAAAAGACATTCTTTCGAAATACTAGGACACAAATTCGAGAATTCGAAAACCTAACACCAGGAGATAAAATCCGGATTAAAACTTTTCTCAACCCACACACACAGTAGTGAACTCCATTATCACGTCGCTACCACAACATATTTCAGCATATTTAGTAGTTGATAAAATATTTGTATATTTTTTGAAGAGTTATATATAAAGGCGAAAAATAAAATGAATTCTAACCCAGAAGATTTTAAATAGCATCAAAAACAGATTAAGCACGTGTACAGCACAGAATAGTCTGATGGTTTGGAATGTTCATAGCGACAAAAAAAAAAGACGAAAAGTTTCTGATCTTGAACGAATATAGTTAACAAATAAAAACATTGTTACTTTTAGTTAAGCGGTTTAAGGATGAACTTGAAGTCATAAATGCAACATGACTTCATGTTGGTTCATCATTGGTGAAACCCGACGATGTCATCAAAATTCTTCGTGAGTTTACCAAAGATCAACCAAAATCTTCATTAAATTATCGAAATTGAATATTTTTAAAACTTTAAATTTTCGCATATTGATCGAGATTTTCACCAAAACTCGCTTTTTAACCATCAACCACTCGAATACGTCTGATTCGACATTTAGTGTCAGTAAATGCATATTTAGCTGTTCGGAAATATGCATTTACTAACACTAAAGTCATCCAAAATGATTGCACCTATATTTTTAGGGTCATCTCTTCAGATAACATGAAATGCTCGATCAACCTGCTTTTTGACGAATTGCTTTCTCCTTAAACCAATTTGTAGAGAACAGAATTCGACTATTACTCAAATTAAATTCGACAACTGTCTTACCATTTTTGTTTATACTTCCATTTGTACAAAACAAATGTTCAAAAAAGATTCCGAAAAACTTTCGTTCTAGATAAGCAATTCTTATAGCGCTATTCCACCGGCCATAATTCTTCACATTCTCAACAAGCTTGGTGAATGTTGAGAATGTAAGGAAGGTTGTCTGCATATATTTCCATAAGATTCGTCAAGGTTCTATGCATGCTCAACAATCTCGAACAATTTTGCCATTAGGCCCGAACATATTAAATGTTTTTCAATGAAATTAATGACATATTACCGATAAAATTAGCACAAACAGCTGTACTCCGATTGAGCTCGTAAAAGTTAATTTGCGATTGCCGATTTTTTTTATCTAATCGCCAATAATAAAGCGGGATTCATTTTAAATCACAGTTCTTTTACTATTTGTAAAATAAACTGCTGTTTAATTTTAAGCGAACCTTATTTTGCCACTCACATGTTAACGACAACAATTATTTTTCAGAGAAAAAGGGGAAATGTAGAGAATGTGAATGTTGAGAATGTTGGGCGCAATGTATATAGGCTCTATGCATTAAGCATTTTAGTAGTTTTGTTGATGGCTATTTTGCCGATTCGTTTTAAGTTTTACATAGTCATATATGTATCAGCTTTTACCAAACCAAAGTTTGTAACATTGTTAGGAAAGGTTTTCTTTTCAATAATAGATCTCATAAATATAGATGACGCTTAAAATTTCTTTGATTTTTTTTGAAATTACCATTTACATCTTTAAAATCAAAACGCTCAAATACATTTAGATAAGACGAGTATCTACACACAAAAATCATCACTAATCAGCACATTTTCTTTCTCTTTACACTTTTCTGTAACAACTTTTTTGATTTAAATTTTCATTTCACTTTACTTCATGCATTTTCATTTCGTATTTAAAAATTTGTTTCACTCATGCGCGACGACGTCAACTATGTACATTTTTATTTCGATTTTTTTTTTCGTTTCTTCGTACTTGTTGTTTTTTTTTTTTGTTGCGTTTGTTGTGTTGTTGTGTATATACAGCCCTGAATTTTCATATAGACCCGGTCTAGGACCAGTTTCCGAGGATACAACAACAACGACCACACCGTTGACACACGGCAGTGGTGGACCACCAAATCGTCCACTGCCACCAACGCCTGATGATGATGACCAGGCCAGTGATCGTACACTGAAAATGAAGCGGGTAAGTACAAAAAGTATATAGATTATGTATCTACATATAGTGCACTTTTATTTAAGATATTTAGCTGTATGATTTTTTTTTTTTATACTTTAGTTTATGTCAGATTTATAAGAATTGTAAGCAAAAACTGTGATGTTCAAATTCAAACTGCATATTAGTTGAGTTGAAAAGAAATTGGTGATTTTTTGTGTAGTTTACACCCGATTATTTTCTTTTTGGGTATTTGAGTTTAGTTTTGGCGAAGGTTTTGTTCTTTATAGATTTTTTTTTTTTTAATTTTAGTGCAGCACTAATAAAACAGTTTGTATAAATCTTGTATAGGGTTGAAGGTAAAATATAAAAAAATCTAAAATCTGAAATCAAATAAATTTTTAAATACCTAAAAGCATTTTATGCTAAATTAGTTTAAACAATTGCAAGAAGTGGTTGTGGTTCTAATTAGAAAATATGAAAATAATTTATAATTATTTATTTTTTACACTGCATAACCAATTTCAATTTTTAGTTTAGTTTAATATTTTTTATCTATACATATATATATACTTAAATATATTTTAATTAATTTAATTAGCATTAACCAACAGAAATGAAAATTTTCATGAAATATTTTTTATGAGTTTGCTTTGCATTTGCAAATTTTCTTTTTTTACAACATTTTTTTAAACTTTATTTGCTGTATAAATTATTGAAAACTCTATCAATATATTCTTATTGATGATTATACTGATGATGCTGAATTTTTTGAATGCACTCATATGCACTCAACCATACAACAACAACAACACATACACATACAGTCAAAAAATCGTACAATGCATATATATATATATAAATAAATATCTACATGTTCAGATTATTTACATATACCTTCTGATCAAAAAGTACCAGGAAATTGTTAATAAAACGAAAATGGTTTAATTAGGCTTTGATATTTATTGAGCCATTTTCAAAGTAATCCCCATTAGACGAAATATACACATATTCCAATCTTCGAAACACCATTCGTAGTCCAATTTTCGGAATAAGTTTCAGAGTCCTCCGTGAGTTTGCTTTTTTCTACCCAATTGGTTTAAAATGCTTTCCGCGGAGTGATAACTTGAGTCATGGTAGCAGAAAAAAGATCGTCCGAACCATGTCAGAGCAATATGGAGCTTTCGGAATGATATTAAAGTTGCTATTAATCAAATAGTCGCTTACTCGTAATCTCGGCACAAGTCGCGTTAACATTCGTCACATGCCTAAAATATCTCTGCATCGATCCAAACTATCTTCCTGACGATTTTCAAGCATTTTTCCTTTAACGTTTGTGTCAACCGAAGAGGTGAATAGACGCCCAGAACGAGTCAAATAATCAATCGCACCGCGGCCCGATTTAAACTCTTTGTACCACTCGTATGCCTGTGTTTTTATCATTGTCGATTCTTAGTATGCAATCTTTAAAGCATCATTTTAAACATGAAACACAATTGTAGACAAACTTCCCACATTGCGCCAAACACTAACTTCTTTATCAAATTTTTTCGCACAAATCATCTGACAGAATGTCTGACAGTTGTACAAACATTTACTATACATGATAGTTATATCAAGATTTATTTTCAATATCCCAAGCAAGATTCGTTTAAATAAGAAAATTTGAATATTTTTTTGATCAGAAGGTATAAACATTATGTACAAATTCTATATAATAGTAATACTTTGCCAAAGCACGCTCATCTTGAAAAAACAACCAAAACTATTTAAAAATATATTCATGAAAGATTTTCTTTCACTAGAATTTTTACTCTGCTACGTACGCGCGCCCTCTTACTCTTTCTATATATCTCTCACTCTAAACGCCTAAAATAAAATTATGCAAAACATATTTGCTCTTTTTTGAAAACTTTTTTTTAACAACATATGTTATACGCCTCTACTTAACACAAACAAACAAAACTATTGCCCCTTCCTTAGAAACTTGAACAGAATATAAATCGTTTACAAAAGTCCGCCTCCACTTCATGTGCTAATCAAGCAGCGGCATCGGCCGCAACATCTTCCAAGCGTGATGATACACAGAATTTGCTACGCGAATGGGAATTCGATAAATATTTTCCGAAACGTGGTGGCGTCGGCAGCGCAAGTGTTTCGAGCAGTTTAAATCGCGCTTCAAATTCGAGTACATTGAAAGCTGAACAGAAATTGCAACGTGCCAGCGTTGCAGAAGTGCCACGTCCAGTGCCAAGAGGCTATCAGCCACTAAAAGGAGCAGCAGGAGTCGGAGGCACCACCAGCAGGAACACTGCCAACAACAGCAACAACACTAATGCCAGTATAAATATTGCCAAAGAAAAATCCACAACTTCGTCGTCGTCGTCGTCGTCTTCGTCAGCCTCGCCACAGAATCGAAACTCAACGGCTTCGACAACGACAACAACGTCTTCCATAACCGCCGTCACACCAACGTCTACGAATTTTATACGCGGTTTTCGACGCGAACATACCGATTTCTTTCCGCTGACCAAACGTCATTCAGCGGTGCTATCCGGTAGCAGCAACAGCCAGCTGCAATCACCGCAATTGGTATCACAATCGCAACGCTCGAGTGCCATAGTACAGCAAAGGGAGCGGGAACGTGCTAGCATTTACTCAAAGCAAAACGATAGTAATAAGCTAAAAAATACTGCCAACACCGGTGTAGGAGCAGCTACTAGAACGAGCAGCAGCAGCAGTAAATCAATAAAGCCGGCTGCTATAGCTAATCAGCCAGCGCCAGCAAAATCCAGTTGGGCCAATTTAGATTTCTTACGTCCACGACGCGAAAAGACTGAATCTGTTATTGTGCTGCATAATGCTGCGGCGCGTGCACAGCAACAACAACAACAGTTACTACTGCAACAGCAACAGCAGCAACAACAACAACAGCAGCAGGTAAACGTGTGCTACTCCACATCCAAAAAAAAAAAAAAATATTTCAATTTGCAACAATCAAGTTCAATCAGCGTTATCAAAAATCAAGTTATTAATGTATAACTAAAAATTCATCGTTTGTGGCTTTAAGAACACAATCAACCATTTCTAAAAATTTTGTTTTGGACATTTGAAAATTGTTGAAAATCGTTGTTTTTTTATATTCGAAATTCGAACATTGTGTTTGTCTTGAACGAAAAAAAAAAACCAAACCAATACTTAAACGAAAACTGTTGGCTATTTCAACTTAATAATCATAATATCATCCGAACTATCCAACCAACCCAACCACCCACCTACCCACCAATGCTCACACAACCACGCACACGCATCTACTTAAAGCATCATAAGACCTCGAACTCCCATTCATAATGGACTACTACGTCTATCTCTTTCGAGTTCGAACTCAAACTCTGTCTGTGTATTTTAATATAATAATTTGTGTTTCATTTTTCAATATTTATATCTAATTTTATGTTATTAATTTTCCTTATATTTATTTTTTTACCATTTTTACATTTGTTGCTAATCATTTTCGAAAAAAGTCACCAATTTTAAGTTGTTTCTAAATGCACGATTTTATTTGTTTATACAATATTTTGTTTATACAGGATATTTCAGTTTGCACACATTTTGAAAAACAAATTGCTTATAACAATGGTCTTAAATGCTATAGCAGGATAATTTTAAAGAAATATGTACTGAAATATTAAAATAATAGAGGAAATTTTGAATCAAAAATGACAATTACTCTTGTGCGAAATGCACAATTGCATTTGCTTCTATTGTACTATTTTATGATAATAAAGTTACATAAGCACTGGACAATATTTAAAAAACAAAAAACATTTAAACTTGATGCGAATTATAATCTTTAATTATAAAGTTCAAGACTCAAGACGTTTATAAAGGTTATTATTTCTTTGAAAAAAAAAAAAATAACAACGATTAGAATTTTCCATGAAAAAAGCATTTATTTCTTTATTGAATAGATTGAGATGGGAACCATCCATTATGCCGTTTATGGCAGATAATCCCAGCATTGTAATTAACTTGAGAAATGTGAAATAGCACACTGAATTACCCCCACAATTCCGCTTGTAACGAATTCGTCACATCTTCTATATGTGTGAAATGTTTTCAATTAACATTTTTGCTGACTGCGTCATATTTCAACACATCTTGAAAATTCATGCTGGACATTTTAAGAATAAAAGCATCATGCTTCGGTAATATGTTTCATTGATAATTACTCAAGCATCTCATTCACTTTTAATGAATTCCGAAATGTAATGCAAATTTCTGATGGCAATTTGCTATCTAAAGATTTTTTTTGTGTAGCTAGACCTTCAAATGCGAATATTATGCTTTTCATATACACAAAAATGAAACTTTCTCAGAAAACTGTTGGAAAATGGACATCAACCTACGATTTTTATAGAAATCTCTTTCACCCCAATTCCGACCTAAATCAATTTCGTAGGTGTCACAGAAATCTCTTTTCGACCGTTTGAAATCTCCAGCCTTTTGAATTGTTGATTGCATATATAAACTCATCAAATCATAATGTAAAACTTTGTTTATGTGCTAGTTTAATGTATTTTCTTCATAACTGTGTCTTAGGATTTAAACATTTAGCACATTTTATTATTTAATTTGAATTTATAAAAATGTGTAAACCAGGTCGGTTTACACAACAACAACGAATGACAGAGTTGCCAACACAACTGTACACTAAAAACTGTTTTCTATGAAATGTCGGAGATTTCTGTGATACCTACGAAAGTCAGCATCAGCATATATGAAAGTTTGTTTATACATTAAAGGATGCATTGTAAACCTCATAAAATATAATAAAATATATATATTAATGATCAGTTCAACGAAAGAAGACGATCTAGTCATAAATCCCGACAAAAAAAAACTTATTTTTATTGCAGTCAAATAGGGTATCCATATTGACATGCCACGCCCACTTTTTGAGGAAGCTGTCATATAAATGACTCGCCTACTTTTGCCTTTGGTATGGAAAAGATTTTTATTGAAGTCAATATCAACTAAAAATTGTTTATGGTGGCTTCTTCTGAAGCTGTAATTCACATGTGGCAATGGGTGTGAACCCTACACTTTTTGGTGTAGCGCCCATACAAACCAACCGCACACTTTTGCCTTTTTGAATGAAAAATTTTTATTTTTTGCATTCAATATCAACTTCAAATTTCTAATAGTGGATTCTTATGGTCGTACATTTCACATATATACAAATGAATGTCATCTCCTCCTTTTAGGAATAGCACCCATGCAAACACACCAAACACTTTTTGGATTTTGTATTAAATCGGTTTGTCAGCCCAACGAATCCTGTTATATGTCTGACTAGAGTCATTAAAAATATATTGTAAAGTTCTAGATTCTCATCCGTTTTCAGCAAGTGGTTAGTTAAAACTACCATGACTTTATTGTGCAACGTATTGATCTAATTTGACAGTTTTTACACGTAATACATATTCTTTGATAAATCAAATGTTTGTTTACTCAACACGAAAGCGTGCGTGTTTCATCAGTTATAGTTTAAAGCATATGTTTACTTTGAGCTTACGATACGTAGCACTTGCATCTATAAAAATTTTGTATACGATCTTGGTCTAATTAGGCCTAAAATGTTTGGAATGTTTCGCTGTTACTCAGTCAGTTTTCATTTGAACGAATTTGATACCGTGAGACGATTTACTTAATCCTTTCTAGCGATATATCACTAATCGGGCATGCCATTCACATTGTACGCTGGCTTAAGTAAATTCTTACATCCATAATCACAAATAAACTGTTATATAGGTGAATGGCCCAATTGATAAAACAAAATTTGTATGTTTTTTGTGTTCAGCACACCCAAATTACTCTAAAATAGTGTAAGTGAAAGTTTCTAACGTTTTAAAATTGGAATGTGTAAACTAGTGTAATACTCGTAATTCAATCATGTGTTCAAACATTCAAAATGTGTGCAAATGCGAATTCTGCTTTCTAATAGAGCGCTACTAAAATTTGAGTTAGACTTTTCTAAAATTGAATGCATATTATATATCATATTTTGTTATACGATAAAATGCAACAAATATTAGAAAAAGTTAATTTTAACTATTAATAGCGAATTTTATTGAATCAGTATGATTTATTTTTATATATGTACAAACATTTGTCACAATTGCAACATTTATTTATTTATAAGCATTATATGTTTGTATAATATTTTTTAAAAGCATGCTAACATTTTATTTCTGTTTCATTAATATTTAAAATTTTCGTTAATTTCTAATAAGAATCGCTACCACATTTTGTTGTATTCATGCTAAAACCATTTAAACTAATGCAGCTTGTAAGCATTTCAGCTTTTACTAAATAAATGTACAAACATTTTAAATACTATATAAATTAATAACATGTACAACAATGGATTTATGAGAACTAACTATAAAAACTAATAATATCGAAGAGCTATTTAAATCTAACACAGCTTTTTTTAAGGCCTTATCAAGTTGTAAACTAATAAGAAAGAACAAGAATGCTAATGAGGTTCATTTGTAAAGTGGTTCTATATAATAATAAAAAGAAGCTTTGTATATAATTGATTTTAGCTAGAATTTGAAGTTATTTCCGGAAGTTAAGGTCAATTGGAAATTTTGCATACTAAACATGTTTCCAATTGACATTTGTATGTAATTTGTGCTAGTTTACTTACAATTTCAACTGCTACTATGCTTTTTAGCTACAGCGCTCTACATATATGGAGTTTATGCGAGCGAGAAATAATTGATAAGTGATTAGGGCCATTCCGCAAAAACACACACGGCAATTTTTCAAATGTTCTAATCACTTTCAATTGCTCAAAATTCTTCTGCTGATAATTGCAATTATCTCGCTCACATAAACTCACAAATAATCATGCTCAAAATTGTTTTAAAGCCTTTTGGAAAAGAAAAGTTGTTGGTTTGGTATGCAAAAAAAAAAAAAAAAAAAACAAAAACAAAAAGGAAAATGTTTAATTAATGCTATAAAAGAATTTAATAAATATGTTTATGTATTTATGTTTAAACAATGAAATTGAATGCAAGCGTGTTTCCCTGCTGCTCGTGTTCGATTTGATGCTGAAACAGAAACTCTGTTTCGCTTTAGTTTAAGTATTACTACAATCGGTGGTGAAACAGAAATCTCTTTGGCCTCTCATTTTCCAAATTTCATATTCATTCAATATGAATGATATTTGAATGATTTGAGGTGAAAGAAATTTCTGTGTCACCGCCAAATGTATAGCTTTAAAACAATTTTGAAGTATGTACTTTTGTCTTTCATATGAACATTATATTGAATAAGTTTTGTTTTTACATAGTACGTTCTTTATTTTTCTAAGTGTGTTATCGTTTGATTCAATCATACATAAATTGGAATATGAGAAAAATAACTCATTGGCATTCATAATTCTTAGTATGTACTTTGTTTTGTCTCACTGTTGAGTTTTTATTTTATTTGATTTTTCTCTTGTAACATTATTAATTTCGGCGAATTTATTGAGAAACTTTTAAACAGAAATTATAAAATTTCCGAAACTTTTGTTAATTAACTTCTAATTTTAATTTATAACGTTTTTCTTCTTTCGGCAATCTTTCTTTGCAATGTTCTTCATGCTCTTGGTTGATCTCTGTGTATGTACCCATACAGAATCGCAGCGGCGATAATAGTGGTATCGGGACACCGGGTACGCGCACCAGCAGCGTATTGCCCGATCTGCTCAGTCAGGCGTCGCCAGCAACGCCACCGCGTCATGATAAATCATCCAGTGAGGAGGTGAGTAATCATATATTTTATATAAAACTATATAATGTGCGTGTTTGTTTGTTCTTAACTGACAAATAATTGTATGTGTCCTTTTGTTTTTCTTTCGATAAACATATTTTTTTTATATTTTTTTTTAATTAATTATTAAAACGTTTTCGCGATTTTTTTTTTGTTTTTTATTGTACTTTGTCTATGTCGATAATATTGCGCTAATAGTCATATAGTATATGTTATTTTTAACACATAAGTTGATGAGTTAATTGCTTCAAGTGATTTGACTCATATTGACATCAATATGTTTTATTGATATCACATCAGTGCTAGGTAAACTATGTATGTTAATGTTTACTAATGCTTAAAGTTATTTTATTTTATACTAGTTTAAAATATTAAGTATCTCTTGAGATCCAGAAATGCTCTTAAGTTTCTGTAGAAATTTT
The DNA here is from genome assembly GCA_035044765.1 of Leucophenga montana. Lineage (NCBI taxonomy): Eukaryota > Metazoa > Arthropoda > Insecta > Diptera > Drosophilidae > Leucophenga > Leucophenga montana. The sequence continues at coordinate 366,967 of JAWNNQ010001263.1, read as the reverse complement.
CTTTAAAATGCTCATTCATTTCATCCAATCAGTTATATATTTTGATAGACTTATAAAAATGGAAGCACTGCTCACACGACTGTGAGTCATTGTCTGCATTTATCAGAACATTTTGATTGGTGATCGACCATCTGGACATTGCGTTGTTAGCTTTTTTGAACCAACCCTAAAAATCGACACCATTGAAATTCACTGCTTAGAATTCTGCAGCAAATATAACAACAGTATTGGAAGTGTAAAAGCTAAACATAGCTGATAGATGGAATGCAGAAATATAACCAATGTATCGAATGTAATCTCGAAAAACAAAACATCTAAAACAATTATCAACTTTAACCCTAAAACAACGGTTATTTTCAATTCATCCGTATTATGGTAAACTTCGTCGAAACGACGAGCTCAACTTTCGACAGATATATCTTGAAAACCGTACACATTTTATTCACGTAACAAAGGCGACATATAGTACTTCTATTGCAAAATATACATGTAATTTTTACCAATCGACGTTTTGCATACAGATAAAATTTGTAATTATGTACTTCTTTTACATTATCTGCATTATTTACTGTCGGTGGAGCCTTATAAGCCAATATGTTACTCATATTACTACTTATTTCTTTGTTAAGTGGTCTTTAATGAGATCAAAGTGTAATCTGTTCACAAAATCTCTACGAAATAAAGCTTTTATTTTTGTTACTAAGTAGTACTTTCCGAGCCATATTGATGAGATGTGTGTATGATTGATAGCCACTTGTGGCGATTATTTCCATATAAACTCAATATTGAGATTTGAATAATATTTTTGATTGTGTCACAAAAATGCTTATCATCTTCCTCTTCCAAAGAACTTTGTTTATGTTCACTATATTGTATGTTTTCGATTTCGCTTTTCATCATGGCTTTATTAGATTTTTTTCTGTTGATTTAGCACATTTTCAGTGCTGTCATACCAATGAGCTACAAAAATCTGTTTAATTTCTGGGGCAAGAAGACGTTTGGAGTTCATATTGCATAATGGCTATACAAACAAAAAATTTCGAAAAGAGACAAAAAAAATCACACTAACCATAGACTTCGTCGAACCGACGCTGTGATATTTGAAATCGCTTATAAAAACTTCTGACCTTGGAAAGCGAAAGCTGTTCCATCGAAAGGTGTTCGTTGCTTCGACTTGTGGAAACCGTTCTAGGGTTAAATAGGGTATGAAACCAACTTGGTTAATAATTTTTGAAAACAAATGAAAATTTTATTTCTTTTGTTGTCAGCTATATGTGTGGTGGCACCAACAGCTGTCCCTGATCATGACAAAACCAATGTATTGCACTATTTTTACTATATATTTTGAGTGATCACGGTCAGTAAATGTACTGATCATGAGCACTCACATTCAACAGAGAGTTCAGTGATCTTAAAGCTCTACTGTATGCATGCATTGATCAAAATAATTAAAAATCCTAAGAAAGAATGTCTGGTAAAACGGTCTATTTTGGTAATTTTCTGATCCTTAGTAATCTGTAACTTATCATCCCCTGGCAGTGTTTTTTTTACACTTTTTCTGACTGCTTAATGTTTATTTCAGCAGCTTTTAATAAACTAAGTGTACATTCAAATTGTGCCCAATATAAAGCATGCGCTTGATATCATGATTAACTGACTTGGAGTGAATAATTACCCAGACTTTTCACTTAATGTTTTGCTTTTGGTTCATTCGTAGGCTTACATTTTATTCAGTGAATCAGTGAACTTCTTCGAGTTATCTTTTTAATAATATTTCTACTTAATTCCTCGTCTTTTAATTTTTTAACATGCTTTCATGTTTTTCGTCTTTCGTATCAAAATCACCACCAACGTACCATATCAGTCAAGTTATCTGTGCTGTTGCATGTTCCCCGTTTACTTGCATAAGCATTCGATGCCCGTCATCTGCTCATTTCTGTAAAATAAAACTGAAAAGTAAAAAATTTAACAGAATCAATGCTTTAAGAAAATCCATTCCCAGTTCCCCACCTCAGTTTAGTGATAGTACATAATTCATTGGATGGATAATGATAATGATATTAATATTAGTTACTTTCTCTCTTAAAAAGGCACAATAACTTTTTTAATGTCCAAATCAACTAATGACTAAGGTTTCTCAAATTTTAACAGTAACTTTTTAAGGTTTTTGATATGTATATTGTATATTGGGAGAAATAAGTTCCACTGAAAAGTGCGAAAGTGACAGGCTTCGAAATATGAAATAAATAATTACAAAATAGTTTTTTACATTATGACAAAAATCGTAGGCGTTGTAGAGGAAAGCGGGTGTACGCTAGTATTTTATAAATTATAGTTCACCTTTTGTCTATTTAGCTTTGTAGATGTTAACATATTTGAGTTACTGATCCAACCAACAGTTTTGATACACACACATTAATATTTAATGAAATTCCAAAATGGATAGTACATTTTCAGTGAAAACTCTTTTGGACCGACGTATCCCAAAAAATTGTTACATTTAGTTATGTTTTATCTTTTCGCTAACGCGCGAACTAATGAATTATTTATTTCATATGTGTTTAACCCTATCGCTACTGAACCGCTATGCAATTTGCGAATCCGACATTCGACATCCAGATTTGTGTTCAACTATCCCAAATTATTACAGAAAACTGTTGCGAAAAATAATCTATTTTCTTTATTTTTGTGAAAAATCGCATATCGAATGGGACGATATGTGATCCAATGGTCGTCAACGGTAAAAATGAATGTGACTATTTTCGTAAGTTGGCAGTACGCATTTATTACGATGACTTACTACCGTTGACGACCATTGGGACATAGTCAAATTGAGTGGTCGAAGTGGACAATCCTTTTTTTGTTGGAACGAGGAAGGTTGTACGCAACTTCTCCAAAAAACGTTGGACCTGTAGCTTCATCCACATCCAAAATATAGTAGCAAGAAAAAGGGACAAGAAAAAATGGCAAGAAAACGTTAAGTTTAATCGACTTTGGGGTGATGTGGTAGACAAAGGGATCATTTGAAAATTAGGCACTTTCTGTAATCCACATGCGTTCCCTATTTAATGATAACTTGTTGATGCAAATCGATTCAATAGTTTTTCCAGGAAAAATTCGAAGGTGTAAGGGTCACCGGTGTACTAGTAGTTTTCAAAGGGTTAAACATAAATTATTTATGATCTTTGACCTTTTATGAGAAAATATACTGTCACCGTTCGTGTAAGACAGGGTCCGATGGCAGAGGGGCTTGGCCAGAGTCACAAGTAATCAGATGGCTAATACAGCCAGTTGAGTTCGCCTTGAACGCAATGGTCAACATAAAGCCAAGTATGACTCACTAGAAGAAAGCTGGCGCTACGATTAGTGAGTTTTTGTTTTTTTTTATTTTATGTAGCTTCCATACGTTCCAAATAGATATCCTTGAATAGGCAACCTGTTTATTTTCAAATTTAGAGACACTAAATTTAAGAAATTTGAGCAATTCTTAGAAAGTGTCCAATACTGATCCTGATCAAGACCCTATAGCATTTCTTTCTTAGCATTAGCTATACGAACCAATTTAAGCGTGGCAATATCCGTTTCAATTTAATAAACAATGTTTTCTATTGTAATTTCGTACAAGTGCCTCCGAAGTAGATTATAGTGTTGTCCCTACTGGTGCCAGTCTTCTATTGATTGAAGACGAACGCTTTTTCCCTTTAAATGAAGTGTGGTTAAACTTTCATTGTAATACTCTTATACTAGTGGAAAATGCCACCAATCATTTTATACTACCAAGAAAGTCACCAAAACTGGTGGAAAAAATGTTTGTCTAATATTTTTTTTTCCCCAATTACCATCAGCATAAATATTTAGGATTGTGTACTACGGAATTTTTAAATGATAATTCGAATAGTTTAAGATATCTAACCGAAATATATTTACATACATAAATACATACATAAACATTTGTCACTAATGACTTTTTATTAAGCGTAAAACAAAGTACCTTTTGAAGAGATAAATAAATAAATAGATACAATTGGTTGTCATAATAATGTTACTTACAATAATACAACTTTAAATAAAGTTATAGATCTCGATAGTTTCTAAATTCAAACAGAATTGGCTTGCATGTTAGTAATTCTATATGAAGCATGAATTGTATTTAGCTTATTTACAAAAACAAAAAAAACAAAAAACAAAAAAACCTTGTATTACAATCAGAAACAAATTTTTTTAACCAAATTTTAAACCAACAAACGAAAATACAAACATTTCTTCTTCTTAATTGTGCTTTGTCTTTCCGCAACGTTTGAGCTGATGGCCACAACGATATATTCTAACCTCTAAACACAATAAAAATAAGCCAAAATCCTTACAGAAGCAAATAGTAAGTATAAGTGAACAACAACAACAACTACAATACAATTAAAAACTACTATAAAAATTAAAAACAAAACAAAAAAACCAATGAAATCAATTAAAATCTTATCCTTTACATAATCCTACTCCACAAAAAAACATCTTTTTGTGTATAGTTTAATTTTTGTTTTCTACTATATATGTGCTCTTTATTTCTATTGTATAAATCTAATATTGTACAGTTAAAAAAAAGAGGATATTTAAGGAAAATTTAACTAAATTTTAGTTCATGTTTCTTAAACTATTTATACAATTAAGTAGCGCTGTGCTCTTTCAGGACTACTTAAAAAAAAGCTCATAGCATGAATCTGCAAAAAACTTTGTATATATTTAAAAATCTATTTAAATTCCTACACTCCATTTGTCAAAAAAAAAAAAAAAAAAAAAAAAAAGATCTCACAAAAAATGTTTATTTTTCTTATTCTCATTTTTCACTTGTTATCGTCACTAACAGAGAACAAAATGTTAAGTGCAACAGCGCTGTTAAGACAATGTTAAGTTCTACTCATACACTGCAAAAAAAAAAAAAAAATTAAGATTTCATGGATTTTGTTTTCTACACGTTTTTATTTATGTTCCATTGGCGTCTGGGGAAAGACTAATCACACTTGACTTTATTTCGAACTTTTTTAAATTTAAAAATTATTTATTAACACATTTTTTTGTTTGTGGCCTTTGACTTTTTATCCAAGCATGTAGCGTATGTTTATGAAGAGTTATTCTTCTTTTGAAAATTTCGTTTTTTTTTTTTACTTTTACAAAAAAAAACATACTAATTTTTATTTTTCTCTTTTTTTCATTTTTTACTCCATCACCAACTCCCAACCTCAACTTCACTACACTGAAAAAAAAAATATATATATATATATATAAATAAATAAAACTGAAACTGCTTTTTGCTTCTGCGCGCGCGTGACGTCACTTTCGTTCCATACGTAACTTTAATTCTCTATTCCTTGAACAGTATCAAGCGGCCATTAGCTCATCCGTGCATTCCACGCCTTCGAAATCGTTTATCGCCGGCAGTGGCAGCGGCTGCAATTTGTCGAATCATTCGCCGCAGTCAACGATTTCACTTGCCTCTTCCTCATCGAATTCACGACAGAATAGTCCCAAGAATTCGATAAGCAAAACTCGTTCTTCCAGCAGTATTACTAATCTCTTGCATAAATCTGCTTCTTCCTCATCCGCGAATATTTCCATTAATCTAACGCCATCATCATCATCGGCTGCTGTACACTGTCCGCCGCATGCATATGCGCTACAACAGAAACAACGCAGTTTCCTTACGTTCGGCTTTGGTGCTGGTGGCTCGGGGCCGACACGTCGGGAATCGCATGTTAATGTGAATGTGACACCGACATCGCATGAGGCTGCCAATGATACGCCCGAGATACGCAAATACAAGAAACGTTTCAATTCAGAGATATTGTGTGCTGCATTGTGGGGTGTTAATCTGCTGATTGGTACGGAGAATGGACTCATGTTACTCGATCGCTCCGGACAGGGCAAGGTGCGTTAATACGAGACCATTAATACTAAACAATTATAAATGTGTTATTAAAAATATCATCTTCCGCTACAGGTCTATCAACTCATTTCACGTCGTCGCTTCCAGCAGATGGAAGTGCTTGAAGGTCAGAATATATTGGTTACCATATCGGGTAAGAAGAATCGTGTGCGTGTCTACTACTTGTCTTGGCTGAAGTCGAAGATATTGCGCACAGACGGACTTTCTGATGTAAGTATTTGACTACACTGCCAGAAAAAACTTTTTAATTCTAAAATTTTTCATTAACACCAATACTATCAACAGCAAGTTGAACGTCGCAATGGTTGGATAAATGTTGGTGATCTACAAGGTGCTGTACATTTTAAGATTGTGAAATACGAAAGGATTAAGTTCCTAGTGATTGCATTAAAAGACTCTATCGAAATCTATGCATGGGCGCCCAAACCATATCACAAATTTATGGCATTTAAGGTTTGTAGCGATCGAAGCAGCATATACTATAGCACCATATACATTTGTACGAGTACATCATCTTCAACAAATATTTTATTACAGAATTTTGGTGAATTGGAACATCGTCCGCTTTTGGTCGATCTCACGATTGAGGATCAATCACGACTGAAAGTGATCTATGGTTCTGCAGAAGGTTTCCATGCAGTCGATTTGGATTCAGCTGAAGTATACGATATATATCTTCCTAAGCATGTAAGTGTGATATTTTCTAAAAAAAAAAATGTGTTGTAGTTGTTTCTAACTAAATCATGTATTTTTTATAACAGACTCAGGGTGCAATCATTCCGCATTGTATTGTTGCGCTTCCAAACTCGAATGGCATGCAATTGTTGCTCTGCTATGATAATGAAGGTGTTTATGTGAACACCGTTGGACGTGTATCCAAGAATATTGTGCTACAGGCAAGTATTTTATATGTGTTCAATATTTTTGTTTTACAGAGTGCAAATATTTTGAGAATCAGTTGTGAAAACTTTAAAACTGTTGTAAAATCGGTTTGAGGAAATGAGAAGATTTGTAAAGTAGCTCACACGAAACAACAAACGAGATATTTTTGATTAGATTGAATATCTTTCTGCGAATATACTTTCACACTATAGAAATATTGATTCGAAAGAATTCTACATTTTATAAAAATTTTTTTAATGGTAATTAAAGTTGTGGCCCTTTTGATTTGTCTTGTTCTATGCCATATTTGCGTAGCAATATGTAAACTAGATAACAAATAATTATGAATGAATTCTATAACACTAGTTTACAGCGAAAAAGAAACTTGCTCTTAATTTTTTTAGTGTAATTTGGATGCGCTGAACACGTAAACACTATTTTATTTTTCATTTGGGACATATCTTGTTTTTTTTTCGATTTATTATTTTACTTAAACCAGAGCCCAGAATGAAAAACAACGTTAGAAAGCCGATTAAATTGCGTCCAACTAGTTACGATCGAATGAAAAATGTCTGACAAAAGTTCAATTTCCAAGCAATTTTTACCGATTTGTACACATTCTTGTCTGTTGAATAATTTTTTCCTTCAAATATTTCTTACTATGTTCGCTTCTCGCATTAAATTTGACCATCTGCGGTGACCGAATTTATAATTTTACTACTAAAGCTCGTATTATACACGAATAATAAATGATTTTATTTGCTACTTAATTTTCTAACAAATAAACAAATGGCTGATTTAAGTTCCCTTTGATTTCAATAGCATTCTATTTTAACGGGATTGGCATTTAAAATTTTGAATTGCTGGACTATTTGAAAAATAGTGGTTGAAATTAAACCATTATAGCGACAATACAAAACAGTTCATTACCATTTGATAATGCTGAGGGCGCTAAGTGTGACCAACATGTTTCGGTCAACATAAGGGCCGTATAAACTTATACGCTCTCTTGTCTGTTTCTTTAATGTTGAGAGCGTTAAGTATGACCAAATTTTTTTTTCGGCAATTATTAACGTAAATAATATGGATTTTCGTTCCTAAAGTTATATTTGCTTAATTATTTTATGCGCTTCTTTACTAGAATCAAAATTCATTATTTTGTATTAATATATGTTTTCTTTCTATTTTGTAGTGGGGCGAGATGCCAACATCAGTAGCATACATCGGCACTGGACAGATTATGGGCTGGGGCAATAAAGCAATAGAGGTATGTACATATATATTTTTGAAATTTGCTTTTTGATGCTTGCTTTTCATTACACTAACACTCTTATTTTATACGATTTATAGATTCGTTCCGTTGAGAGCGGTCATTTGGATGGTGTCTTTATGCACAAAAAGGCACAACGCTTGAAATTCCTTTGCGAACGCAATGACAAAGTATTCTTCAGCAGTGCCAAAGGTGCTTCATCGTGTCAAATTTACTTTATGACACTCAATAAGCCGGGCATGGCTAATTGGTAAACGGCGTTCGACATTTGTTCATACGTTTGACTTATTGCCAATTAGCAACCACTTTGAAACGAAAGATCTTAAAACGAAGACGAGAAGATGTGGATGTATGGATGGATGGATGGATGGATGGATAGACAAGGAAGGTGTTACATTTTTCTTATTTTATAAATATATATAAAGCAAAAAAGAAATGTAGAATTTTTAAGTCAAAAGGAAACAAAAGAAGAAGAAAGTAAAAGAACATTTGTAATGTATAAGAAATCCTATACACAGCTGCTAAAAAACAACACACATTTACCAAACACCATAACGCGCCCAGATACACCCACAACCGACACACACACACACACACACATGAAGCATGTTTAGCTGTATGCAATAAGTAAAAAGTGAAAAGAAATCAATTTAGCAAAACAAAAAAAAAAACAAAAAAATTATTAAAAAAAATAAATATAATTAGTATTTTAAAAATAAATTATTAAGTAATTATTGCTGTATTTAAAGAGAAGAAAAAGAAGAAGAACAACAAGAAAAGTCTTCAATTCGTTTTTGCGAACATAAATTCTAAATTTTCCGTGTGCTTAAATTAGTAAAAGAAAGAAAACAAAATACGAATGTAAGCTTCAGAAGTTATGGAACTTCCCCTAATGCATTTGATGACCAACTAAATATTATATTATATACAATAACTCTTGGGCTTACTTAATATATCATTTTAAATCATTGTTCTTAAGTAAAACCATGTGCTTCATTGTCTGTCGTCGTTGTGTTGTTTTGTATTCAAATTCATTTCAACTTGTGTGCACGTAGAGATTTTAGTTATAAATGCTTTTAAAGTTAAAAACTTTAGTTGAAATGAATTTAATAAATTGATTTGTGAAAGAAGAATTGACCGTACTAAAGTGCGTGCGACATACATACATAATTTAAAATTGATATCGAATTTTTTATTGAAAACATATTTAATTAAATTAAATTGCAATCGACGAAAACAATATATCAAATAATTTAATGTTTGTTTTATTTTTTTTTTTCACTTTAAATTAATTATTCAATTAAAGTAAATAAATCTTCTTTAAACACACAAAATAAAAATAAAAGAAATTAAAAAAAAAAAAAATTTAAAATGTTTTCTTTTTAAAAGTTTAATTAAATACTTATATTCAAAACGCCATTGTAAAAATAAGTGATAAATAAGAATTACAAATGAAGCAAATGAAGAAAAAGAATGAGTAAGAAAGAAAACAATTATAAACAATTTTAATTAAATGAAAAGAAGTCAAAGAATGTAGCAGAAGAAAGAAATAATTATTGTCAAACTAAGCACGTGCGATTAAAAAACAAACAAACAAAAAAAAAAATCTTTAAAACTTAAATAAAAACGAACAAGAAGAATTATTTATAATAATATTTAATAAAAAAATAAAAAGAAGAAAGGAAATTAAAATGGAGTTAAAAAAAAATCGTATAAATAAAGGCATACAGTTTATACTACTTTAACAAGAAACAAAATGGGAAGTTAAAAAAACAAGCAACCTAGTTAAGGCGCATTTTTTACTGAACTTTTTATACAAACAACAAAATAAAAAAACAAGAAGAAAAAACGTTAACTTCGGCGGAACCGAAGTTTTAATACCATTCAAACCATTTCAAGTTGTGTACTTAGAAGCTTTAAGAAAAAAGTATTTGTACAACATAACAACTTAAACGTTGGTGTAAAATTTGCCAAGGGCTATCCTTAAAAGCGAGCGGGAAATGACGCTTGATAATTATATAAAGCGTCTGATCACCATATCATTTGTTGATTTTGCCAGTAATAAAAAGGTTTTTAACACATACTATTACCAGAAGTGAGTGGAAGTTTTGCATAGGGCTACTGGAGTCACTCACATCCATTTATATACTATACGAGTTTATGTGAAGCGTCCGACCTTAAAAATCCACAATTACAAACTTTAAGTTGACTGCAATAAAAATGTTTTTCGTACAAAAAGTCTAAAGTGTACGAGTGGTGCCCAAAAAGTGCGCGTGGTATGTCAATATGATTACTCCAAACTGATTCTTAAAAATTGAACCCTAAAAAATGCGCAACAACATCTAGACAGACAGACGTACGGACATAGCTAGATCAAACAAACATATATGTACTTCCAAACTGATAATTCCATTTCGCACTTTGTGTGAATGGTATAAAAAACGAGAATAAAGTGGAAAATGTTCAAAGTGAAGATATTGATGATGTAGTATGATGAAGAAGAACAAAGACAGTAGTAGAAGTAGAAGTCGTTGAGTAAAAAGGAAAAGTAAGAAATTCAAGTTAACACTGTGAAAATCATTCTCTTTTGATTTTAATTTTGTGTAATAATTTATGCATTTAATTTTTGTATAAACCTAAAATTTATATTAAAAAAAGAAAGCGAAAACAAAAAACGCTGCTGCCACTGTCTGTTAAAATTCGAAACAACAATTAAGATTTGTGTTCATTTTTAATTTCAACCAAGTTAATTTCAAAAGAAAGAAAATCAATTATCTAAAACGTCCTTAGCTTGCAAAAGAAAATGTTTGTGTATACCTTTGAAAAAAAAAAAAAAAGATAAAATGTATTTTGTTAATTTTGTTTCTCAATGAACTATTTTGTGTTGTTGTAAAAGTGTTTGTTTGTGTCTTAGTTATTATTACTCTATTGAAAATATACAACATATATTATATTAATGCCTACACTTATTATGTTTATTATTATTATTATTATTGCTCTAATCCTACGTTTTTTAGTTTATCTTTTTGCAATTATTTAACTTTGTCGCAGATTGGTACTATACTATTCATATACATATTTTTTTATAAAAGCAATTATAGTTGCCCATAAATGTTTGTACTATGTGTTTTTTGTTTCTTATATTTGAATTTTTCTTAGTACATAATATGTTTTCTTTTACATATTTTTCAAAGTTCTAAACATGTCGCATTCGCAAACAAAAAGAAAGCAAGAAAAAACTCAAATGCTTACTTTATTTCTAAAATAAATGGAAAAGTATGAAGTCGTCTTTATCATTAAATTGTAAATCGTATAATTATTATAAATAACAATTATTATAAACAACAGCAAAACAAAACAAACAAACAAACAAAAAACGAATATATAATCTCAAAATTATATAAAAAAAAGGAAAAAAAGAAAAGCATTCGAAAAAAAAGAACAAAACAAAAAAAAAATAATTGTGTATGTGTGTTTTTATTTATTTGTAAATTATTGTTTCGATTTAATTCTACTTTTCTATGTGCGAAAAACAACAACTCTATCTAGTTTAGTTTATCTATGTACAACCATGCCCATCACTAAAAATTCCGCTCTCACCATAACACCCAAACCAAATGCCTTCGTTGTAGCAGCAGAAGCGCAGCAGCAGCGGCAGTATGCTTAATTACTAATTGTGCATGTAATATTTATAATTTCATTTAATTTGATTTGTTAGATTTTCATAAAGGTAAGTGTAATAACAATTGTACCAAAAGATGTTTTTAGATTTTTGGCATAAAATCGAAAAATATAGATGCAGACTTGAAAATTTCAGTCATGTCATATGGGCTAATTTAGCGTTGCGTGCGGACGTTCGGTTCGTTTTTTAATTTTGTTTGTGCTCTGATTGAAATAATTTTAAATTATCAACAGTTTTAAATAGCTTTATGAGAGTACTTATAAACTCATCTATCTATATATATAAAAATGGAAGTATGTATGTATGTATATTCCCTATAGACTCCGAAATCGCTCAACCGATTTTGATCAAATTTTGTGGCAATATTCCAAATAGTACCGTGGGTGATCCTGTGAAGTTTCGTGGCGATTGGTTAAACAGAATTTTTTTTTTTAATTTTTAAATATATATATATGTATGTACATATGTGTATATTCTACCATGCGCGTTTGCTACTGACTTTCTCTCTATCTTCTTTGGCGTTGCCGGCATCAAACACAATAACAATAGCAGCCACAAGAACAACAACAACAAGAACGTATATGACGAGAGGGTACAGCAACAATAACAACAATATCGTTTCAAAAAAATATCGTTCCCAAGGACGACTGGGTTTACGCCCCGGACCGATCTGCACAAGAAGATTTGTGCAGTCAAAGGTTGTCCATCTCAGCCCAAGTGGCTGTATCAGCTCACAAGAAGAAGCTGCTACAACAATATCGTCCAAGTGGCTGTATCACCTCACATGAAGCTGTTACAACAACAATATCGGGAACGAGAGGCATAGGAAAGAGGAGGGCCGCGTACAACGTCGCGGGGAACTACTAGTAAACGATATAATTGTGTATAAAGAGTCGTTTCAGATGTTACAAGAAACAGAAGTGGTTTCGATGGTCAATTCATTATTTTCATCGAATTTTCCAGTATAAACAAAAAAAAAAAAAATCACAATACATAAAAGAAAAAGGAATATCATCTAGTTTAGGATCTTAATTGCGCTAATTTAGTCCTGGTGTTACGAGAGAAACACTTTTCACTCTCATCAATAGATCATGACCTGCCAGCAAGCACAATATAGTTTCTGAGAGAGTTTATTGACTGTTTAACTAAATCTATATGCAATTGAGCCCTACTGAATATATAAATGCACTCCTCTATATGATCATGAGGAGCAAATCGAGCTATACTCGTTTTGTAACTTCTAATATCATCTCGAATACAAGTTAGAACAGTTCCCGTGCAGGTTTGATTGCATGATTGAGATGATTGCTCCTATACGCACCTAATAAGAACTTTTTCGAAAGTAATTCATTATGCTGGTGGACGGAAAGCATCATCACTTCTTCATGCAGGTGGTCTTCGTGAGTCATTTGTAGAAAAGCAGTAGTAGTCCTCAGAGCAGTGTTCTGATCGCTTTGGAAGCATTGTCATTGAGTCTTACTGAGGTAAGGCAGCATAATTTAGGACAAAACGTCCAATAGCTTTATAGATTGTAATGAATTGTCCTTACCCCAAGAAGAATTCTAGCGCCTTCAGCACTTTGTTTTTCGCATTTAGCCGATTATTCGTCTTGGTAAATTGAGTAGTAGATTCATCTTTTCCAAATACATGTTGAACTGGAGATGGGAGAGAACTGCACCCTGCGGTACACCCATCTTAAACTTTCGATACCCCGACTTCACTCCTCTGAACTCAATCTATGCCATCCTACCATTAAGATAGTTTAATAGCCAGAGTTTTGTTTTGTCAGGTAGTTTTGTCCAGATCGTGAAACAAGATTGCATGATCAACTATATCAAATATCTTGTGCAAGTCTGGAGCCACCAGCACCGTACGTTGACATGGCTTCGGCTTGTTCTGTCCATCTTCGATAAAAGTGGTGATTTCACTCAATGCTGAAGTAGTAATGCGACCTCTTCTGAAACCATACTGGTGATCCGCTAATAGGCAATGTTCTGTCGTCAATGGTAATAATGATTCCAAAACTTTCGCCTATAAGATTATTAATTTATGCTTTAACCTACTTTGCTTGAAAGGGTCTGCGGTTCATGTAACTTCAATATAGTTTTCATCGAACAATGAAAAATGATATGATTTTTGCACAATATGGGCCTTTTAAATTTAGCCATTTGTCAGACATAAAATATCTTGGACTTTCTATATATGTAGGTACTTCTCTGGGATATTCCACTCGAAGATATTCCACTTACAATGTTTCGCATTAAAGACTTTTAGAAATTGTGATATGCTTCTTAAACTGGCTACTACAGTCATCAGAAATCAAACTGTGTTTTTTTATTTTTTATTCCCTGTACCCTTTTACCCCTACACAAAGGGTATATTTAGTTTGTTCATATGTTTGTAATAGACAGAAAGTGGCGTGGCAGACCCTAAAAAGTATATATATTCTTGATCAGCATCGGTTGACGAGTCGATGTAGAGGTGTCCGTCTGTCCGTCCGACATTCTGTTAGAACGGACAGATCTCCGACTCAAGAAGAGATAGGATACTTTGTGTTTGGATATTTAGACTTTCCTTTCCAATCTTCAGATAACTAGTATTAAATGAACATGCCAATCCCAGTGTAAGTTGTGGCCCCTATACAAACCTGGACCTCATTTTTAAGTTTTTGTATAATTTTTGTTTTTTAATTACGCTAGAAATGTTAGGTTTGGTGTATTTTACGTAAATTTGTATAAAATAATCTCCATTTGTTTTTGTTCTTAATTAAGGTAGAATTGCCAGATACGGCGTATCTTACAACAATCCTTACAAAATAATCCATGCCCAGGTCGGAGCCCTTTAAAGGGCTGGCCCTATGCAAACATGCCTCCAGTATAGTCCCGATTGTTTTGTATTGATATTAGTAAGATTAGACCGTATTAGTACATTAAATAATAAGAGCAGTTTGAGAAACTTTAAAACTTATATCTTGGTGGACCTACCTACTAATATGGCGTAATGACAGTCACCAAACAACTGAAAAAGGTGATGTCCTCCTATACCTAATGACGTTGCAAATATACGTGCAACAATAGGCAGAAGGAACTACGTTGAGGATAGGAAACTTTAAGAGAAACTTCGGCAGCTGCTTGAACTGGAGGAAAATAAACCAATTGACTCTACTCGAAACTACTCGAACTTCTTTGAACCATTAAGAAGAAAAGCCCTCATCTTTTGGGCAAAATGCTATGGATATGCTCACTTCCATATAAGCAGAAAGTTTACACTCATAAAAAAGGTCCAAAATTAAGAAAATGGTATTGAAAATAGGAATGTAAGAATAATAGTCTTGATTTACAATTAGATCGCTTCAAACAAGTCGAAAATTCTAATTTTTTGATCAACAATTCTCATTTTAAGATTATAAAATATTAATATAAGATATTATTTTCATAAATTAAGATTTTTAGTCATCAATTTAGAAATGAATCTTGTTTTAATAGTATTATTCTTATTTTAAGATTATTTGCACTTCGGTCTAATCTTAAGACAGAAATTTGAAGAACTTAAAAACGGACTGAAGATCGTAGGTTCTTGATTTTAGAATGAAATATTTTGATGAGTAGTAACCAGAATATTGCAGGCGAACATCAGAGCACTAAACTCTAATTCAATTAATTCCAAGCTAAGTATTGTAGATAAACTAGAACTGAATTGAATAGAGTAAGATTGATTAAAGTATTGTTATAATGTGAATCCTGTCATGCAATCAGTCCGCTTATTACCATCGTTACAATTGAATCGAACCATAAAAGGATCGAACATAAGCACCGAGTGACGCGATGGGATCGGAAAGCAGACAAAATGGCAATTATTTAAATGCCATATTCTCAATACATACAATAAACGTGTGGGAGGCGTTGACCTATTTGACAACGCAAATAACAACTATGGAATGCTCGTACACGGTAATAAGTTGTATTGGCCGTTGCTAACAAGCGCTGTTGACGCTGCCATGGTCAACGTGTGGAATTGTTCTTCGCAACCACGCAGATACTCTTGAGGATCGTTCATCGAATCAAATCGCCACAAAGAAATGCAATGCGATACCGCATTTCGATTTCCGTGTGTTCCTGAAAATCGACGACGCAGAAATCGCAAATTAAGCTAAATGAAAATCGTAGGGACAAAATAGAACATGGAATCATGGAATCTGAAAAGCTTCGTCATTGCCTCGTATGTCATAAACATTATTTCTTCAAATATGTACTCAAAATGCAATGTTGCTGTTCATACCAAATGCTTCAACTACGTAGAAATCAATAATTAAAATAAATAAAATTAAAATAAATAATAAATAAATATATTGTACAATAAAAATAAATGAGCATTGTTTTTTGCATTTTTGTATATCATATTTAACCATTGGTTGAAAAAACAACCATCCCCTCCTGACCAAATCTGAAGAGATAGAAACATCTTAAGAATATACATACATTTTTCCCGTTTGTAGTACTTGATAAATGTTTCATTAATTTTTATCAAACGGCTGGAAATGGGTTAAAGCTTGCTTGGCTACTTCAATAAATTTTACTATCACATTTCAGTAGTTGCAGCCTTCTTTGTGATATATGTATGTAGCTGGTAGAAAAAAGTTAAATTAAATCAATGCTATCTATCCTAAAATTTTGAGAACAAAAATTTGTAACTCTGTGCAAAAAGATTGCTAGGAAATGATTTTTGTTATAAACTTGTAACAGGTTGATGCGTAGAAAGTCTATACCGGTACTTTTATTTATCTAATAGTCTTTAGAAACCAATCTGTCAGTCAAACATGAAAAGAGTAGATCGTACATAAGTACACATATATATATATATATATATATATATATATATATATATATATATATATATATATATATATATATATATATATATATATATATATATATATATATATATATATATATATATACTTTATAAGGACTCATATTTATCCTTCTTCGTTCTTGATTTAGCATAAAATCAATTTTAAACGATTGTTTAATAGTAAAATGAATTTTTTAATTGAATGTCAGCTGTTTGAACAGTATTTTTTACAACACTGCCTTCGAAAAAGCAACTCTGTGTGCGGAAATGCACGTGAAGTTAGCTGCGCTCAAAATGAAATGTCAGATTAACATTGTTTTGCATCTTTCTTCCTTCTTCTTTCTTTTCTTTTTTAGCAGGCTTTCGGTAGGTGTTGTATGCTAAAATTTTAATCGAAATATTTTATGAATAAGCGAACCCATCGAATGTAAAAAGTAAACAAAATGTAAAGCTGAATCACTGCTGCGTGCAGCGTATTTAATATTTTATGAAATACGTAAAGAAATATGTGCAAAATGAATAGCGTAAATTCGATGGCGTAGTTTAATGTAAAAGAGAGCTGCTGTGTTTTTTTTATAGTGTGTGTGTGTGTGAATTTTGAACTAAATATTTATTGCATTTTTATATTTTACAGTAATGGGTCGTGTTATTCGTGCACAACGTAAGGGCGCCGGGTCCGTCTTCAAGGCCCACGTCAAGAAACGCAAGGGAGCCGCTAAACTCAGATCGCTCGATTTCGCTGAGCGTTCCGGTTATATTCGCGGTGTTGTCAAGGTATGTTAACTTGCGTATACAAAAGTATGTGTATAATTTTAAATCACGCAGAGTTTTTAATTATTTTGCTTTAAAAATGTTTCAGGACATCGTGCACGACCCTGGTCGTGGCGCCCCATTGGCTGTTGTCCACTTCCGCGATCCCTATCGCTACAAGACACGCAAGGAATTATTTATTGCACCCGAGGGCATGCACACCGGCCAATTCGTCTACTGCGGCCGCAAAGCTACTCTCCAAATCGGCAATGTGATGCCACTCTCTCAGATGCCTGAGGGTACCATCATTTGCAATCTGGAGGAGAAGACCGGTGATCGTGGTCGTTTGGCGCGTACCTCTGGCAACTATGCCACAGTTATTGCCCATAATCAAGACACAAAGAAGACCCGTGTCAAGCTGCCATCCGGCGCCAAGAAGGTCGTTCCTTCGGCAAACCGCGCTATGGTCGGTATTGTTGCCGGTGGCGGTCGTATCGACAAGCCCATCCTGAAGGCTGGTCGTGCCTACCACAAGTACAAGGTTAAGCGTAACAGCTGGCCTAAGGTGCGTGGTGTTGCTATGAACCCTGTGGAGCATCCTCACGGTGGTGGTAACCATCAACATATTGGTAAGGCATCGACAGTCAAGCGTGGTACATCCGCTGGTCGTAAGGTCGGTCTCATTGCTGCCCGTCGTACTGGTAGAATTCGTGGTGGCAAGGGCGATCCCAAGGAGAAGTAAAAACTTACTGCAACTTTTAAGAATTAACATCTTTGTTGATGTAGTAACCGGTAACTGGGTTATTGGTTATCAAGAAAATAAAATAACTTTTTAATAGTGAATTGTCGTTTTTATTGAAAAGTGGTGAATTGTATTTTTACTTGACAAATTCTGAAACAGTGCAATAACTTAAAATGGTTTAATTTGGCATAACTATTTTGTTTCAATACATTCTTAAAAAGTGTAGTGCAGAGTTCAGTTGTCGCAATTTTGGTGTCTAATTTACTCGTACTCCTTTGTTGTTTATGGAAAAAATTTCAAAGATTGAGGGAATAGAGTGCAAAAACACAGACGGACATAGCTAAAACGAATCGTCGCACAGTGCATTGACTAGTGGACATAAATCTACAATTGATTTTGCGATTTTCAAAAATCTAAAACTTGGATGAAATAGTAGTCAATTGATATATTCGCCTTCAAAACTTATTTCTGATAATGCTCAATACTGAGATCGATGAAAATTTTTGATACCGAAAAAACTTCATATAATAAAACGCTGTCATAGTCATGTTTGTTTGATATAACAGTAATAATTTACAATGTAGGTAGGAACAATTTTTTTGAATAAATCTTTCCTAGGGTTCAAACTACTCATTTGCTCTTTTCTAATAATGTGATTACGTAGCACCTGCATTCTGCTTCTAGCTACAGCTTCACATTCTACAAGAATGTGAAGATGGGTCTCCTCTTCATAGTCAAAGAATCTACATTCGGGTGAAATATGTATCCCCGAAACATATGAATGATTCTTTAGTCTACAGTGGTTTGTTAGCAGTCCTGTCAATATTCTTAGTTGGTTCATACCTAACTGAAGCAAAGTTTTCGATATATTCGGGTTGTAGCCCCTACAAGTAACTTTGCTTGTCTTAGTCCTTGGCTTGTTACCCAGTGTTTTCCTGTATCCTTCTCAATGCGGATTACTTCCGATATAGTATGTCTCCCGATGCCACAATATGGCTCAGGTCCTTTCAATAGCGTTGGCGCTCGTTCTCTGGCAAGCTTGTCTGCTTGCTCATTACCTGGAGTATTGTTATGACCCGGCACCCACAGCAGAGAAAATATGTTATGTTCGCCTAGTTTTTCCAATAGTCCATATACTTCTAGTACTAGCTTTGTCCTAGTTACGTTGGAGTTAAGTGCCTTCAACGCAGCCTGGCTATCTGTTAGGATAGCAATATCATAATTGTGATAGCCTCTATCACATTTCTGCTTGGAAGATACTGGGGTGTTTTCCCATTGACTCCCAATAGTAAGTCCTTGGGCCTACAACTCCTAGGCCTGTTCTATCTTCTGTCAGGGATCCATCCGTATATCACTTGATGGTGTGTGGCTTAATTGCGTATGAGCTTTCTGACGTCCATGATTTTTTGTTGGACCATTTAATGATAAAACACCGATCAAATTTATTCCTCTGTGTCATTTCGTCTCTGGGCATAGACATTAAGAATGCACCCTTCGTCCATGTATGGAAACGTTTCTGACAGATTTCCGAGGTTGCTTTGTCTCCATCGACTGACAGTCTTAAGAGCGTTTGTTTTATTCTATGTTCGATTTCCAGGTGAAGTGGTGTCAAATCCAGGATAGCTTCCAACGCCACTGTTGGGCACGTGCGCATTGCCCCTGTGATGCAAACACAAGCTAGTGTTTGTAGGGAGTTGAGCTCTCCCCACGAGACTATGCCATACAGTAGCATTGGTTTCACTACCATGTTATAGAGCCACAGCATATTCTTCGGGTTACACCCCAAGATTTACCGACCAGCTTCCTGCACACAAGAATGGCCTTTGTGCATTTTCTTCCATGTGTGTTTTCCATAGGAGCTTACTGTCTAGTGTTACCCCCAGATAATTGACCTTATTGCTAAGTTCTACTAAGACCCCTGAATGCCTAATCTCTTTTAATCTAGGAGGTTTATGCTTCCTAGTAAGTGGCACAACGGTCGTTTTGGCAGGGTTGATGTTAAGACCCACCACACCCCACCAATTTTGTATGATTTTGAGTCCTCTGTTGATTATGTCACAGAGTGTCTCTTCAAATTTCCCACCTGCTATTATAACGATATCATCGGCATATCCTTGGCATCGTATTCCATTTTCAGATAGTCTACATAGTAGTCCGTCTACGACTAGGCTCCACAGAAGGGGAGAAAGTACACCCCCCGTGGGCAACCCTTAACTGTTTGTACCCTAATACTAGTACCATTCACTCTAGTCTCTGCTGTTCTTGGCCTCAATAATGAGTGTATCCAATTCACTATGATTGGGTCTACTCCCCTATCTACTAGTGCGTTACATATTGTCGCGTGACTTGTATTGTCAAAAGTTCCCTCAATGTCCAGAAAGGCACTTAAGGTGATCTCATTCCTTTCAAAAGATGCCTTAATTGCTCCCGTCAGGCTAAGCAGTGCGGTATCAGTCGACTTTCCCGCTCTGTATGCATGTTGGTCTCGGTGTAACGGTCTCCGAAGCAATACTGTTTCTCGAACTTGCTTGTCTAAATATTGGTTTATGGAGACTTTATAATATAATGAAAACTTTATAATAGAAGGTATAGCTAAAATAGATAAAGTATTTTGGTGTACCGTACGTTAATTGTTTTTAATTTGATCATCTAGAAAGGGTAAACCCAATTACTAATATCAAATATTGTATAGCTCCCATACAAAACCACTATATTAATTTCATTGTATCCTTTTGACTTTTTTTCGGACTTAGTTCACAATGACAGCAGGACTATACAATATAAAATAATTAAAATGTTGTTCAAGGTGCGAAGCAAATGCTGCAGCTTTCTCTATTCTCTATCAACACGCCATTTACATCTTTAACTGGAGCTATTCACCTTGTGGAACGCTTTAGATATTTTGTAGCATTTCATATTGCATTCTGAACCGTTTGGGTACAGCGTTTTATATTAGCAAGCCTTGCTTTAAGCTTTTTCGAAATTCTATTAAGAACATTTTTATCACTAGGCAAGCCAGGCAAGCTTTTTACCTTCACACCTAGTGTGAATTGGTATTATCAGTTTGTCTGAAAGTTCGTTAACGCATTAAAGGATGCATCGTAGACCCCATAAAGTATATACATCAGCTCGACGAGATAGTTCGATCTAACCATGTCCGTCTGTCTGTCTGTATGTTGTTGCACATTTTTTTGGGGACCTATTTTTATGCTATCTAGTTAAAATTTTGTACATACACTTCTTTTTAATAGACAGTTTAATAGAGTATCAAGATTTACCTGCCACGCCCACTTTTTAAGGTAGCCCCCATACAATCCCACCGTGCAATTTTGTGTGTTTTATGAAAAAAATTCTTCATTTAAATCAATATTAGCTTGAAATTTCATTTGGTGAATTTTACACATCTACTACATCGCTTCATACACATCTACTAGTAGGCGTGTACCGCCCACTTTTTGGGGTAGCCCCTCTTTAAACCTCCACTTTTATGTTTTACAATACTATTTAAAATTTCGTGTGAATGGCGTGAGAGCTTCGGTTCAACGGAAGTTAATGTTTTTTCTTGTTTTTCTGTAAGTTTCAAATTTCACTCGAATATATAAACAATGAATAGCTTTTATAGGTGAGATTAATTTTATTGTTGAGCCATTCAACTATTTCATAGTCCATTTCTCACTTCTTCGTCTAAATGGCAGCGGTATTCTTACTGTGTAAACCACGGTTAAATATCGTTAAACCAACTAGGATGTTTAATATTTTGACTACATACACTACTATCAGATTATAGATATTGAAATATCTGTTATCTGCAGCCTTCTTCTGACAAGGTTACTGTCCAATTCATCCGGATCTCTGTTTTGTGCCGAAGAAGACTTACTATCGTGTCCAGCAGTTCTCTGCCGTTTACTTAACATATAATATGATAAAACTAGTTTTGAATTTACTATATTTGTCAAGCAACCCAGTTGATCAAGTTCCAATGCGTGTTTATAGCAGGACTTGAAATTTGCTCATCTAAAAGTTCTGGCTCGTAAAAAATTTTCTATGCAATCCTGAATAGTTTTGTGTAGGTGGCCAATTGAATGGAAAACTGTCAAGATGAGCACCAAGAATCTGAACGAAAGTCAACATCCGTCTTAGATCAGGAGAAGTTCATGTGACTCATTTGATTACATTTTTTCAACAACAAAACTCCAATAATCAATTTGAAAAATTTTGAAGGCCAATCATACAAGTATCAGATAAAATCCTAGAAGAAAAAAAACGTTAACTTCGGTAAAACGAAGCTTCAATACTCTTCACAAGCATCTGATAAATTACTGTGTGATAATTTGACGCCCCATTCCAATTTTAAGGCGAATAATACGAAAAATATTAAAATTTTACCTATAAAAACCAAAAAAGTTGGCAGTTGGTCTTTATGAGGACTACCTCTAAAACTAGGCAGGAACACCCATTAATGTAAGAATTTCGAGTTGTGATATTGACTGTAATAAAAGAGTATTTGAAGCAAAATCCGAAAAGTGAACGGTGGTGTGAGGGCTACCCCTATAAGTGGGCGTGTCATGGTCATTGTGGCTTATGTTCAGCCTAGGAACATAGTATGTCTCCATACCCGATTTCGAACAAATATCTATCTGTCTAGTTCGATTCATCTCGTTGAGCTGGAGTCTCCGATGCTTCGTTAAATGTGTTACAAGCTCAATGACAAAATTATAATACTATTCACATTACGTGTGATGAGTAAAATGAAGATGTTAAAGAAGAAATAAGGAAAACAAATTCAATGAATTTATAACTTGATTTACATTTGCATTTTTTTGAATTGAAAGAAACTATAGTAATTTGATCAAATGTGTGACGTTATAATGTGATGCGTGCGCACCCACCTTTCAAATCCATTTCGACAAATTTGGATTTGAAATTTCCCGCCCAAATCACATACGTCTTTCCAGAACGAAAATATATAAACCGGCCAAGTACGAGTCGGACTCGCGCACGAAGGGTTCCGTAATATTATCTATGAAAAAATCATGTCTGGTGTATGGGAGCCCCATTTAAATATTTGTTTTATTTTAATTTAATTATTTATTTTTAAAGTGAATATATAATTAAATATTCTGTGAATATTTCAAGAGTCTACCTGTTGCCGTTATCAATATCGAGCAAAAACGAGCAAAAAAATTACGTTTGTTGTAAATATTTATTTTATTCTGTTTTTGTTGATATAGCGGCAACATAAATACATCATTTGTAAAAATTTCAAATGTCTAACTATCACGGTTCATAAGATACAGCCTGGTGGCAGGCAGACAAACAGACGGACTGACATCAGAGTCTTAGTAATAGGTTCCCGTTTTACCCTTTGGTACGGAACCCTAAAAAGTCACATTATTAGTCATTTTATTAGCTTGACATGTATCTATCTATCTATGTAACGGAATCTTTCAACTTAATTTTCACCAACTTCCTAACGTCGAAATAATTTGAAATTTTGCACGTATATTAAGCACCAATGACAATACAACAGTTTCACAATTTTGACCTAATATCCTGACCAGGATCATCAGGATATTTGATTTGTTTGTGGAACATGTTCTTTTCCGTTCCGTTCCGTTTCGTTTCGTTTGTTTTTTACGTGCCACAATGACGGCAAAGCCTAGTAGACATCACTGAATTCCAACATCAGGTTTTGGTTGTGATTTTCCATTTTTTTTTTAAATAAATATTCCTCAATTATCTACAATTTTCTTTGTCACTTTTTCACTCTCTGCGCATCGAAATGTATTTTGAACCCAAGCCAAATTTTTCCGCCCAAATCACATACGTCTGTCTGTAAAGAACGAAAAAATAAAAATCACATAGAGGAAGAAAAAGCAATGAAAATCAAAATTTTTTTAATTTTCTTCACACATTTTATCAAACAATCAAATCGCCAAATACACCCGTCGTTTTTCCGTCAAATCACACAATTGATCAAATGTGTGAAGGTGTATTTGGACCTTAAAAGTAACAAAATATCGAATCGATAGTGCTGGAAAATATTCGATAGTCACAAAAATAAATGTATCGATATTATCGTTAGTACTATTGGTAATTTTGCATCTCTACTGTATTGATTAGATCTTTGGACGACGACGCAAATTGAACGGAAAAAAATTAAGAAAATTAATTTGTTCCGTATAAGCGCAGAACAATATACAATTATATAAACACAAGTGCAAAAAATAATATTTATACGAAAGCAGCAACGTATTAATTTTGTATAACTATTGGAAAATTAACGAAAAACAACGAAAACAACATTGCAACAAAGTGAAAAACGTTGGTGCAGTGGTGGAACAACAACAACAACAACAGCAGCAAGAAGAAGGAAATAAAAATAAAAAAGGTGAATACAAAAATAACAACAGCAGCTCAATGAAATTTTCATGAATAGACATACTAAGTTGTGTTGGCTGCGTTGGTGGCGGCGGTGATGAAGCGTAGGGAAAGGAGTAAAACCCTAGATATAGGCTGGCGCTCCAATTTGTTAACATGTCGGAAAAGTGTTTTTCTTATTTTCATTTGCTGCTACTTTGAGCTCCAGGGGAGCAATTTAAGTATATATAAAAAATTGTGTGTGGTTCCCATGCGATAACAACGAATGTGCCTATGTGTGTGTGTATATGTGTATCTATGTACATATGAATATCTGAATACACAATATAAAAGATTAAAAAACTTTTGCTTCTGGCTTTAAAAATCTCACTCACATTGTGCATGTGATAATTTTGTCACTTTGTCGGACGGGCGGGCGTTGAAGCTACAACAAACTTGTTTATTTAATTCATATTTACGAGTAAATTAATTTATTTGCCCTTGAGTAAAAACAACCATAAAGACACGGCGGCGGAGTCGATAGCAGCGTTAGCGCTTGAAGGCGTTAATAACAGACAACAACAACAATAATAATAGCAACAGTTGCTGGAAACTTTTATAATAGTAAATTTTCTCTTATTTACATTTATATATATGTATGTACATATATATATTTGCACGCAGGCGTTGTAAACTTAGCTCCACAGCACGCTACAATAGCTCATCGAGTGCTGTCCTACACAACTTTAAGACGTTGCAGCTTGCAGCTCTGACTTCCGGTTTGTCTGTTTTCGAGTTTGTTTGCGTACGTGCCAAAAGTGTTGATGCCGAGGGAAGAAGGGGGAGCCGGTTTCGAATTGCATTCGCTTGATGCATTGAAAATTGACACCTGCCTCTCTGGTATGGCCTGTTCAAACTCAATGTAACAGACAGCTGCAATTGCCGTGTCTAACTCTTAGTCAACCTACATATATATAAAGGGTGTTTTTTTTAAGATGTGTAGAACTTTGAATTGAAATTAAACTATCTAGATTACATAGTTTCATACTGATAATTGGATTTATTAAATAGATAATTTTATGTGAGTAGTGTTGAAATATGATTTCGGTCATATAGTCGGCTGGCTCGTTTGTGGCGCATACATGAATTCCAATTCTCGACTACTTCGACTTCGACTACCTCAGCAATGGTTCGTACAATGTTGTCTTCCAAGTAGTCCAAAATTTGCTGGTTTGTTCGCGTAAACCAATGACTTTACGTTACCACAGAAAAAATAAGCCAAAGGCATTAAATCGAGTGAGCTTGGTGGCCAATTGACTGGTCCATTTCATTCGAAAATTTTTTTTTCAGTAAGTCGATTGTCCTGTTGGCAAAACATATCTTCACAAACATCGCATTCAATTGATTCTCGAAATAAATTCTGACCATGGTTTAAAAGTTGTCTTCTAATGTTTAACGAAGTAATGATTAAACCGGCACATAAAGCGCACTAAACAGTGATTATTTGTGGATGAACATGCGCATCGAGAGTCTCTTGTGGATTTTCCTCACTCTAAATTAAATGTCTGCATGACTAACTCGCTGACTGAATGAAATCGATTTCTTGCTCAATCGAACACTTTTTAAGATTCAAAATTAGTCAGTGACCGATTTCGTATGTGTTAAATGTTTGCAATTGGATTGAGCATGCAAACTAAATAAATATGACTTCAACAACGTGGCGCTATGGAAATATATCGGCGCGTGCGCCGGCAAGTTAACAAATGGAGTACGATGTACATATTTATATATATATACCTACATATACATTCATACACGCAGCAAAGCAGATCATACAGAACAAATGTATATTGTATGTCAGAAAGTTACGCTTGAAAATAACAAACTAGACGAGCGACTCATTAATAAGTCAGTTGGTTCGATAAGTTATTGGGCCGTCCGTTTCCTTGTTTTCCGACAACAAACGTTTGATTTAGGATTGAAACTAGTGATGCAGTGATTTACTCGAAATCGACAATTTTGCTTATTGATATGTTCATTGCAGCAAAAATGAGGCCCATCACTGAACAGAATATTGCTTTAAAACAGTGGGTTGAGTTCCAAGTAATTTTCTGCACATTGACAGAACGTACATCGCAAACGATGGTTATTCGGCTTTAATTCTTGCACCAGCTGGATCTTATAAGGTTGTGGGTTAGATCTTTATATACAATTTTTCATTGCGGCTCGACTCATTTGCGTGCTCTTCAATACTATCCAGCTTATTTCGAGTATACATGATGCAAAAACGATCCACGATCAATCGAATTAGTCGCTCGTATGTATGATTATGTCGGCCGTAGTATGAACATATCGCACGGTTACATTCCCGGACTGAACCAAGATTTTCGAAATAAATTTGCACAATTTGCAAGTCTATTCATGATAAGCAAACCAAACTGAGCACAAATGATAATAGCGTTGTTTAACAACTGTCGGAAAATGGAACCTATAAAAAAAACACCTTGTAAATATGTACAAGCATTTTAACTACATTTGTGTCTCGGCAAGATCTCTCCGACCAATTGAAGCTGATAATAAAAGTGGCACATGTTTTAATAATAGCAAATTGTTTTTCGTTTGTGTAAATTAACAACCCTCATTAGCATACATATTGTATTTTACACATTTAAGTCACACTGTCGCGCTCTTGAATATACTATATTATATACTATATGTATATACACATGTACATACATAAACACATTTCATCCAACTGCACAAGTATTTCGCGATAACTAGAAATTCAATGGATTTAGTCTGAGTCATATTAGCTGCTATCAGTCTTTCACGTACAACTACCTTCAAAATAAATTGAGGTATCGAGCATATGACCTATTTGTGTATTCGAGTTTATTAATGCCTTACGTTTTTGCCTAATCTATGCCAGAGCAAGGTGTAATTAATTTACAAATTGAAAAATATAAAAATTAAGCGTTATAAAACAATTATTTTCCTAAACGGATTGATTGATGCTAATTCTCATTTCGTTATATTCGTCTTAAATGTAGGAGTTACATAGACAGAACTAAGACAGAATGCTGCATACGAGTGTGCTCAACTTCGAGGTACCCTGTATCTTGTATAAGGCGCCTTATATGAACCATACACTACTATTATTATTTGATTATGTGATCTGGACATATGCGAGATATTTTATTTGATTTGAAAAAAAGTAAAAAAAATAAAAAAAAGTAAAAAAAAAAACGCAGGCCCGATCTGAACCTGTATGGAATATTTTGAAAGGATAAAGATATGTATGCGTTGAATAATCTGGACAAATTCATTCTGTTGCATCGGTCGATACATAGCAGCGAATTTCGACCAATGAGCTATACTAGTAATAACAAAAAAGTTACACCAGTTCCAAAATATTTGGGAAATATTGCTAAATGACCAAACTTGATATTTCATATTTCTTTCCTGTTATTCCCTGATTTTTTCTTCTCATTTATTTGATAATACGCAATGTGTTCTTTTGTTTATTTTGATCTAGTTAAGAATGCAGCAGCTAAGCTCTGCGAATTATCAAATTGCATATAAAAATGGAGATTTGCTGAATTTGCTTCTTTAAATGCATAATTTCATGTTTCAAAAGTCATTTCGCGCTTTCTGTGCTTCAAACTAACTTAAATTCTGCACAATTGAAACCTAAAGCTAAAAAAGGTTTTATATAAACAATTAAACATAATTTTTGATTTTAATATCGAATTCTCGATGTAGACAAAATATTTCTTGTTTATTCTTCAAGTAGAAACAATAATTATTTGATATGGTTGTTTCTTATTTCAAGCAACAAAATAGGTACATAGGTACTATGTGCGTCATTGGTTTGCATCAAATTTCTCTAATTCATTTAAAGTGTATAAATGCTTCGTTTTTACCTAAACATTACTTATCAAATGTATACACTAATGACATTTGTTGATATACCTTTTAAATAACTAACAAATGATAAGCAAACGGAGCAGTCAATATAAATTAAGAAAGAAAAAAAAACTAATAATACACAAATAACTCTTTATGAGACGACAATTTATTTCTCAGAATTTATGTCGCCAACTTATTGTTATTCTAAATATTTGTTTACGAAATGTGTACCGACACGCACA
Source organism: Leucophenga montana (assembly GCA_035044765.1). Lineage (NCBI taxonomy): Eukaryota > Metazoa > Arthropoda > Insecta > Diptera > Drosophilidae > Leucophenga > Leucophenga montana. The sequence continues at coordinate 338,341 of JAWNNQ010001263.1, read as the reverse complement.
ATAACACATACACACTTAATCAGAGATACAATATATAATGCTACACAAAACAACACAGATACAGATACAAACACAACAAGAAAGATATTCTGAATGCCATAGACATAAATACACATACTCAAAGCTAACTTAAATAAATGTATGCCATTTATTAAGTTTTCTCCGTACTCAGCGGAAATTGTGCGTATACCTTATTAAGTTAATTTCATTATAATTATTTTGTATCTAATTTTGTCTTGTTATACTCTTCATACTGAGTGTGAGTAGTATTATAATTTCGACACAATATTTGCAACGCAATGAAGGAATTATCGGAGACGCTATTAAGTATATTTATTCGTGATTAGCATGACAAGTCGACTTGATATAGACATGTGCGCACGTCTGTCTGTTTGTGAGTTTGTCTGGAAACTATTTCGTCAATTTATGAAATATTGGTTTCAAAGATCGTATGGTTGACTTAAAGGGTTAAACAACACGAAATTAGAAACACAAATCTTCAATTTAACGGGCACAAAATTTTGTCTCTGGGGAATAAATAAAATCTTATTAGTTAGTTTCACCGAATGCAACTTTATAACACATTGAACGGCTTTTTAATGAAGGCAGATCAAGTAACTTAAGACGACTCGAGTACGAGCGAAGACGATAAGAAGGGTATCAATTTAAGCTACTTAAAGCAAAGATTAGGAACTGTTTCTGTATCAATTCAATCTTATAAGAAAGAACTTCCTACTGAGGAGTCCACACTACATACAACCATACTCAAGTACGGAGCTCACCAAAGCTGTGAACATCAACTTGGTTATATATTGACGAACTCTTGGTACCACCTTTTAATAAAGCAATGTACCGACGAGGCTTTATTTACCGCAATGGCTATATGCGCGTTTAAGTACAGCTTAGGATCCATCATTGTTCCAACATCACATCAAATTTTGACTTTTTCAAGCAATACGAAGATTGAACTAGTTAACAAAGACAAACACTTGGACTTTTTCCTTTTTATACCATTCACACATAGTGTGTAATGGTATTATCAGTTTGTCTGAAAGTTTGTAAAGCATTAAAAGAGGCATCGTAGACCCCATAAAGTATATATATTCTTGATCAGCTCGACGAGACGAATCGATCTAGCCATGTCCGTCTGTCTGTCCGTCTGTATGTTGTTGCTCATTTTTTGGGGACCAATTTCAGGCTATTCAATTGAAATTTTGCACATATACTTCTTTTTATTGCAGTTTAATAGAGTGTCAAGATTGAACCGCCACGCCCACTTTTTAATATAGCTCCCATACAAACCCACCGCCCACTTTTGACTTTTTGTATGAAAAACTTTTTTATTGCTGTCAATATCAACTTCATAATTGGTATGGTATATTATGGTGCACGGATGCTTGACATATACATTAATGGGAAAGCCCCATACAAACCTACTACCCACTTTTGTGCTTTTGTAAGAAAAACTTCTTTATAAAAAGTCAATATTAGGTTTGAATGCGATATGGTGCCATTTTATAGATAGCCGCTTAACATGCATAGACTAATAAGCGTGGCGCGCCTATTTTTTGGGGTAGCCCCCACACAAACCCACCGTGCAATTTTGTGTTTTTTATGAAAAAATTCTTCATTTAAAATAAATATTAGCTTGAAATTTAATTTAGTGGATTTTAGTCGACAACCGCTTCATAGCTTAACTGTCTAGCGTGTTGACTAACATTCCGGACGATCTGGGTTCAACCTCCGCTCGATTCAAAATTTCTTTAAATTTTGTTATAATTCTCTCTAATCTATTCATGCGCAACAAAATTGTCCAAAACAAAAAGGCGAAATTCATGCCCAATATATATTATATATATGAATATTTAGTATTATATTGAAAGTTTGAAGTTTATTAAAGCCTCGATTTCACTGAAGATAACGTTTTCTCTTGTATTTCAAAATAAATCTTATGGTAAACTTTCGTTTGACGTCTGCATAACTAATTTCATCAAATCAATAAATTGGAAAATCTTATTGTATTATACAACAAATGCGACACTGGCATATATGTAATAACTCACAATTTTCTTGCAACTACTGCTCAAGACTCATCATACTTTGTGTGACCTTTAGTTAGCCTCATGTACAGCAACATGTCATAAACTCAGTGCCTTGTACAATGGCCTAAGGTCAACTTAATTACACTTGTTAGTGTTGTTGTTGTTCTAGTTTAAGTGGCTGTTTTTGTTTTGCCTGCTTGATATTATTTATTCACTTTCATTTCATTGAGTTAGTTGTGCTATACAATATGTATATAAAGAATGTTTTTTTTTAGAGGATCCATTTTCTGACAGTGATTAAACAGCCATAAGTGCACAGACTGGTTTACCATTTTATCGTGAATGGACGTAACTCCCGAACAACACTTGTAATTTTTGTAAATTTATTTCGAAAATTGTGGTTCAATTCGGAAATGTTACCGTGCACTACGTCCACTTTACGGTCGACATAATCGTCCATCCAAATGACTAATTCGTGGCTTATTAACAACATTTCTCTCTAATAAAGCCAATTTTCAGTTCGAAATTATGCTATTTTTATTCAATTCAAAGTTCTACACATCTTAAAAGAAACACCCTAGACATAAATATGTGCATGTACATCTACGCCTAGTGCCACGTGCCATATTTTAACCCATATACTCCACCATATACTGTTGGGATCAGTGCTTTAAAGTGTACACTGAGAAGTTTTAATTTCACTTTTTTATTTATTTATCGTATATGCATAAAACACGTTGTCAACGCTGTCAGGTACGACTAATTACTAAAGTTATCTGAATTTTATAGTACGAGTACATACATATATGCATTGTATAAAGTATAAGTTCAAGGACTTGCACTTGAGGTACAATTAGCAAACAATTTCAATGTGGATCAGTAGCAAAGAATACAAACTCATAGGCAGGCTGTGTTTGATTTAAGTGTTCTGTGTGCAAAATTTTTTGAAAAATTTTAAGGTTGTAGTAAACAATATTTTAAAAGCTGTTTCAAGTTGTCTGTATTGTGTAGAAATTCTAGACGTTTTGTGATGTGTTGTACTTTCACAAGAAATTAAAATTAATTAAACAAATAATGCTGTTTATTTTAGTCGATGAGTATTTCACAAATAATCTAGAAACATTTCACAAACTGGTTTTGCAGAAAAAGAAATGTAACACGTCATTAAATTGTCAACAACAAAATTAACAATGTTGTCTTTTTGTCTCAATATATTGTATCGTACAATAGTTAAAATGTGTTAATGTGTGGTTTGTTATCTACTCTTTTCAGTTTAACATGATGCACGAAATTTTTTATTTATCCAACCGTTGAAATATTTTTAAAGTAAAATTTCTGTTAAGCTGTGTTCAGTCGGTCTATATATATCTGACACCTTCATTGCATTGCTTTGAAAATAGTCTTAAACATCTATAAAATGTAATTAAAAGTGATAGCAAACTCAACAAAAATGTTTAATCTTGCCAAATATTTGGCACCGTTTGATCATGCCTTAAATATATGGAGGCTCTGCGTTTGGGTCATAGAATAACTAGCGTTGATGGGTTCACAAACAAATTGATACACAAGAGGTACTATGTTAAAAAAAAATACCAATAGAAAACAAATACAAAGCCGTAGTTTTTGACTAGTGGCCTAGACAAACCGAAGTGTGGAGCTCTAGAGCTGACAAATTTGGTTTTTAAAATTTCAAAAAGGATATAAGGATATCATAAAAAGGATTTAGGAATTAAAAATAAAACAAATTAATTTAATAAACAAATCAATAAAATCAAGTTTTAAATCTGCTACTGACTAAAGTCAGTTTAGTGTTAGCTTGTTAATGACCCAAGGAACTTAGTGCAAAGCTAAGTTATTGTTCTGCGCTCCATGTCTTTACTTAGAAAAAATTCGTCATTCGTTACTCATAGTTCTTGAAGGAGTTTTCTGTTCAGAAACGTAATAAATACATTCAATTGCATTCAACCGTTCGAAACAGCTGTCTTGTTGCTTTTTATAGAAATGTTAAACAATAAATATGTTGATCGGTTCGTGCTTTGCCACCATGACAGGGTTTTGACCTTAGGGTAGTTCCTCTTAATGCCGTTGGTATAGATATATCGAATCCAATCCCAAAAACTGTTGCGTGTGCTTTCAGTTGGTTTTGACAAATAGAAATGAAGGTTCTAGAGAACGGCCAGGTGTAGGTATATACAAGTAGTAGAGAAAAACCAAATTCGTTATGTCTCAGCAACTATTTGACGCAGATGTATTATATTTGGTACATACATGTGCAAAGTGCACCGGGACAAATATGGTATACTGGAAAAATAGGCAGTGGACGCCCGTGTATGCAACAAGTAGAAGGAGGACGTGTGGTAGACCCCATAAAGTATATTCTTGATTAACATCAGATACTGAGTCCATTTTATTCGTCCATCTGAAAAATTTCGAAGCCCTTTTACCATTTAGAAGTGAATACTTCCAAAAACGTTGACATCGTAATTTATTTGGGATATGCGGGATCAAAAAAGTCATTGGGCGTTAAATCAGGACTGCACGGCGGATGGACCAATAATTCATTGTTTTAAGTACTCAAACTCTCTTGTGTGAACCGATCTGTGAGAGCTCGCATTGTCGCGTTGAAGGACGTTTTTGGCGATTAGTTATCCTCAACTCTCCGAAAACCTCTGGCAAACAATTGATTGTTTACCATTCAGAATTGACCGTTCTACGTTGCTCTAATGAAGCAGTTGCATTAATTTGCTTAGAGGTGTTTCGTCCGCGATTAACTTTTGTTAGACTTGATTTGTCTAGGAATACCCATACACAGTTGATTGTTGTTTTCTTACAGGCTCAATATTCACACGTAATGTGATCAGTATTATAATTTGCATTGCAGCTTTTGACGCATTAAAGAAAACATCGGAGACCCTATAAAGTATTCTTGATCAGCTCGACAAGGCGAATCGAATAAGCTATTTCTGTCCGTATGTCCCCTGTCTGTGTGAATCAAAACTAGTCCTTTAGTTTTTGAGAACATGATCTCATATCGGTTATAAAGACTTCCTATGTTGACCAAGCCACGCACGCTTTTAGGGGTAGCTCCAATACAAAACCACCGCTTTATTTTCGGGTTTTGTATGAAGAACTTTTTTATTACAGTGAATATCAACTTAAAATTCTAAGCTTCTCATAGTTATTAATGGGCGTGTTCTACCAACTTTCATAGAGTCCCCATAAAGATCAACCACCCACAAAATTTTATTATTTTTTTAGCTAACCACCTTGAAAATGGTATGATGACGTCAAATTTAAGATAAAATAAAGCATTTAAACGCAGTAGTTTGTTAGATATTTGTGAAGAGTGCTGAAGCTGTGGTTCTACCGAAGTTCCGCATTTTAACTTGTTTATTTATTTGTTTTTTAATTGTTACAGCGTATTAATAGTACCTGTCGGCAATTTGTCCTGATAATTATTATTTTTTTGTTTCTAAATATAACTAAAATTTGTCTTGATTTTTTATATCTACTTATGATGAAAAGCTTTCTGCACGAGTTTTGCTTGCGTTTTTGTATTATTAAACATTTTGTGCTGTTCTATGCTGTTTTTTATATTCTATTTTTTTTTCTAATAAACAATAAAGCTTTTAAGTTGGTTTTTTTCGCCAAATAATTATAATTAATTTGTTCTCTTTTTGCATAATTTTCTGTTATGTTTTAATGCACTCACTTTGATTTTCAGCATACAAAACAAACACATTCGAACACGCATTAACAAAGCCAAGCCAAGCTCAGCCCAAGCGAAAGCGAAAGCATATACAAAATCAATATACATAAATAGATACATTTATAAATCATATAATTCTGCCAATGCCCACAAGAACGTAATGCTTCAAAAAACAGCAAACACTCGAAAAACACACAGACATAATCGAGTCGCCACAACAGCTACAGAAGAAAACAGATAAAACTTTGAAATCCTTGCTTTTTGCTAAGAAAACGTAAAAAAAAAATAAAAAAAATAATCATTTATAATAATGAGCATTTTTTGCCGTACACTTACATTCGGCTGCCTTGCGCTGACCGCTTTGGCTACATTAACTGCTGCATGTACCAGTCGTACCGTACCAAGGGAACGTCCGAATTTGTCATCGCCCGCTGAACCACCGGATGAGCTAACATCAATCTCCACAGAGACAACAACACCGCGACCGAATATAACATTTCCGATATTTAATTGTCCGCCAACATATGCGGCCTGGTATTGCCTGAACGATGCTACCTGCTTCACCGTTGAGATACACAATGAGATACTTTATAATTGTGAATGTGCTATTGGTTATATGGGACCACGTTGCGAGTATAAGGAAATCGATGGCTCATATCTACCGACGCGTCAGCGTGTAATGCTTGAAAAGGCGAGCATTGTGAGCGGTGCTACGCTGGCATTGCTATTTATGATCATATCCTGTATGGTGCTCTACATACGATATGAAAAACATAAAAAGATGAAACTTAATGAGAGCAGCGTATGTGGTACGGATGTGGGTGATATGGGAACGGCGCATGTTAATGCAGGCATGGATGAGATTGATGGCCTAACACGTATGCCTGTGCTCAGACCTTTCGGACCACACCATTATCCTATAATAAAGCTTGAGGATGCGTTTAAACGTTCGAATGAACGTAATGGTGGCTTAATGCATTAACTAAGCCGAGCGCATGGAAATTACTGCTGCCATTTGATTAATGATTTTAAGCTATGATTTCAGACAAAACAACGAACATTTTAATCGAATGAGAATGCAACGAACAACTAATGGAATGAACTAATGAATTCTTCTTCTTTTTTTTTTTTTTTTTTTAATAAATAACCAATAACAATTACACTGTGCTAGTCAAGAGAAGAAAAGTATAGAAAGGCCGGAGTACCAGGTTGGTAAGCCTAATTTGAGTACGTTGAATTTAATGGTGCTCGGCGTTTTAAAAGAAGATTTGAAGATTTTTGTTCAAAGTACCCCTATAAATTCTACATATTAAGAGAAATTACATAAAACTTAAGACATTTAGTAAGCCTTTATTTGCAGCTTTCAAACAAGTTGAAATTGTTTGCTATATTGGTCTTCGTGTCCAAGGGAAAAAATTCACAAATTTCTAAATTGGGGTTTTTTTTTTTAAATCCTCTTAGTTTCGATCGATCTCTACTTAAAAAAATATGATCTTAAAATGAAAACTGTTGGATTACATATTTAAAACATGATCAAGATCATCAATTGGTCTGCTATATGTACTCATAGTTCTAGAGATAGAGGTGTTCTAAATAAAACCTAGGTATAACAAAAACTTTTTAAAAGTTCACAACTTCTACTCTTTCTGTACATTTCGGTACAATGTGTGCTTTGAACACGGTCTTTTGATCATTTACATTGCATATTGGTCTCAAATCCATAGAAGCTGACCAAAATTCGACAAATAGTATTTTCACCAATGGAAATTTTTTGAATGAGATTTGTTTACAAAATGTTTATATAACTCCGCATAGCAACAAAAACTTAATGCAGAGTACGCCTATTACTATGTCTAATTAACCACTGAAATTATCGTAAAAAAGTGCTTGAGTGCAAAATGACTTTAAATACTGTGAAAATTGATCGATCTTTATATTTAGTAGGGGGGCTGGCCGGAACTGGGGAACCTTTCCCAGTTCCCCTCCAAAAGTATTTTTTTCGCTTCATTTTCATAAAATAATATGCAAAAAAAAAAAAAACACCGTAGCATATAAATATAAGGTATCATCTGCTTTACCCTTTCTTTTTTTTTTGTAGTGTGTATTGAAAATTTTTGAATTTTGAAAATCTGAAAGTAGTATCGCAATTAGCGACGTCAAAAACACCAAGTTTCAAAGATATTGAAGAAGATTTTCCAAAATGTTTCCATTATTTTGATCCGTCATTTTGTTGTCGACAATTTTATCAGATTCGCAATTAGCGACCTTAAAACTAATGACATTTTGGATTAGTGACCAGCTTTTTCGGATTGTGGAGCATTGTGCGCGGTCTATGTTTAATTTATTTTAAGTTTCTGGAAAATCCGTCTGTCTTCAATCGTTTTATTTGAAGCTTTTGCTATAGGCGTTGATTTGTTTGTAAAATTAGTAATAACCAATCAGTCAGCGATTAGTTTTGCTGAACGCGCCTAATATTCATAGAACTATTGGATTGATTATAATGAATTTGATATTGTTTTATATGTGTCGTATCAGTTTTTATTTAACTCTCATATTTTTAAAGCGTATGAGTTAAAGATAACAAATAGTAGAACAATTGATAAAATAAAATTAAAAACTCTCAACTTTGGGCGTCTATTCTATTCTTTAAGTAATGGACCGATTGTAAACATTTTTAGCTTGTTTGGTAGATGGAATAAAGGCTAACTTACTGTGTTTATATTAAATTCATATCGTAAAATGTAGAACTTATCAATCAAAACTGAAACACTTCGGTCTAAAATGTTCAAAACCAAATAACTTATAAATTTGACTCAACTTGAACAACAAACCAAACCATTAAATTCAGCGTACTTCAAAGATTTACCAAGCTGCATATCGAAAAAAAAAAATATATATATATATATGGATATACATATAAAGGGTTCAATTTCATGCACAGTGCTACTATTTAATGACGATGCCAGCCGCAATTTATTGCCTTTTTTATTTATTGCATTTTTTTAATTAATTTTAATTTATTTATTAATGTGCCTTTGTGCCAACGAAGTATGACGAACGCGCGCAGCTATTACTAAGTATTAGAAACTATTTAAAAAATTGACTAAAGCAAATTATTTATTATTACTGACCAAGTTAAAAGCAATATAAAATATTTAAAGAATATAATAATTTAATAAAATAAAAAACTATTCAAAATGTGCCTAAATTAAGCTAAACAAAAAACTCTTTTTCATTTTCTTTCTATCATTTTCACACTACGGCAGCAACTAAAAAACAAAAAGTATCTATAAAATCAATGGCTTAAAGATTCTAACCGAGAGTACTTCTAACAACAGAGCACACTAACAGCATATAATATTAACAATTGCACTCTTTACTCTATTTGCAGTTGAACGCAACTCCCGCGCCAAAGGATGTCCGACAGCAATCGATCTCAAGCGCCGCCGCCGCTGCAGCAGCAGCAACAGCAACAGCAGCCGCTTCCACCACCGTCGCAATGTGCTGCCGATGATCAATTGGGTCCACCAAAAGCTGATTTTAGTGCACCACCGCCATATGAGCCCATGGGCATGAATAATCTACAAAATGTACATCAGATAGGACAGCAACAACAACAACAGACATCCGGCCAGCAGCAGCAAATCGTCGCACAAAATATGGCACAGGATGCCGCACTGCATGGTAAACTGCCCACATACGAAGAGGTACAAATGGAAAAATCACTTAATGGTGAATTGCCGCCGGCATTTCTGACGCTGCATCCGAATCCACCACCACCGCCACCAAATCCGCTATTGCCGCCTAATTTGTTGCGTGATAGTGCCACCGGTGTCGGTGGTTCTGGCGCACAACCTGCATTGACATTTATTGCCATCGATGCTTCAGATGCCGAGAATCATCTGGCAACTACGGATAATCTACTTGGCACAGATATTATGTTTATAACAGCTTTTATGGTGGCATTTCTATTCAATTGGATTGGTTTTCTAATGCTTACCTGTTTCTGTCACACTATTGCTGCACGTTATGGTGCACTCTCCGGCTTTGGTCTATCGCTGGCCAAATGGACATTGATTGTCAAACATTCAACAGATCTCGCTTCGCATGAAAATTCCTGGTTGTGGTGGTTGATAATGGCATTTGGCTTCTTGATTTGTATACGTGCGCTTATACAATATGTAAGCATTAAGCGTACCTGGCGTTTGTTGTCCACTTCGGCGCAGGAGCGGCTGCTATTCTTTTACTGAGTGCTGGAGCAGCCGGCAGTGACGGCATCAACGGAGTAGAGCGAGCAGCGTCTGAATAGTTATTTGTTTTTGTAAATAAGTGCAGTTTTAGCAAGCCTAAAAAATAGTTACGAAAAATATATCGTATGCGAAGACGGCATTGATTGGCTAAGTTTTAAAGCAGTGCTGCACAGCCCTAGTCTCTTTCGTATAGCACATAGAATAAAGAAGAAACGGCAAAGCTTTGCTGACACACACGCTATGCGTCACTACATGAAAGAGACTAGGGTTGTGCGGCACTGTTTTAATAGCAAAGTATTCCTTTTATTTCCATTTGCCATAATTGTTAATATCCAATAATATAACTTTCTGTACGCCCGTCTCCTGATACCCTGCCTTTATGCCTGCCTCTAGCTACCTACCTATATATATAGTGCGTTTCATAATCATAAGACACCTTGATTTTTGGTAATATTTCAGATAATACATATTGTATCAGAGTTGTTTTTTAATATAATATTATTTGCAACAAAACAAACAAGTTTCTGTAGAATTTAAGTTGGTTAGTTTATTTAAACAAAATTAATTAAAGAAAAATAAATATTTGGGCGTTTCATAAAGATAAGACACTTTTCAATAATGATTTAAAAAATTGATTGATTGACAATTCTTTGGGATTATGTGTAGATATTTAACTTTTTAATAGTCAATAGGATTACATCCACCTTTAGCAATACAAAATAACCTTTTTTTCATCGATTCGCATAACTTATTTAAGAGATTGGTATCCAGCTTATCCCATTCGGTCATAATTGACGTCTTTTGTTCGTCAATAGTTTTGAATTGGCGATTTTCAGCGTAAACTCGTCTTACTAATATACCCCACACATTTTCAATAGCATTTAAATTCGGAGAATAGGCCCATAGTTATGATATCAATCAGTTAAATTCCGTTTTGTTTCCCTGCTAAGATGAATGCAAGCGTTATCTTATTGAAATACAAGTGGTTCTTCTCTGTATGCTTCAATATAATAATACACGAAAGAACTCCTTGCTGTTCATTGGAGATGAAGTGAACTGTAATTCCAACGTGGCTTTCGAAAGTAAATTGAATACTTTCACAAATCTCTCCAATAGAATCAGGATCATCAAGATTCCACATCTTTTTGTCAAAAAAAAAAAAATAATCTGTAAAAGAAAAATTGTAAATCAGATGAATTTTAGGACCTCATTAAAAGACTTACTGTGTTCCACTCAGTAGAGTGATGATCTTCCGCAAATTTAAGCCGCTCCTGCTTGTGCCGTGGCATAAGATGTGGCGCTTTCAACATTTTCGACAACTTGATATACTTGCTCCGCTGCAGGGTGCGACAAATCGTTGTTTTTGAAGGCAAATTTTTGACAACTGTCTTATTATTATGAAACGGCTCATATTGAAGAAACAGAGCATGCGATGTAAGAAGATAAACTGCTGTTTGGCATGCATGACAGCTGACGCCAATAACGGTTCTTCTTAGTAGACAATTAATAAGAGATCATATATTTTTAAGGAACCGCTAATTTAAATGCGTTCTTTAAATGTTGTTGAAGTTTAAATTTTAAACTTTTAAGTGTCATGAATATGAAACGCACCTTAGTAAATATTATATGTATGTATATCGATTTAAACTTCAATCAAAGTGCAACCTTTCCTTTTTTTTTTGTTTGTATCAATATGTATGAATAGTAGTGTCACACGCGCATTGATTGGTTAGTGTTGTAGTCAAATTTACATTTTATGTACCAAGTATCTAGAGTTTACAACAAATTAATGAAACTGTCATTAGGATAGCATTGTGTGTTGTATAGCAGTATTTTTAGAGTGTTTTTTGCACCTTCGCGTCAAGGATCTGCACGCAGTTGAACAGCGAATGTAGTCGAAATTTTGTTCGTAAGCACGCAAAGAAAAGATTAACAATAGATAAAAATATTATATATGTATGTACCTATATATTTAAGTAAATATATACGTATTTCTTTGTTTATGTTCCGCTCAAGTGGTGTACTTAAAGGTAAACTGTAGCTAAACTTAATAAAAAAGTTCATTTGCTGTATACTACGATAAAGTGAGAGCGAGAGTAAGCTCTGTTAAATGTTTTGTTTTTTTTTTTGTTTTTGTATCGAGATCACGATCACTATTATAAAAAAATATATATCTATACAATGTAAAAAAAGCAAATGTAAGTGTGCGATTATTTTCAATCAAATCAATAAAAAATAAAAAATATACTATTGTTCAAGTGCAACTCCTTTAAGGTTAATGGAAAATGGGAGAATCAAAGCTGTGATACAGTACCTCGTTTTCAGACATATCGTTATGTATAGTAGGATTCCATTATTAAAAAAAAAAAAATAATGAGTGACAGAAGTGTTCGGTGTGTGATATAGAAATTTGTTAAATGTTAGCTTATTTCCAACCTCAATTAACTGCATAGTAAGTGCCATGCTTCTGTTGTATGTAAATAAATTTCAATATATATTTTTATTCTGTGAATCCAGCTATCAAAACTGTCCTGAAAATCATGCTTTTGTAGCTTCTCAACAACAACTGCATCAATTATCTCTGTATTGTTACTTATACATTTCTCTTAATTTTTTTTAACTTTTGGATATACCAGATCCGGAGAATATGGTGCTAAGTGTATTTCTTCGATGATAGAGACCTCAAAAAAGGTCTCTCTTTCAGCAGTGTGTTGATGGTATTGTGTCGATCGAGGATCTTCGTTCAGTTAAGCTTTAAGCGGGCCATGCTTCTTCCGTCGGTTGAAGATTTAGGCCGAATTTCTCGATGCTCGTCCTCTACCAAAAAAAATGTCTAGTCTGAAATCTTCGAAACCACTTGGAAACAGTTTTAACAGATCATGTGCAGTTTGGCATTCATTGAAAATTTGTACTGGATTTAGTTGATGCCGAAAACAATTGTGGAGCGTCTACCATTTTTTGAATCTTTAAAAACAATTAAAATACCAGACTCACCCTCTTATAATTGCGGATGTAGTGCACTAAATAGAAGTCACAAATGGTATAAAATACATAATCGATCTACAAGAGACATCTATCTAGCACTTGAAAAGCATATAGATATACTTCTTATTAGCAATTTTAACTCGAAATAATATATTAGTTAGTGCCAAATTTCACAACGGAATCATATAGAGGGTACCGACTAAAATTACAGCCACGGAACTCTTAAGACCAGGAGTACGAGTTAACTTCATTAAACACATTATAACCCGTCCACGTCGAAATCAGAATTTTTTCCGTATCCATGTTTTTATCAAAAAATATGTAAAACGTTCTAACGTATTTTCTCTTAAATTACCAGGATAAATTAACAGCTGAAATTACCCCATGCTGGCTATATGGTATATTGGAAATCTAACGGAAATGGTTTCATATAACACCATTTCTGATAGATTATGAAAGCGTGCCATATATACGTCCTAATTATAGATTGCTACGTAATCGTCCTGCGCTGCTCGTTCCCTTTGTTTTTCTCTTATATGGAAGTGTGGCACCGCATATTTATCAAACGGATCTTCATTATCCTAGTTCTCATTTAGATATCGGCTATCCGGCGCACATAATTCTTTATAATTCTAGTCAGCGTTGTCTGAATCGATTTGCTGCACTTATGTGCATTCAAAACCTATCATTATTTTTTGAACAATAGAATTAAAAGAATTTTGTAATTTGCTAGACGTTTCCCACCGAGATACTCTATATCAAAGCAAAATACTTTGGCTCAATCATGTGCCAGTGATTCATAGAATTTTGCAACTTTTCCCGCTATGGAAATCGTTCTATAACTCTGATTACAAATTCATGATTTCGCAATATGTTATTTTTAGCACACATTTCTTCATAGCTCAATTGAAGTCATCAATATTATCAAAGATGTGGCTAGAACATTACGTGATATTTAAGCTGCAAGTGAATGGTCTCAATGAATTTTATTCAGAATACCATCGGAGATGGACGATTTCTGATTTCAGAGTAAACATTGTTGCTGCACTTTACACAAAATGTCTATTTTTGGAAAAAAAAAATGTTTTCATTTTTATTCTATTCTATGTTTTACAAATGCTTTTGATTTTAGTCAAGCCACCGTTAGCTTTTTGCAAAAATGGAAAATTCTTGATGACAAGTTTTTGATCCAACAATTATTTTTGTTTGATTTATTCGTAAAAAATATGCCAATAATGAGTTTTTTTAATAATTCCTGTAGCGATAAAATATGTGCCTTTTTTGGTAGCAATAACGATCATTATGTGTATGTACACCTGAAGGTTGCTATTTATACCATTCACAAATAGTGTGAAATGGTATTATCAGTTTGTCTTAAAGTTTAAAACTCATTAAAGGTTGCCTCGACCCCATAAAGTATATACAAGTACATTCTTGACCAGCTCTACGAGACGAGTCGATCTAGCTATGTCCGTCTGTCTGGATGCTGTTACGCGTTTTGTGGGTACCAATTTGTAAGATATCCGGTTATAAGTCGGCATATAGACTTTTTATTGAAATTTAATAGAGTGTCAAAGTGGACTTGCCACGCCAACTTTTTATAGTACCTCCCATTCAAATCACCCTCACTTTCGACTTTTCGTACGAACATTTTTTTATTGTCAATATCACCTTAAAATTTGGAATGGTGGCTTCTTATGAATATACTTTTTACATATACATATCAATGGGTGTGATCCCCTAATTTTTTGAGGTAGTCCCCATACAAACCACCCGCCCACTTTTGGCTTTTTGTATGGAAAATATATTTATTCCTGTATATCGACATGCAATTTTACATGACGACTTCTTATGGACGGATGCTTCACACAAATATCCAGCCGCGTATCAGGCCCACTTTTAGGGGTAGCCCCCATAGAAAGTTACCGATCAATTTTGGAACTTAAAATTTAATATAGTGTCTTCTTATGGACGAACGCCTCACATACTGAGAAATATATGTAATTTTTCAATTTTGCAGCCCCCCATACAAATCCACCATCCAATTTTGTGATTTTTTATGAAAAACTTTATCATTTCAGTCAAAATCAACTTGAATTTTTACGTGGTGGCTTCATATGGACGAACGCTTGGCATAATTATCAAGGAGCATATCACGCCCACTATTAGGGGTAGGCTCCAACAAACTTATCCCCACGTTTAGGATGTTAGATTTTATAAATGAGTTTTTTTACATCTGCTTAATTCACAGCCTGCAAGTTCGTGTGAATGGAATTAAAGCTTCGGTTCCTCTGAAGTTTACTTTTTTTCTTGTTTTGTTTCATTTTGCCATTCCGGAGTACAATGCTTAAATGTCACTTGCGTCTAATTTCTCAAATATTTATGTCAGCCTGAAGTGTAAAGTTATTGAAAGCCATTTGAGATTCCAAAAAATACTTCCAAAAGACTGGATAGCTTGTCAATTAATTGTCAAACTATAGGTATATTAATGGGCAAGCAGATTATTGTGACAGCTGCTACGCTCACGGTATACAACTGACTTTAGCAAAAAATACACCAATTGCAGATGTGCACAATCTATATATTATCAAAATCGGTTGAATATTTTGAGAGTAATAGAGGCGTGATAGAGGCTTAAACAACCGTCACTCATACAACGAAAAAAAAAAACGACACACAAATCTAGCCGACACAGAATCTAACGTTCGCTAAACCAACACTTTTCGAATAATTTTCGAATCAAACACAAAAAGTTCTAAATTGTTTGCTTTTAGTAAAATCGAAAACAAATCCACCGTCAAAATGCTGGAGCCATATTTAACATTACTTGTATTCTACATTATTTATTCTATGAAAAACTAATTTCCAATTAGATGGTTAAATATGTAATTTGATAATATTTTTATATTTCGTTTAACTGTTCATTAAATAAAGAAAAAAAAGGAAAAACCGTTAACTTCGGTTGAACCGAAGCTCTAATGCTATTCACACGAAATTTTAAATCGCATTGTAAAACATAAAAGTGGAGATTTAAATGGGGCTACCACAAAAATGTAAATGAAGCGATGTAGTAGATGTGTAAGATGCCACCATATCGAATTTCAAGTTGATATTGACGTTTTCCATACAAATGCATAAAAGTGAACTGTGGGTTTATATGGGACTACCTCAAAAAGTGGACGGGACACGCCCATTAGTCTATGTATGTTAAGCGTCTGTCTATAAAAAGGCACCATATCGCATTTCAACCTAATATTGACTTTAACAAATAAGTTTTTCTTACAAAAACACAAAAGTAGGCAGTAGGTTTGTATGGGGGCTACCCCAAACAGTGGGCGGGTCCTACCCATTAAAATATATGTCAAGCATTGGTCCACTAAAAGTTACCATATTATTAACTTGATATTGACTACAATAAAAAAGTTTTGCATACAAAAACTTAAAAGTGGGCGGCTACTCTTTTGTATGGGGGCCACCCCAAAAAGTGGTATAGATCGACTCGTCTCGCCGAGCTGATCAGTAATATATATACTTTATGGTCTACTATGGCTCCTTTAATGCGTTAGAAACTGATAATACCATTTCACACTATTTGTGAATGTTATAAAAAGCAAATTATATGCCTTTAACAAAATTGGATTGACACAGAATATTTTCACAAAATTATCATTATAGATATCTTTATCGAACTATCGAAAACGAAAGTTCGACTGCCACAAACTGAGCGACTAGTCGTGGGAACTGCTATTCGAAAAAGATTCGTTAGCAACCGCTGTTAACGATAATTGTGTTCGAAAAACTCTCGTCAAAATTTTCGAACATTAGATGAAATACAAATGCATACACAAATATTAAACTTCTCGCAGCCAGTTATCAGTGATAAGACTCTGTGTGCGCGAAAGAGTTAGGAGATTGCGTGTTTTACTTTGCTGCGTTATTATTTTGGTAACTGTTTCTCCGTATGTAGTGGCTGTTGTGATTGGTGAAATAGCATAAACAACAAATGCATTAATATATAAAATTATCCTTATATTGTCGTCGATTAAGTCGACCCCAGGACATACATACTAGCTGCTATTATGCCGCTGTTAATTGATTCTATTTTTAGAAAGGTATGTGTGGTTTTAAATGCTCCTTCCCTTTCGCATGAACGAAATTTTTTGACATCATTGGCAAAATAGTTCGCTGTAAAATTGTTGTCATTTAAAATATCAAATTTTTAATAAAATATACCGCATATGTTCAGAACGGGCCACTATAAGATGTTGCCCACATACAAACTTGCCCTCACTTTTAAGTTTTTGTATGAATTTTTGCTTCATAGCTTCCCACCCCCAATAACGATAATAATTCAAAATTGTAATTTATTTACTAGTGTACTAATGATGAATGCTTTATTGAACAATCAGTGAATCGATTGAATTATAACGATATAATCAAAAATGAATATAATGGTATAAAAAATATATGTAACACATATTACACAAATTCAAATGGACATAAAAATATTTGTAAAACATTATTAGAAACTACATAAAAGTGATCTTTGTGCGAGTCATATTGACCTGCCAAACGTTGAGCTCCTCGTAGTCCTCAATGCACTTATCGATTTGATCAGGTTTGAAGCCCTTCGTAGTGCAACGATCCATAATATCGGCAATCTTGACTGCCTTACCAGAGCCGGCTAACTCGCGTACAACAGCAAAGATTTTGTCGGAAGTATTCGGAATGCTGTAAAAGCAGATGTACACAATTAATAAAAGTTAAATTAGTTTAACAACAGCTACAAAACTTACTGTCCCTTCTGGTGTTCATGTATTTGATTCAATGAATCCTTAGACATTTCAAGTAAACGCAATGCCTCCGCAACATCATCTTTCTCGACACTATCGGATAAACGCAAGCGTGCAAGTGCCGTCGACAAACGCAGAATACCAAGTAAATTACGCGCTGAGGTGAAAGTCATGTCCTTTTGATTGCGTGCCTCACGGCGCAGCTCCACATAAGCGC
This sequence comes from Leucophenga montana, assembly GCA_035044765.1. Lineage (NCBI taxonomy): Eukaryota > Metazoa > Arthropoda > Insecta > Diptera > Drosophilidae > Leucophenga > Leucophenga montana. Next base: position 320,345 of record JAWNNQ010001263.1, on the reverse strand, counting down.
CTACAATGTAATCGGTCAGTTCATCCGGAATTGTCGGATTCTTGCGCTTGCAGAGATTAATATAGCGACGCATGAGATTCATGTCGAGCGCCTTGACTCGCGTCGGCGGTTGTTTGCTGTGACTGTGCACATAGGTAATGTGCTTCGCGAGACGCAAATCGTTGTCACGATCGGGTTTATCTTGAATCAACCAGAGCAAATCGAAACGTGATAGCAATGCAGCAGGCAATTGTATATTCTGTTCGATGGTACGACGTGGATTGTAGCGACCAAATGCGGGATTAGCTGCAGCCAGTATAGAAACACGGGCATTTAGTGTAGTCATAATGCCGGCTTTGGCAATAGAGATGGTCTGTTGTTCCATGACTTCGTGTATTGCGGTACGATCGATTTCGGCCATCTTATCAAATTCGTCAATGCAACAGACACCTTGATCGGCGAGCACAAGTGCCCCACCCTCAAGCATCATTTCACCGGTAAGCGGATCCTTCATAACAGCTGCGGTAAGACCGACACCAGATGAACCGCGACCGGTGGTATATTGTGAACGTATTGCCAAACGGCTAATGTAGCCGAGCAGCTGCGATTTAGCAACACCAGGATCACCCATTAGGCATATATTAATGTTACCACGTATTTTCATGCCATCCGGACGCTTATCGACGCCACCGACAAGCAGCAATAGCAATGCTTTCTTTACGTCCAAATGGCCGTAGATCTCCGGCGCTAAACTGGTAGCCAATCGTTCATAGAAATCATCTTGTGCAAGTTGTTCCAATTCGTCTGGTGTAAGCTCGGCGTCTTTATCGGATATCGCTTCGTTCTTGTTGATGCAAATAATGCGCTGTAGATGTTTGATAAAAATATTTAAATAAAAATACTTAATTTATTAATTGCTGCTCTTGTACTTACATGCGCCTGCAAAAATGTCTCCGACAGCAGACCCTGTATAATCTGCGCAAAGCCTGAGCGCACCAAGGGTAGAAATACGCCCGAAATTAAGACATGATCACCAGGTTGTGCCATGCGAGTCACTTCGCCGCGGCACATAATCGTCATGGTACGCGGTATGTGTCCAACAGGAACTTGATCACTGTGCTCTTGTATTTTCAGCTCCTGGAATTTGACAAATTTGGAGCCGCGCGTCTGTAAATACAAGCGTCCGCCTGCCTTGTTCACCCGACAATCATCAGAGGGGCAATCCTGTACAGGTGTAAATGTAAGCGAGTTGACAGGCTGGTATGTTTCGGCACCGCAACGATCGCATGTGTAGGTGGCCACCACCATTAGCGGCTTAACTTCGGTGCAGCGCGTAACAATGCCACGTACGGTTACCAGTTTGCCAATATGCTGCGCCTTAATTTCACGTATAGAGTGCGCTTTCTCGGTGGAATGAGGCTTGAAACCGACTTCACTGTTATTGATGGAAAACATTAAAAATTTAGTACAATTATAGTTTAAAACTCTGTATGTATGTACTCACAATCGCTTCATCAGCTCAGGTGGAAATTTATTACGTTCATCGCGTTGCTCCATGGGATTACGTCCGCGCGTCTCCATCAACAAACGATGCTCAATGTATACATCCAGCGCATCCTTGGCGTGCACTTCACGCTGTTTATAACTTGGCAGCATTTCGGCTATAACCTCACCAAAGATTGCTGCATAACGACGGCAATTATCTACAACAGCCTCAGCGAGTCCTACATTGAATTCCGACAGATCGTCCAGATCGATGTTGATGAGCACTTGCTCACGATGCGCCAACTTCACCAATTGATTGGCGTACACAAACTGCTTCTTGCCATCGTCGTCCTGGTTGCAGAACTCCGCCATAAACGTCTTGATGGCATCTATTGATATACATATTTATATACATGTGAATGTGTACAGCGCACGATTTTTTTACTTACCTCTATCTTGTGCATAATCGCGGCGTGCCATTTAAATGGATTTGTACTTTTTTGGTATATAATAAATGGAAAATAATTAAACAAATATAATAGAATTAGTGGCGCTTATGCTGCTTGCTTGTCTGAATGTTATTGCAATATTGAATAAACTAAGTGTTTGCATTCAGCTGCTGCCGCTTGTGTTTCTGATATGGCGGCACGCGCTGTTGTTGTTTTGGCGCGAAAATCAACACTAAGCGTTGCATGCGACTAGTGTTGTAAACAGTGTTGTTAATTGGCAAAAACATATGTTGCATTGGTCATCAGTTGTTAGTCATTGTTCGTGAGATAAATGAACAAATGTCTCCAAATGAATAAAGTTTGTATAGTTCACTTATATGAATTTTTCACATTAAGGATCATAGTATTGGTCTATTTGTGACCTCAATCAAGGGGTCAGCCGGTATGACCTATGTGGTGTTTTAGCTTGCATGGTAAATATTTATATTGAGAAATATTTACATATTTTTCAATGTAGAGATAGAATAATAGTAACAGCTTTTGTTTACAAAGAATGTTAAGTTACGGAGTCACAGGTTTACTAGTCTTTATCATTTCACTGGCTGTGACATTGGAAATTTAGTAAATCAACAACTTGGGTAGGTAATTAGTGGGGCTCAAAAAGTTTAAAGCCATCAAAGCTCCTGGTGGACGGTAGAGTTGCTAAAGCGCTTACGGGAATGGAGGTGATGTTCTTATGGCGTGGCTCGCATTCACTACTATTTCTCTCAATGAAAATATGCTGTGATTATGCTGGTTCCGAAACCTGGTGAATCGGAGAGTCTTTTTGTCTCTTATAAACCAATATGTTTGCTACATAGTTTCTTCAATCTATTTAAAAGAATTTGTCTTGGTATAATATTGGCAGTTGCAAGTGTGCACCATAAGGTCTTTGAAACTATGCATTACAGCATGAATAATTGCTCTTCAAGTTTATGTATCTCCTCCCAACGGCTAATTACCTCCTGCTACGGTTGTTATTATTTTTGAACTGCGTACATATTAGAGTGCTGCATGACTCAATTCATTGAAGCTGATTTATGAATATTCATTCATTTAAATTCAATTCATGAATTCAAAACATTCAACATTCATTTCATTCAATGCAGAATAAATTCAACTTCACTAACATTCACCTTGAATGACTGAATTAAATGTCAATTCATTTCATTATGAATGCAAGGTTATCCGAAACATTCATTCATTCATTCGAATGCTTTGGAGGTTCGAATAAATTCAGCTGCCAGTCGCTTACGATGCCAACACGAATACTTTCAGCACCCGAAGGCTTTCTGCACCCGAACAACAGGTAGCTAATTGCTTATAAGTATAGTAAACGAGATGGAAAGAGATATTGAGAGAGATGGAAAAAGATTTTGAGTTTTTGAATTGACTCCAAGCCAAATCTCTCCAGAAATTGGCATTACAAAGCAGAATTCTGACAACACCATGTATTCTCTTTAAACGTTTTCTTAGTATCCAAGCGTTACAGCCAGAATTGCCACCAAATCGTACGAAAACCCATTCGAGAGAGTGGGAGGTAGTCGGAATCATTGGGCTCCCGCAACAGAATATAGGCTCCTTACAAATCTTTGGAATTGAGGCAGGAACATGGACTTTTAAGTAGTTATCAGATTTGTATATATTCTAGTGCCAACCATCGTTGATTGCAGCGCCCGTTCCAAAAACCCATTGGAACATGTATATCCCACATAATCCTTCCCGGGATTGAGCAAGTAGCATATCCTCATTACTATTCTTTGAGACTAATTCCATACAACAGGAAAATCAGGAAAATGGCGACGAACCTTTGGGACTTTAGCAAAGCTGGAGGAAACCACAACACATTGCTAAAAGAGTTAAGTTATGATGTAATTATGAGCTGCTCCCAAACATGTGAGGTCATGCTCACGAGTAAGAGCCGAAATGAAGTGAAATGGGCAAACCGTGAGCGAATGTTTTTAAACTCTGATAAAATATTTTCAAATATGCTGTTCATACTTTTTACTAATTACTTGAGTTGAAAGTAATTAATATACAATTACTTATAATATTCTAAAATGTAATTTGACATACTCTGCTTAACAAAGTTTCAACACCTACTTCTTTTAAAATTCTTAATTTGCAAGAAACAAGCTAACAGAGAGAAACAAACACACTAACATGAATCGCATTCGTAACATTCGAATGTATCGCATTCATTCATTCATTCACGACATTCAACTTCATGAGCATTCACACATCAAAAAGTCACAAGCTTCGAATGAATTAGAATGGATGTGAACTTTGGAAACTCATTCATTCAATTCAATTCACGTTCATTAGAAGAATGTGCACAGTCATTCAAATTCATTTTAGTGTGAATGTGCCAGTACATATCAGGAGAATCTAAAAGTCCAAGTTTGGTAGTTCTATCTTTTATAGTCTCCGAGATTTGGTTGCACAAACATACAGACGAACGGACAGACGGATATGTCTAGTTCGACTCAGCTTTTTATGCTGATCATGAATATATATACTTCCAGCTGTTGCATACATTTGCACAAACCTAGTATACCATTGGTCTCCAGGGTGGGGTATAATTAAAGAAAATTTATATCGAACGGGCGTTCAACCAAGATCGTGTGGAATGTTACGCAGCATGCTAGACAGTTGCGTTATTGAGTCCTCTAAGTACTGAAAAAAAAAAAATTACCGATAAAAGTTTACAATTTATACCTTAGAAACTCTCCACACGATAACAACGGTGTGAGAATGAGGTCTCACTACAAAAACGAAAATACAAATCGGTTGTGCGCAAAGCTTTCGGGTCTCTATGGATTGCAATCCGTTGAAGCCGGCTAATCGTATGATTTTTGTGTTTCGACCAATAGAATTTAGGAGGTTACGAAGCAGGATTCGGAAAAGTCCGAACAACCTGAAACGACCTCTACGCAGACCTAAGCAGAATCCTCGAGACAGTCAAAATTTTTAAGTCGAACTGTGATGTGAAAGTTGATAAAAAAAATGCAATAGTAAGATGTGCATATAAAACATTAAATAAAGTTTTTAACACACCAAGTAGTTCATCTTTTGGCCACTTTTAAAATTGTATAAATTTTTAAAAATCTATATATAAATAGGCAAGTGCAAATCATTCACATTCGTCTTAACCTAATCCTCTTAAACACAGCATATTCGCTCGATTTTTTTTTTGTTGGGTAGAATGTGAAGAGGAGCAAGGACGAATGTAATTTTTTTAAAGTATTGCGTCTAAGGTAGGTAAAAACCAGGTAACGTCCTCGGCCAACAACAAAGACTCTTTCTCTCTCTCTCTCTGTCTCTCTCACTCTCAGCTTTTTCGTGTTCACATTGTTGAGCATGTCGGTCGAGCAGCTCGTCGTTAGGTTGTGAGCGCACTTGCAAGCATGTTGGCGAGTATCAGTTCATAGTATTTTAGCTCGTAAAAAAGAAGGTGAATCAAATAAATATTTAAAACAAAGAAGAGAAAAAATTTATAAACAAACACATGTTTTTTTTTTATAACTGTGCATTAATTAATTGCATAACTGCGCATTAATTATAGCAAATAAATTGCCCAATTATTTCCGTTAGAGCAGGGCTATACAAAAGAAGAGCATCCAACGCACTTAATGTTGACTATGGGATTTGGCAAGTCTACTTAGAAAAAAAAAATGTTTAAGTGGCACAAGATCCTCACGGAAGGCCGAGAAGATCTAAATTACGATGCCCGCCCTGAACACCCCATCACGTCAACAACCGATGAAAACATTGAATCAGTGAAGAAATCGTTGAATCACTTTTAGAGAAGTTGCTGAGGATGTCGGACATGCAATGGATCCGAGGAATCTATCGTCCTGTGGAAAAGGTCAGTCATAGTATTAATTCGACTATTTTTCTTTGCATGAGATAGTCTGTCTTTTTGTAGATTTTATTTCGTGCTTCTGAAGCATTTTCGCCTAAGCATCCAAGTGGAACCAATGTCGAATTATTTATTTGAAAACCGTGGACTAATACTTTGTGAATCGTTGGTGACATTGTGTACCACGGATATTTATGCATATATAAGCAAAAAGTTGTCCCACAAAAAAAAAAAAAAACGAAATTTTTCAGAGTTTATATAATGGTTACACGAAATTGTTATTAATATAATGTGAAGATTATTAAAAAAGGGTTTAGTTAAAGTTGGTTATTGATGATAGTAGTTTACTATTTGCAAAAGCTCTTCTTGCTGTATTACCATAATTGCTGTTTCCGCTGTCATTCTGCTTTGGCATGCTTATTCGAAGACCCATTTCATTCCAAATTCTTTCCTCAATACATTTTTACCGTGTACTCATTTTAATCTTATCATCACCTTTCACATGCCATTTTTGTGTCTCTATTCTGTATGATATGTTCAGGGCAAATTCTAGAAACCGCATCCAAGCATGTAGTGGACTCACACCAAATTTAGAAGCTTCAAGCTTGGGAGTAAAGGTTTTTGAACTAAAATCTGTGGTTTCCAATACTTTTGTGTTGTGACACCACAGATTGGACAACATTGAGTAGATTTAGTCCCAGTTAATACGTTTAGTACTTTCCCATCTATAAGTATCATATACATTTCATAGGTAACTGCTATGTCATTATTCCCATCCAATTTTTATGCAAACGTTTACAGATTATTAATTTGAAAGTCTAATTGATTTTTTTCCATAATTATGTGACCAGCAGTTCATTTTACTAATTAATTGAGCGGTCTGCAAAATCGAATGGACTGCGGTGTTCTGTTAACCCAGATGTTCCGGTGAAACGAGTCTATAATTTTTATGGTTATAACAGAAGTTACAAATAAAGAGTGATCTGAAAGCTGTATGTCAGGTGTTTTTGTGTCAAACTTCTGCTTGTATTTTTTTTTTTTTTAATTTATTTATTTTGATAATTGGGTTAGTTGACTTAATAAATATAAGTACAATTCAGTTTTGATCTTATGCTAGTCTCTGATCGAGTTCTCGCGCAATAATAAATCTTGTGTGTAGGTTAAGAGGGCAACAGGGTTATTCAGTCTAAGACTGAACATCAATATTACTAAGCCACCAGAAATTCTTTCTTGATGCTATTTGAGCTTTTTTATCTCTGTTTGGTATCAAATCGCTTTTTTTCTACAGTCAATACTGTATCAACATCTTATTCGCTCTCCTCAAAATGTGGTATATGATTGGAGAGCCATTGGGGTCTTGAATGTAACCTCTTTTATCTAAATGGAGGAATGTTTCTTGAGGCACAAATCCATTAAGAATTGCTCGTTCGAAGTAGAGATCGCTTTCATAAAATGGAGCTTTAATAAGATTGTTGTGACTATCTAGGCATCGGCAAATATGCCTTCTGGTTAGATTTGTGACTTGGTTATCTATTCTTATAATATTTGCTGCATTGTATAGCTTGTTGTAAGAATGGTAATTTATGAAGTTACTGTCAGCGGTTCTGTGCAGGCTCTTCGAATCCTTCTTTCCAATAGTCTTAGTCTCTCCATGTATGACGGGGAGATTAAGAACCAGATTGGGCAACCATATATAATTATTGGTCTGATGTCTGATTGGTATAATAATACTTTGACATTGCTATTTAAGATTTTGGAGCTGAATGCTTTTTTGTAAATCTGATAGGCAGCCATCGTCTTGGAAATTTGCAAATTTATGTGGTCGTTGAAGTATAGGAATTTATCAAAATGCACCCCCAAGTATTTGACCTCATTGGCAAGGGGTATGGGAACGTTGGAAATGTTGGAAAATATATATATATATATATATATATATATATATATATATATATATATATATATATATATATATATATATATATATATATATATATATATATATATATATATATATATATATATATATATATATATATACTATAATTTAATAAACTATTACTTCAAATGTAAACAAATAAATAAATATATGTATATACTAGCTGGTACCCGGCGCGTTGCCGCCATTCCCCTTGCCACTACTTTCCCCTGCCACACCTTCCCGATGTCCCACCTTCCCTTGCCCACCTCTAGCTCCAATTCTCCTACCTCTCCTTACTTTACCACCCCTTTTCCCTACACCTTCGATCCTATTTACATGTATACAATATATCATCCCTCTCTCTTAAATGGTACCCAGCGCGTTGCTGCCATTCCCCTGCCTATCCTACCTTTACCGCTCTATTCCTATGAATTAATTTAATTACCATCCTTCTCCAACCTTCCATTCTAATTCCCCTGCCCCTCTTCCTCTTCCCCTACCTCCTTTCCTTTGACTCCAACTTCTCCTTGCCCCCTTTCCCATGCGTGATAAAGCTAAGTTGTTTAAAGTTTTGAGATGATTTAATTAAAAACATTGCTAATTATACAAAAATAAGAAAAATCAATTTGACAGAAAAATCATACGACGGTTGTAGTCGGCCTACAAAAAAAATTGTTTTTTTGTGGTATAAAAAATCACTTAGGGGTATAAAAAATAGCTTACGACCTATTCGCAGATTTAGCAAATATATACACAAAAAATTTCGTACAAATCGATCAAGCCGTTTTGGAAGAGTTTGGTTACAAAGACTGTGTGACTCGAGAATTTTATATATATTAAAATATATGCGTTAACTTGGCTGATACCATTCTCTTCTTTTTTTTCAAAAATTTTAATGTTGAGCGGAACTAAAATCCAAGAACCGTACCGAACCTGTATATCGAAAAAAAAAATTGGTTGTCTGTAAAATCGGTTTACGGACGATAATTTTACGTGATAACGTCATAAGAAAACATTGATGAAAAATTGCATACTTTTGTGAATTGAATTCTAATGTAATTCCAATAATTCCATCAGTACACAAACAACTTGTCATATAAAAGAGTTTCGTTACTAACAACAAAGAAAGAAATATACGCTCTCTCTATCTCTCCTCTCTCTCTTCGACTGACCACCAGCAACTTTAAAAGCCTTTTTGTTGTTGTTTTTGGTACTCAAACGCAAAAGTTACTGTTATTGTCGTCTTCATTGATCTATGGTGTGCGTGCTTTCTTTACTTTGTACATGTATTTTATTTGAAACAAACTTTATTATACACTTACAATGTTGTTATTCATACATTCTTACATGTGCATACCGCACCCCACCGCGCGCTAGTTAACACTAATACGCAAACGCACACACACACACACATAACTATAGCTTTCAACAAGCCAATGCACGCTGGTCTGTCTATCGCATGCTTGTTCAGGCGAAACGACACAATCGTCACATGTATTCATATGTGTACGATTACATATTCCACCTTTTGCTTTTCGTTCGTTTAGTGTCGTGTCGTAACGGTAAACGGAACGTCAGAAATGAGTCATGCTTGTGCGCTAAACCAACCGATTTAATAGACGTTATCACGTCAAAAATTGGAATCGGTACATAACCTTATACGGTAACACACGCTTAGGTATCATACATTTCGATTGGATTCCCTGGTAAATACTACTATTCTTCAAAGTTTTCGTTGTAATTTAAATAAGATAAATTCACTTTTTAAATAGACTATTTATTGGTTTTAAATAAATTTTACAAAAGAATTACATACAAATTGCAACGTTTTTACTTTGCTTTCTTTTGAAATAACTAAATTTTTTATCAACTACATACATTTTTGTTTGTTTGTTTGTTGAATTTTGTGTGCTTTTTTGTTGATGTTTTCGTTAAATAATTCCATCATGTTTCATTGGCCTAAAAATTTAGTACATATTTATTTATTTATTTATATTGTTGCGCATAGATTTTACATACAATTTGTAGTTGTATTTGTAGTTGTATTTTTTTTATTTTATATTTTATATTTTATATTTTATTGTGTGGTATACATAAGTTACACATTTATACTATATGCATTTGTTTTAAATCATTTATTTATTATATATATATATATATATATATATATATATATATATATATATATATATATATATATATATATATATATATATATATATTCTTTTTATAACTTAAATATTATTAATCACATGCAAAAGTTAAAAATTAATAAAATAATAATAATAATAATAGTTAAATACGATATAATTTAAAAAAAAATATATATATTTGCGCAATATGTTAAAAAGTAATAAACAAATATGCATATGTTTATTAAATTTTAGTTATGCATTGACGAAGAACTAAAAAATATAATATATATTTATATACTACAGGCCTCTGTTGCGCGGTTTTCACTTTCGGCAAATGATTTTGCGAAAGTAAATTCGAGAAAATGTTAAACTTTTTACGTTTAAGACGAATGGAGTAAAGCCAAATGAATTCAAATCGCCAAATCTTTGCATACGTAAAAAATTTAGCGAATTTACTTTTGCAAAAATTTAACGAAACTGAGTACCAGAACCGGCCTTTTTGTAGTTGTATATAGGTTTCTTTTTTTTTTTTGAAATTTATTTATTTCATTTTCGTTCGTTCGTTCGTTTTTATTGTTAATTATTTTAATTAATTTGCTACTAACTAATTTATTTAAATATTTACTTTATACACATTTCATACACACTAGAATTGTTGTTGCATTAAATTTTAGCAGTTTACAAACTAAATTTTTAATAGATATATTATATATTATATATTTTTTATTTATTAGTATTATTATACTTTTTTTATTGTTTTTTTTTGTTTTTTTGTTTTTATGTTTTTTGAATAGAAAACAAATCAAAGTAAACATTTTGGAATCTATGGAAGGTGGTCCAAATGCTGCTAACTTTAAGTTGTTTTTTAAATAGTTTTTTTCTTCTTCGTTTTTTTTTTTATTATTATTTAGTTAGTATTTTTTGTTTTGTTTAATAATTTCTTACTTAGCACACATAAATCACTTAGAAGCTAGTTTTTCTTTTTTTTAAATATTAATAATAATATATTTTTATTTTAGAGTGTAACTAACGTCTGTCTGCTTTATTTTTGTCAAGTTTTTTTTTTAAATTAATTTTTTTTGAGACGTTTTGACACTTTAAAGTATCGTTTTAAAATTTTTTTTTGTTTTAGTTCAGATTGCAACAAGAATTTCGAATGCTTTTCATTTTGTTTAGTACAAATTTCACATAGGGTTTTTATTTTTTTGTTATATATTTTTTTTATATTCATAAATATTTATTGCATTTAATTCGTTTTACTTTATACAATTTTTCTTGCAGTGTAGAGTTTTGAAAATATTTGAAATTCATGTATAAAGATTTTCATAATAATTCTAATAATTTGCATATAAAGCTGTAAGTCTTCTAGGTTTTTCTCTTCAATTTTATTAAATTTCGTTTAAATTTTTTTATTTATTTAGTAATAGTAAAGTGCATACTCAACTTAGTTACTCAGTTCTCAATTTGAAATCGATAATAATGAAATTGTTTAAACTGCACACGTTTAACTAAATTCTGCATATTTTTACGTATATAATTTTTTAAATATGTATGTATATACTACAATATAATATAATATATTTAGGTATGCTCCAGTTTTCACTTTCGATTTTGGGGAAGTGAATTTCGTGATTTCGTGAAATGAATTACACATTTGACACTAAACAAGTGAATTCAAATCGAAAAATGCCGTTACACGAGAAGAATGAACCATTTTTTTTTGTTTTTTTTGGTCGAATTCACTTTCCCAAAATTTTTACGAATTTGAAAACTGAAACAGTTCTGATTGTATGTATTATATTTCATATCGATTGCTACTGTGCCATTTTCGACTTAAATTATTTTATGCTTTTGTAGTTTAGTGTTTTAATATTTTTGCAACTATTTAATGCTTTTGTTTTGTTTAATGTTTTTGTTACACCGAAAAAGGAACAACATACTTTGAACATTGAGCTTGTCTATGAATTATTTCATTAATATGTTTAAGTTTCTCCATATATTTATTTCTGTATGTAGTATTTTGTGTAGAATGATTTTTATTTGTGTGTATTTCTCTTCTCTTCTTATTCTTATTCTTCTTCTTTTTTTTGTAAGCTATTTTACTTATTGAGCTTTTGTCATAGATATTTTAGTTAACATTTTGTAATAATTACTTGTTTAGTTATTGTTTTATTGTTGTATATAACATGTCATGATTTTGTTTTTTTTATTATTTTATGGCACAAAAGTTTAGTTTATAGACTTTCAAAATGTGCGGAAGAACTCGTTAGATTTGTTGTTTCGGTATGAATATTATAAGAAATTATATTATAAGAAATTATAAGAAGTTGTTATAATGAAATTTGGAGTAAATTACAGTGTAGAATGAAACTTCATAGAAAAATTCTTCATAGCAAACTATATTTTATATATTTCTTAATATCTAACTTCAGATAATAAGAAATATATAAAGCAGTTTAGTTATATTAAGAAGTTTAGTGAAATAACTGAAAAATAAACCTCGAAAAAATTAGTGAGTGAAGAAATATTTTCACATTTCTTGCTCGTGAATACCCTTTTTTACCATTGCTAAATTTCACAGGCATACAAAATTGATATTTCTTTTCTTTTCGAATTTATCAATGTACTCAAGTGTAAATGATTTTCAATAGCTAAAATCAAATTTGTTTCCGACATTCAATTTTTGTGTGGTTATGTTACGAGACATAACGACGGAATCTCGAATACGTTTATAACATTATGCCAAACTATTTTTGTGTTGGACATGTGAACTTTTTATTTTTATTTCTGATAGATTATAACCTGCTGAACACGAAATCAAAATCTTATCTATGTATAGAGTTTGATATACGAATTTTAGATTTTTTTTTCGCAACTTTTCTTATATATTTTAACACATCTAAACTTACGGTTAAGCGATTAAGTAAAGAAAAATACCGAATCAACCTACCAAATTCGTAGAATTTTGATACTTTAACTCAATTGTGCATAACTTCGTTATCGTTTCATGAATATCCTTCAATAATAATTCTTAAAATGTCATACTTTACGCAAAAAGTGATTTTACTACTTTAACGTTTTACTTGTGTCGATTTAATGAATTTTCGATTTAAATTTTTCCAAAAAAACAAAAAGAAAAAGTTACTTTTTCGCATTTTTCTTCCTGTTGCTCAAGATTGACTAAGTTCTGCGGTATTTGGTAGTCTACACAACTAAATCGTTTAATCCTAAGTTCTGATGTGTGTTCAAATATATAAATATTTAATAAAAGAAAAATTCATTTAGATTCAGTTAGCTTGTCTAGGGCTGCATTAGGAAATATATATATGTATACAATTTATTTTATTATGAAAATATTTTGCAAGGTAATTATGAATGTGAGAGAATGATAAACCGAACGAAACGTAACCCTATGTATCAAGTACCAGGAATGGAGCTACTACTGTTGGACGTAATTTAAGATCTATAGGACAATTGTGTCGAATGGAACGGACAATTGAACAGATGGATTCTGACGTGCGGTGATTGACCACATTCACTAGTGCTGATCCAAATCCGCTCCTTGTAATACTCGAGCATATTGCTCCATCCGGATCTCAACTGTGCAAGTTTAGTCCTGGTGTTACGAGGGAGACGTTTATCACTCTCGTCAATAGGTGGTGCTCTACCACCTAGTACATTATTGTCCCTATGAGAGCTGATTGAATATTCTATAAATAAAGTATAAATATACTTCATTTTAGTTATTCTATTTAGTTTAAATTGAGAGAGAGAGAGAGAGAGAGAGAGAAATGAAAATAATTATTTTCTTAATTTTTCAGCTATTTTCCAGCCAAATAAACGGATTATCAAGGAATGTTTCAAAGTAAATTTATTATGCTATCTAAATAATTTTAGTTGAACAAAATTAACCGGTGTTTCAACAAGAGCGCACAATTTTATCAATTCAGCTTTCCTATTGTATAGATTTTCTTGTTACTTCATGTAATTTAGCTTAAAATTGTTTTTCTTTGAAATTTTAACTTTAGCATCTATAAAAACAAACAACAATATTATGAAAATAAATCGGGCTTTCTCACAGACATGAGCCGCACGTTTGCCGAAGTCTGAAGTCTGCTTTTTGCTTGTGAGAAACAATTATTCGAATTAGTGGCTGCGCAGCTTGGAAAGGAGCAAGGTCACGCCACAGTGTCGTTGCAAATTGGTATTGTAAATATTTTGTCTCTGACTTTGTTAAGTGCGAAGAACACACACACACACATACACTTTGGTTATTCTCTTTTTGCATATATCTGATATGTAGTCAATCGAAATATCTTTTGTTAAAAACTGTCTGAAAGTGTAATTTTTGGCTTGTTCTTAGTTGTAACGTGGTCTATCTATAATGTATAGAAAAGACTTTAAGAACGCCGTCAAATTGTGCATCTCTAGCGTTTTGTATATAAATTTTAAATTCATTATTGTAATAGACTTTTAAGCATTCAAAGAAACTGGAATACACAATAAAAAACATTTTAGTATGTACAGATACAATCAAATTTCTGCAAAATTTAGTAACTAAATCCAACGAGCTCTTCACCACACAGCTGTCTACATTTAAACCATTACAAACGCACATAATATTTGATGTAACTATTTATGTAAGTATTTATGTATCTGCAACTTGTCAGCACGCTGCTTTACACTTATAATTTAAATTTGTTTATAAATTACTTTTTTTTTATTTTTTAGCAAGCTATTCTGAAACACTCATAGTTCTATCATTACTACAATTCTTATATCATTTCTTGTGTTTTCTATTATAATTTTTGTTTTGTTTTTTGTTTTTTTTTTTTCGTGTTAACAACTTAAAAATTAATCATAAAAATAGATTTCGCATTTAGAAAAACAATTCAAAGAAGGCGCGTTTAGTTTTGGTTGCGCTTTGTGCTTTGCTTTGCCACAGACATTTTTTGTGTGTTTTTTTTTGTGTTTTTTGTTTGTTTTGTGTGTGTTTTTTAGAACCCCGACATATCCCGACCAAAAATTGAAGTTCGCTTAGTGAACTTCAAAACAGAAAAAATCCTATGCAATTTTGTTTAACTGCAACGGCTACTGCTGCAGCTGCTGCTCAGAAATATTGTGACTAGTGTTAGCAGTGTGGCAAATGCACTGAAGCTGCTGTAGCTGAGTTTGGGGGCGACATTTGTACGCGATTCGATATCATTGTTGTCCATATCAGTGGGGCGTGTCGTGTCAAAAGCAGGTTGAGTGGCACCTATGAACAATAAAAAAAAAAAGTAGCAAAAATATGAGATACTGCAGTTTAAAGCTATTTAACTCAAACTTACCATCACCGGAACCATCACCGGAGCCATGCATATTGCCATATTCCTCATCGTCATCAACATTGACTATATGTCCGGAGCCCTCTTCCTCCTGGTGTCCCATATCGGCTTGTATATCTGAGTAAAGACGCGCCGTTGAGGGAGCCTGTAGCATGTAGGTTTGGAGAGATTAGTAAGCGTACATTCAATTTGTTTGATTTAGTTTCCACTTACCGCTCCTCCAATACTTTTGCGTATTTTAATCAGTTTATCCATAAGTTCGTTTAGTTTTGTTGTCTGCGCATTTGCCTCCAATGGCACCTCGGGATTATAGCGCTGTGTATCGGCACCGGTTGTCATAACCAGCTGTGAATATTCACCAATGCGATCACCTGTCCAGCAGTGATGATCGTTGCGTTGCACATCCTCATCCTCACAAACACTATAAGTGAATGCAAAAATAAATAATTGAAATTCTAATTTTATAAAAATATACTAAAATAATATAGAATGGCCTAAGGTTTACTTTAGAGTTGCCACATCTTTTAAATATAAAGATATTTTTATATACTAAATAGCCTTTAAAATATTGTATTCTCCTTATAACAAATTATTTCCCATAATCACGAATTGCCTATAGCTCATTTTTTCCTCCATATTTTTTAAAATTTAAATTTTTAAATTTCACGACCCAACGAGCTGTCAACTTGACTTCACAATTTCGATAGCAAAACTAAAGCAAAAACAAAACAAAGAAAATTGAAACTTTTTATTCATATTTTGGGACCATGGATTATTATATTATATTCATGGATTGGAAGATATTATTTTCTTTTGAGCCAGCGCTCACTCTCATCCATATTATTATCTTCTAATTTACAGTTTTATGGGTTTGTGCAAATGCAATGTCTGTCAGCTGTTGGACTTGTGCGATAAATAAGACAAAAGTAACCGAAATTTCAAAGATAACAGGCCAAAAAAATCGATTTATACTGCAGAGTTACTCAAATTCGATTTTTAACTATAGTATATACATTTGTTTACTATACTATCTATCTAAAATGTTCTGCACCGATTGAGCTCAAATTTTAGCATGATATAGTATAAACCGCATCAAAGATGGTTTTAATCTATTTTTCGCATCAGTCACATACCCGCGATCGCGAGAAAACAATTTTTTTTTATTTCTGTATTTATAGGCCGAAAACAACTGTCATATGATTTTTCTGTCAAATTGATTTTTCTTATTTTATTTCGTAAAATTTATAATTGGCTGTGTTTTTAATTAAATCATCTCAAAGCTTTAAACAACTTAACTTTAAAAGGTAGGGGGTGGGGCAGGGGAAGTAGTGGATAGTTGTTCTGCTATTCGGGGCGGAGACGAATTCAACAAAACAGAGATCATTACCCTCTACGAGTTAATTGGGTCGTGGAGGGCATGGGAAAGGGGGCAGGTATAAGTTGGAGTGAAAGGAAGGTAGGTAGGGTGAAGGGAGAGGGGAATAAGTGGTATGGGGCGTGGTGGTAGGGGCAGGGTAAGGAGAGGTAGGGGAAAGGGAAAGGGCAGCAACGCGCTGTGTTCCTTTTAAAAAGGAATAAGAGGTAGGGGATTGTGGAAAGGGGGAAGGAAAAGGTGTGTGTTTGGAAAGGGGTAGAAGGGGAAGATGGGCAGGGGTTATAGGGGTAGGGAAATGGAAGGTAGGGTATGGGATCATAGGAAAGGAGGGATAATGGCGGGGGGAATGGCAGCAAAGCGCTGGTTACCATTTAAGATAGAGGGATGAAATGTTGTACACATGTGAATAGGATCGAAGGGGGCAGGGAAAACGGTGGTAAAGTAAGGAGTGGTACCGGAAGGGGGCATAGGAATGGGGGCAGCGTAAGGGTTGGTTGTAGAAGTGGAAGATGCAGCAGAGGGAATGTGGGACAGGGGGAAGGAGTGGAAGGGGAAATGAGAAGCAAGGGGAAGGGCAGAACGCAGCTAGTAGTAAATAAATGTTCAGCAATAGCATATCTAGGAATTATTGTCTAATATATTTCTACGTAGTGAAAATGGCTTAGAAAATGGTTGTGTGTAGAATTTAAACTGCTATTGTGTACTTCAACCGTGAAAAATTTTCATTAGACATAACTAAAATGGATTGAATATGTGTGATAAGGATATACTTGTAATGGATATACTTATATTTATTCTATATTAGAAGTAGAAAAAGAATGCACTTTTACTTTTACAATTTTAGCAAATTCAATATCATACAATCATTCTATCTCGCTTGCAGTTATTGCTTCCAAAATATGGAAAAGTATACAAGGTAAAAAATACCGAAGGGCAGTAATAGTTTACAATAATTCTGGATGAGGTAACCAACATCCCAAGCACAATGGATTACTGAGTGCTAAATGTTTGTACGTTTACAGGATACGAATGCAGCAAACCGAAGAGAGAAAAATTTTCTTCGTCTATTTTCTTGCTACGGAGAATGAGTTTGGATGTGCACGGATTTCAGCGGATATCTAAAAATATTGTCTATATATAAATAGTCAAGTGCAAAACGTTCACACCGTTTTTAACCCCATTAAACACAATATATTCGCTTGATTTTGGTTTTGTTGTAAAGGTTGTGAAGAGGAGCAGGAATGAATGTAATATTTTTCCAAAGTATTGCGTGTCAGGTAGGTAAAAATCAGGTAACGTCCTCGGCTACACAATCACAAACACTTAAGCTCTCTCCCTCTCTCAGCTCTCTTAGTTTTATAAAAAAAAATAATAAGAAAAAAGTCAAAGGCCACAGGATGCCGATCTCTCTCTCTTTTTCTGGGCTGTCCAGTTCATGTTGTTCGGTTTTATAAGGGCGTGGAACCGCCTCTTTTAAATGGTTTGTTTATTTTTCAACACATTAGCGGAAGAAATTCTTCAAAATGATGACACAATGATTGGTTTTGATAAAGTTTTAAGGGATACATGGTGTAGCGACAATAAATAAGCCTTTTCAGAAATAATATCGAATATTTCAAATTTGATTAGAACCAAAATTTATAAACTTATACAATGTGCTCTTGATTTTCCTTCATTTGTCAGAAAAAACATATTCAATTTTGAAAGTAAAGAAAACAGTACACACGGGTTGTTTCCAACAATTCAGTTCAATAGCATATTTCAGTGTTAAAATGTTGCGGGAACTTGTGCTCTGGGTGCATCGCACTTCGCATAAACTCTGCTGTGCACCACCAAATGTGCAATGTTTGCAGCCACGCGGTGTAAGTTTTCTAATCCAATAATTTACAAAAAAAAAAGACACAAAAAAAAAAAATTGCATGTATTTTCCCATTACAGCCCTGTCGCACTGTCACCAAAATCTGCACCATCTCAAAGATTGTCTTCTTTGTGGCCATATTTATGCCGCTATGGGTTTGTCTGCTTAGCGATTTACTGCGTATGATCACAAATAGTAAGGTGGGCTCGAAACGCCGCTAACCTGGAAGCCTGTTCCCCATGAAGCAATACTACACATTCGATGCCAATTATATTTCGTTACAAATCAAGCCAAACTCTTTCTGAAGTAAAAATTCTATTGGACGCGAGACTGCAGATCAGTTGTTTTTTTTTTTTTAGGTTCAAATGTTTAATTAAATTAAATTGTACAAGTTTCTGTGATGTGCATGCTCCTCTCTCTACTCCAATGCAGTTTTTTCTTTGGTAAAAAAAAATGGAAAAATTTGTAAATTAAATAAAAAAAAATGTTTCAATCAACTTACTTGTTCACAATATGCGAATAGAACTCTTTGGAGCGTTCAATGGTCGAGAGGAACTGCACCACTTCTGCATCTGGTGGCGTCGCCCATTTGATGATGTGCGTTGGCATGGGGCGTGGCTCGCTGTCAGCGGTAAGTGAAGGCAATAACTTTGGCGTGCCGCAAGTTTTCTTGACCTGAAAGTGGAGAAAAAAGTCAGTAAGAGAGATTAGTTTCAACAAGCAAATCTAAAGAAAGAAAGAAAGCCACTTAAGTCTAATAACAATGACTATTTGAGCGCGTCAGGCGGAGTAATGCTTTTTTTAATACACTTCAACGTATAAATACTTGGTATTGTTGGTTTGTTTGGAATGTTTGTAACATTTCAAAGTAGATATGCAAGTAGTAAATTACATGGCCAGCCAGACGAGTTTGGTTTATGTCTTCAAGTTTGTTGTGTTCTATCTAGTTTGCATAGAGATTTTCAACATTTGATTGAAAACAAGTAGTTTATTTTTTTAAAGTCAACCAAAATATTCAATAATTGTCTTTATTGAATATATTGCTTGTTTTACATCAAATTAAGTGTTTGAATTATAATTTGTGGTATTCACTTCGGTAAAGGATCAATATTGAGCTCTGAATTGGAGGTCATGAGGGTGATGACGCTTGAGTCTTCTGGTGGATAAGCAGTCGTTCGATAGATTTATCGCAAGATACTTTGGGTAGTCATATATTTGACCATAGCGTGCTTATCAAGGGTATTGCAAGCTCGTCATATATGGTGTTTTTTTTTCAATCAAGATATGTGCATTGGATAATAACCTAAGCACATTGCTCTGAAACCTTTGCAGGTTCGAATCACTAGGTACGAATCACTCCTCCCTAGTACTGCATGCCATACATATGTTCAGAAAGGTTTTAATATGGTCGTGTAGAGATCTTGTTGCGTATCTTTAGTTTTGATTGACGTCCCAGAAGCCAGTGCACTTGCCGTAAACTGAAATTTAAGTGACCGTCTGTCTTGACCGTCTGTCTTCAAATTAATTTTTCTTTTATTGTACATTCGGAAATTGTCAAAGTCTACTAAGAAACTCTGAAGTGCACAATGGAACAAATCCAATGTGAAGGTACACATATATATAATTCTATAACCAAAACTATTAATTGTAAAGCTATCGATTACGAGTATTTCATGGTTTGTATGATCCAAAATTGAGCTGAACCATAAAGCAATCGAATCTATTTGGGAAATGTAGGTTTAATCCCGGAAACCGAAAACAATTACGATTTTACAGCGCACCGGTGGTGAGCCGTAGCAGTATTGAGCCGTACCGCTAATCGTTTGGAAAATTGTATGTTTAAAGCAAATCCGTGGTTGGCACTGGTTCGGTTCAAAATCAGCAGGAAGCAGGGTGACTCTGGATGCTGGTTTAAGTAAAATCATACATCGAAAAACGTAGATGGCTCAAATGAAAAACCTCAGTATGTGTTTGTGTTCAGCGCACCCTAATACTTGGTACTACACCGGAAGTTTGTGAGATGCTTGAACCGGTCGCAAAAGAATCGTTACTGGCCGTTCTTTGTTTAAAGATGATCGAACGAAAAGGATTTCTCCTTGGGATGGTATTTTCAACAATCGGCAAAGCATGTCTTAAATTATTTCTTGTGCTACTGTACAAACTACTGTCCAGAAATTAACTCTGTAGCAGTGTACGGTGATGATGAATGAATTAGTCAGTCCGGGCAATGATTACTTTATGTGTAATAATGAGTAATGGGTCAGGGAACTTAAAAGTCAATATTCCAAATTTGGTTAAAATCAATAATAAAAATATGTATGAGATGTAACCAGTTTAATACAAACATGCAAAACGTTTTTTTTCTGCTGAATATGTAATTGTTAGACGTTTATGAGCTTTGTTTTGTGCTCCCCATTTTATTCTCCTGTGCTTTTCTTTGAAATATAGTTTTTTTGCTTGTCAATATAAGAATTGAAGGCGCGTACAAAAAGTCAGTTCCGGCGTCAAAAAGTCCTGCTACGCCCCTGTCTGGCAATAGAAAGGTTTGGTCTACGTAGGTTCATATTTATATTACTGGCCGAACAATGAAAAAACCAATATTTGTGGTTGAAAATGGCTTTTATTGTTTTTCAAAATATTCTCCGTGATGATACCCTTTTGCATGCTCGTGAACCAATTTTCGAATCACTTTATCCACTCCGAATAAAGTAGCTCAAAAACATGCGTTTTGAACGCATCAACTGCTTTTTCTGACGTAGAAAATTGATGCCCAAGTAACTTTAGTTTGATGCTCTTGACTAAAAAGAAGACATTGGTGCTATATCAGGATTCCCATCAGTTCGATATTTTGAGTGCTCAAAAACTCTCCTGTGTGCCGCGATGTGTGAGAGCACACATTATCGTGACGCAGAATGATTCTTCTTCGGCGGTTCGCTCTCTATATTTCTCTCTATTTTTTTGGATTTGGCTCCTCTTGGAACACCCAAACAGTCGATTATTGTTTTGTTTCGGGCTCAAACCGAGTTTCTTTACGTGCAAATTGTCATGCAAAATCTTATTGATGGTTGTTATACTAATGCCCAAGACGCCTCTATCACACACTATATGTAACATGATTTGGATAACCTTCACGGAATTCGCCTTTTTTTCCCTAAATCGTTTTTCAAGACAAACTAAGCAACACAAATATTGCTCGTACGCCAAAACGTTCTGAGTACGTTTACGTTAAAAAATGTACCATCGTATGTTTGGAATAGGTGGAGTGTATGATTAGACTTATTGCAGTAGCTTCTGAGCCTTAGTAGATTATCGATTATGCGTGAAGTAAAATTTTGTAGCGTATTTTCTGGTCGAATACCTCAACTTAAGAATTCTTTCACTGTTTTTCCTGCAAATTGTTTTCAATTGCTTTGGCGATGGAAAAAAAAATGTCACGTAAAAAGGTTAAATTAATGGCCATTATATAAAGCAGTGGGCGGAGTGGTAGGGTACTTGTCCATCCTTTATATTAAAGCGACACGCTGTGCATAATTTATCAAATAGCTTCCTGTATTTAAAAAAAAAAAAAAACACCGAGGAAAAAGCTCAATTCGTGTCATAATCGCTTCAATGCATGCAAAGAAGGTGTTCGTATACAGCATACGGAGATGAAACGGCGGTGAAACATTCAAATACGGCGGAGGGTAAGTAAACATTTTAACAATTATGAACAAAAGTTGAGAAAAAGAAGAAGAGAAATAATGAAGCATTCGGAATTGTTGAAAAATCGCGTGTAATTAAAGCGAACGTGCTTTAGTCTATAAAAGCACTTCATCTTTTTATTCCATTTCGATCTCATTCATTATAAATTGTTTGCGGATTTCTTTATGACAGCCATTGCCGCTCATCATTTGCTGCTGCAGCTTCTGTGCTTCATATAAAGATTGTTTTTTTAAAGGTGTAGAACTTTGAATTTAATTAAAATACTGAAATACTGTTACATAGTTCCAAACTGAACTGGCTTTATTAGAAAGATTATTTTATGTCATTAGTGTTCAAATAGGATTTCGGGCATGTGTGCGTTTGGCTCGGATGTGGCGCATACTGGAGTTCCAACATTCGACCACTCTTCGAGCAATGCCGACCGTATATCGGCAATTGTTCGCACAATGTTAGCTTTCAAGTCGTTCAAAGTTGCTAATTTGTTCACATAAACCAGGGATTTTACGTAACCCCAAAGAAAATAATCCAAAGGCACGATTTTGGTGGTCCATTTCGAGCAATAACACATTCGCAAATTCGCCAGTACCCATTCCGTCGGTCTGATTTTGAAAGAAGTAAGGACAAATGATTCTACCGACTCATAAAGCGCACGAAATAGTAATTTATTGGAGATGTAACGATGTCTCTCATGAATTTTCATCACTCCAAATGCGGAAATTTTGCTTATTGAATAGCAAACTAAACTGAGCAGAAATGAAAAATGTCGGAAAATGGAACTACCAAAAAAAAAAAAAAGAAAAGAAAAAACACCCTGTACTAATGTACCTCATTGTGTTCGGGATGCGTTTCATGTTGCATGTTTATTAGATTTTAATTATCTGTGCGTTGCATGCAAATGCTGCAAACTGCAACTCAAATTATGAGCTTTATTATATTTTACCGCTGCCGCTGCCAAGTGATTATAAATTCCTGCGCTTTGAGCTGCATAATTGGCAAGTGCAACACGAGATACAGATACAAAATTCAGATACAACGGCAACAGAGGCGGCAAAGAGTGACAGCATTGGAATTTTTCAATGGATGTGCATTTTAATAAATATTTGTGCTTAAATGAAGCTACTTATTATTGTGCTTAACAAAGGCGATCAGCTTAGCTCCGCTCCGCTCGGCACGTGCGTGTCTAGTCGAAGTGAATGTCGCTCTGCAGTATTGCATGAAGTGGAGTAATTATCATTTAGATGCAATGCTGTGGAATGGAATGGAGATGCTTTGAGATTTCCTTCATTATTTTTGCTTTTTCGTTTTCAAATTAAGCGGAGCTGTTCAAAGGGATTAAATTAATTAGCCAGAGCGTAAGCGCTTAAGATAAATTTGTAAAGCAAGTATATACAATGTACATAGTTACTAGCGTAACTTTGTTCGCTGGATGTTCAGACTAATGGTTTATTATAGTCTGACACATATAACTGTGTATATGTACATATATGAGAGGGAATATTAGTTCGTAATGCATTTAACATAGTCAAAGATACCTTGACGGTATATACAAGTATATTCTTCATCAGTTCAATGAGACAATTCAGTCGAACTGGGATAATGTCTGTCTGCCTGTTCGTGTAAAATATGATTTTGGAAAGAGATTTTAACTTCCATTAAAAATATGGCTTTTGAATTGAATGCATAAACTTATAATATATTCTGGATCATTAAGTCCAAGAATAAAGACGCCCAAATTGAAAAAATTGATAAGATGAGAGGAGCCTTTACCATTTTGTAAGTTTACCATTGAGTAAGTTGTGAAAAATGAAATTCGAGAGGTTTTTAAGCAACATCGACAGATTTTCAAAGCGCACTGCTCAGTAAAGTTTGTGTATTACAGGGAATGGGGTCGCTTGCAGTAGTCCATATTAGAGGGTAAAATTATGGCTTACCATTCACTTTGGAATGACTAAAAACGTCTTTTTTTTTAAAACGGGCCAAGCAGCTCACAACCGTATTTTGTCAATTATACCCTGGATAAGCTCTTTAGACCCGTTCCAAGATGAGCAAATTGAGAGAAGACAGCCGCTTAATTAATGATTGGTGCGCTGGGCATGGTTTCCCGCCTACAAAAAAAACTTTTACCAATGAAAAGACAGTGGTCGTCCGTTCTTTATATATGCGGGATATTTTATTAGAGCTAACTAATAGTGAAATGGCTGCCAGGTTTGTATGGGGCAGCCCCTTCAAGCTGGGCTGACATGGTAATTTAATACAGTTTATCTGAAGAGACGAAAGGAGAGTGCACAATATGCTTGAAGTCGAAAGCGACTTTTAGTATCTAATATGCTCGTTATTCAAACAATCGGTCAGACCGACGAACAGTACGGATGTGTCTATTTCGACACGACTTTTGATGATCAAGAATATGTATTCTTGTATGTTAGGGATTGCCACACCTCTTTCTGCCTGTTACAACAATCAGTTTTCTCCCTATAGGTACGAGTTTATAAAAAAACTTGATCTGCTAACTAAATATAAAGTTGGCAGACCAAGAATGAAATTGCATGAAGCAGGACACCATAAAGTACAGTATATTCTTGTTCAACATCGAAAGCTAAGTATATCTAACCATGTCCATCCGTCTGTTCTTCGTATAGACTTGAGCAGACGTGATTTCGGATAACTATTTATAAAACATTAGAACCTTCAAAAACTTGGATTCTTAGATTCGTGTGATTCGCACGTATGTATGAATGTATAAAAATGTGTATGCCACACCCACAACGCCTATAATAGAGCTATATAATCCTTAAAATTCATGTTTTTCAAGATAAACCATCTCTCAATCTTATAGATCGTTTAGATGCAGAGAACTAGTAAGGAACTAGGAAAGAGAACTAGCAGTTCCTAATAGACCGTTTACATATACAGAACTAGAAAGTAACTAAGAAAAGTGTTAGTGGCCTGCACACAAGTCTGCCTCAGACCATATAACAAGATTTCAGTTAAGTTTCAATTTACTAGGCCGGTCACTATCATTGTGGCTACATTTTTTACACGATTGCATTGAAAAATTTGTGAAATGTAGCATTGGCAATTTTATGGACAACGGTAAATTAGCACACTGCAGTTTCATTAAATCACATCAAGTATAGCATGCTAAGGTAAAGCCAAAAACTTGTTTATACTTTTTGATAGTAGTTCCTTTCTATTTCTCTGCATGCAAATTTACTATTAGTCTGCTAACTTTATTTAAACTTTTTATTAAAGAAAATTGAATATCCGTTTTTAAACTCAGACGAACTAATTGAAAACGTATTTTACTGATTTTCTAAATATTTTCATGGGAACTTAATTATGCGAGTCATATTTTCTCTTAGGTATAAACTCTTAACACTATGAAAACGAAAAGTATAAATTCAAATTTTATTTTGAATGCATTTATCTGAAGAGACGAAAGGAGAGTGTAAATATTCTTGAAGTCGATAGCTACTTATAGTACCCAATATCTCGTTATTCGAACAATCAGTCAGACGGACGGACAGACGGATATGTCAATACCGACTCGACTTTTGATGATCAAGAATATATATACTTTGTAGGATTTTCCACGCCTCGTTCTCTCTGTTACATATATTTGCACAAACCCTTTTCCCCTATGAGTACAGTTTATAAAAAGACTTGGTCTGCTAACTAGATATAAAGTTGGCAGACCAAGAATGTATGTAAAAGGCGAAGGAGGCTTGGCAGACACCATAAAGTATATATATTCTTGTTCAGCATCGAAAGCTAAGTCGCTCTAGCCATGTCTGTCCATCTGTCCGTCGTATATTTGAGCGGCGAAATCTCGGAAACTATAAAATAGAACATTTTATGAGTTATTCTGGCTGACTCGAAGTTAATACATTTTTGTTCCTCAATGCGAAAAGACACAATAACATAAGTTTCTAAATGTTGTGTTATAAGTAGCAAACAAATTGCTTCATACCGTAGGTGACTGATGATGATCTTATTGCAAACTTGGAAACACGTGTCTTACCTGGAAATACAATTTTTGCGAAAAAAAATTTGTGAATGTATTGTCCTCGAGCCAGCCAAAAAAACTCATATACAGTGGAGATTTCTGTCTCACCCCCAAACAGAGTTTTATTTTGCTTATACAAAATTTATTGTATAAAATTTATTTTCAAGTTCCGCTTCGCCATTTTTAATTACTGCCACTACTATCTCATAATTTATTAACTTGTATGTAAAGGTACGCTACAAAATTTTCTCAGTGTACTTTAACTGAATTTCAATTGATAAATAGGCAGTACATTGTAGTTGTTTTTTTCATTAATTAAAAGTATTTCATTTTCATTTGCATTTAACAAGTTAACCAAAAACGCCACAAATATTTGCGGCTGCTGTCAGACGAAACCGAAAAAGAGAAAACTTCAAATAATTGCAGATAAAACTGGCATAACTGAAAAAATACAACCCAAACCAAGTTACGATAATATATATAAACACAAGGTTAAGCGAAAACTTAATTAATGACAATAAACTGCAAAGGAATAATTGGCAGTGGAATTGTGGCGACTTCCTGACGGCCAGACTAAAATCTTTAATGAAATAACGCATAAATTAAAAGCACAGTAAGGAATTCGTATAAATGCTATAGGGATCGATTGGAATGAAGTCTTCTTCTGTACTGACTGAACTGATTAACTGGCTATGTGAAACATTGAATAAATGAATGAATGAAAATGACGAAACGATGCTGCATTGTTTGAATAACAAATGAATTTCCGGTAGTTTTTGTTTTTGTTTTTGTTTTTTTTGTTTTTGTTTTTTTCGTATGAAATTTTATTAAGAGAAACTTTTGCCTACCTTCTTTTCCAATTCAGGCCCATTTTCCATGGCGCGCATAATTGTTTCCGACAATTTGCCATCAAGTTGTTTGATAATTGTTACAATTCCACTGTCCGAGTGTATATGTGAGGTGACCAAATTATCTAAAGCATCCACAACATTCGACCAGGGACTATCGAGTAGTCCGGCATATTGCGCTGAGCAACCGCTGTAAAAGAAAGATAACAAAAATTATGTATGGAACTTAGTTGGGAGAGACTCCACTCCACTCCACTCCATTCGACTTCACTTACCGCAGCACGTTCATGCAATAGCTGTAGCAGACCTTAACCTGTTTACGCTCATGTCCATTGCAACTCGGGCAATAGTTCATTTTGAGCAATTGCTTCTTGCATGTATCCGTCAGATATGCACCATAAAGTTCATCTGTCTCGCTCAGCACTTCAGCGCTTTGAAGTAGCGCATTCATGAAAATGTTCGCTGTGTGTACACTCTGCAGCAGATTTGCTTTAATCTCCTTTGGTATGCTACCGAATGGTTGCAAATCGTCATAGTTATGCTTCAGACAATTGATATAGTCCTCGTGCAGTTCACCGTAGTTATCCTTGTTCAAATGCACCGCCTGATGATAGGCAACCGGAAACAGATTCTCAAAGAATTTGTGTATAGCGCTCTCCAGATTGGCATTGGTCAAGGAGCTGACATCTTTGTTGCCGCTGCTGTAGTTGCTGGTATATTTGAGATGACTATTGCCGGAAGTGGAAAAGTTAAAGTAAAGACAAGAAAATAGTTTTGTTATTATTATTTACATTAGTATCTTTGTTTTTTTTTTCGCCAAGAGCATTTTTATTGCATTGTATTGTATTATTGGCTTTCATTTCAGCTCCAACTCAACTCGTTTTGTTTGCATTTTTACCTCATGATTTCCGAGTACAATTGATGTATCAGCTGCCTCGACAGCGGCACCATGCGCCTATAGACCTGTGAGAATACATTTTGCGTCTTATTCTCGGATTGTTCGGCCAACTCGAGCACGTGACCTGCAAGCAGAGTAAAAGAAATTGTCAGAAAACGGAAATTGTTCTTTGTATAAAATTCTTATTTTTGCTGTTCTTATTGTAGTATACCACAATATCTATTACTACCTAGTGTCTATGTAGGAGGTATATATGGTATGTATCTGGACATAGTAGTCAAAATGTAGCAGCAAATAAATCTATAATTTAATCATACGCTTGTGCAAAGTTTTCTATTTTTGGTCCAACGGGAGTTGCACGGCACGTCAGCCGCTGTTTTAATAAGCATTAAGCGCTGTTTTATCTGGAGATTGGAACCTAACTATGTATTTACTCTGTTGGCTCAGAGCTTTTAGTTAATTAAATGTGTTATTTTCTGTTTTGTTGTATCTTCCATGTAGTTTATCATTCTACGTTGTTTTGTGGCAGACGTGGCAGCGAAATTGTTTTGATAGAAATGTAGCACTGTAATAGATACGTACAAATATAGTGCGGAATAGGTAAATGAACAAAAAGGACTTATGATATTTATATCCTGTACCCATAGCGATGAACAAGGGTACAATATGTTTGTGCAGAATCATGCTTGGTAGACACCTTATAGTTAATATATATTATTGATCGTCATAGGGGGCTGACTCGATATAGCCATGTCCATTGGTCCGTCTGTCTGGTTGTAAGAAACAACAAATCTCAGACACGGAAGTCCAGGTAGTTTAACGTGAGTACGCGCCGTGTAGGCTTAATCCCACGGTGCCAGGCACGGGTCCACTCAACGACCTCATAAATATTATTTCAGGTCAAAATTTCGAAGCAACGTTGTTTCGATGTGACTTCGCTCTTTGGTAAATGGGAGTAGAGGCATATCTAAAACCTCTGTTGGTGTATGGGCATCAACACCGGTTGGTATACGCAACTCCTCGCCGAATTTCTGAGAAAACTCTGATCGCAACTTTGGCCATTAAACCACAGCCACCACGATACGGATGAAGAGCCATTTCCATATTTCTGACTTCACGTAGATTTAATATGAATTCCAAATAATTCAACATCAACTACTTACTTTGTGAAACTACCTACCTAAGTCTACTGTCACACACAAAGCCTTTTAAATAACTCATTCCCAAACACCGACAATTTTTGGCTAACGTCAAATGCCTAGTTACTTCTATCGGCACCTATTTCTGCCACATTTCTGACATCCTAATGTAACGGACACTCATACAAAAAATGTTTCCATGTTTCTTCACTCGTATGTAAAAAGACAACCATGACCAGTCATTTGGAAGCCAATACTTAGGTTAAATCCGAAGTCTGGTCTATGCACTACAAATGCTATTGGATTTCAACTTTGTGACAGTTTGCCCTTTAAGAGCATAGTCACTTTCTTATCCAATGCCACACATACACCCACGCTATTTCCTCAATCATAAACAGTGCGTATATATTGTTATCCTTTTTTCTCAATTTCAAGACGCTCCTCAACCATTTAAGAGACTATTAGAACTAGAGACCTCATAAAGTTTATATAACCTTGATCATATCCAGAAATTGAGTCGATTTAGCCATGTCCGTCTGGATGTTTTGTCTCATACGTCCAGGTCAGGAATTATAAGAGCTAGAGACTTAAAACGTGGACATTTAGATGCTCCTTGACTTGACGAATTTTGTGGATTTACTACGCCCACAATAAGGCCATTTGACCCGTATATGCATACTTTCCAGGGTTGCTTAGTCGGAAAGTGTGCATAAATCTACATTAGCAAGGGGTGCAAGGTATTTCTTAGTTGTGAATGCACGATTCTAATATAAGTAATCAGTTTTTTTTTATTGAGTTTGTAGTCTGAAAATATTTTGTAAGCTGAAATATTGACTGACCCAGTGATATTCTTTAGACAAAAAGTGCATCTCAGAGCAATCATGAGCTGGTTACCACTGACTGAGATGCCATTTAAACAAAATTGGTAACACACCTCAGACAGAGACAAAGTTTCGTATTGAAGACGGCAAGACATCTGACACTGTCAAAAGCTGTTTCGAAAGTGATATTCTTAGTGTCATTACAAAAGCAGAGACGATCTTGTCTGAATCTCTTTAGCAATCTGTCTTCGTTCTTTTCTAAGGCAGCCTTTCAGACTCTTCAATGACCACTTGGTTTCAACTCATCAGACGATTATCTCAATTTTATGCATGGATATTTTTTTTCGTATGTAGCGTTTTAGCGGTATGAAGTGCTCAACCGATTTATTCCGGCGTTCGCGCAACTTCTGCAAAACTTGCGGCATTAAGTTGCTGTAAATTCTCCTAGCAGAATAGAGACGTGTGACCTTTTCTGGTGTAGCAGTACGATTGTTTGTTTAAGCTTGCACTTCAGCCAGATGAGCATGGAGGTTTTACAAGTACTTAGGTTACCACTTCTGTTGTTCGTTAAACGAATCGATCGATGTTGTCCATAACATACATGTAGTCATTGGTATCCCAACCGTGTCCTTCACGTGAAGGATGTCTGCAGTGGTACTCTCCGGCAAGCTTGTCTGCCTCAGAATTTCCTTCTATATACCGGTCTCCAGGCACCCAGATGAGGTGAATAGCTCAGTGCTTGGACATCTCGTTAAGAGATTTGCGGCACTCGCTGCCTGACTATCCGAGCAATCATATACTTGCATTTGTTTGCATGAGTGTAGCCTGAGAAAGTCTGTAGTCTTCTGGATCACTAACATTTCTGCTTGGTAGACGCCATAATGGTCGGGTAGTTTGAAGGATTTTATAATCCTTGGCGTGGAGCTTTGAGGCGTCAGTGAAAATATTGATTTCGTTCTTTTTATTATCTAGTAGGGTATCCCATTATGACATAATACGTATTGGGACATTGTTTATTTTATCGAAGGTCGTAATCGGGATACAGAAGTTTGTACTTGACGGGAGAGACTCTTCGAGTAGAAGTATACTCGAGTGTTCATTGTAGCTCTCTCCCTTGCAATAAGATCAAGAGCGAGCAAATGAAATAGGACGTTTAGTGCTTCCGTTCGTGTGGTGCGTAGAGCACCACTGATGCAGAGTTCTGCACTTCTTTGTACCCTATGTAAGTGTAAGTGTGCCGGTTCAGCAGAACTGGGCTCGGCTTTCTCCCGATGTCCTTTTTACACGCGTAGAGTGCTGTGTTGGCCTTTTTTATTCGCCCTCTAGTGTTCATTCAGTTTTCCATCCATAAACACACTCATATACTTTGCACTACTACTGAATTATATTGTTTAATTTTAGTTAAATGGGGACTTGGGTCTTCTATTTTCTCGAAAAGAGTGCTAACTCAACATTTGTTGGGCTTACACCCAGGCCGCCACAGGAAACCCACTCTGATAGTGACGTCAATGTGGTTTGCATTTAGTTGCAAGATGCTTGCAGAAGTTTAGCTCTGAGAATCATGACCGCTTTGTCCGCGTATGATATCGCCTGATGGCCTTCCGCTTTCATGCGTCGTAACAATTGGTTAACTGTGACCACCCATAGAAGCGGAGAGAGTATTCTTCCATGAAGGATTGCTCTACTGGCAAATCTTCTGGCTGACGCTTTCCCTAACGACAAACTCAACGCCCCGCTAAGCTTGGTGTGAATATGTATGTTGAAACAGTAAGACATCAACTCCAACATATGTTTATCAGAGCGTTGGTGATTGCGTTGCGGAGATAATTATTGAAAGCGCCATCTATGTATATAGAGAAATGCTGCTAAGGCGCACTCTGTCATTTCTATCGATGAAACTGGTGAATGCGGATCTTCTGCTGCAGTGTATAAAAATATGTTTAAACTGTTAAACAACTTGTTGCTTAGTGTGTTCTTTTGTGTATTTTATTTAAATTCTGCTGATTTTCATTAGCATAATCCCTTTTAGATAGCATAAGCTGCAGTGAACTGTTACATATACACATTACTACATGTAGATACAATTTTGCGGCATTGTTTTAGCTATGTACAGCTACAAACTGTCTACAACTGTAACTTGCAATGTACACACTTTGAACACTTCACTCTAGAAAATAATTTAAAGTTTTGATATACTTGTAGATACATACATATGTGTATATACGTACTTAGATACATTCATATGGCTATGTACATATATACGAGGCAATTGAGGCAGAGTTCCCATGTACATACGTATAATAGCAATCATTAAGCGTCAAAGTGTCAATTAGTCGATTAGTGCTTGCTGTATAGATATGTATGTATTTTGTAGATGCATATGGAATTCTAACGTTGCTGCTAATGTATCTGGCAGCTGTGGAGCAACTTTTATTGGTATTATGTGAGAATTTCCGCGCTCGTTGCTAACTAATAATTCCCAGCTTTAATTACACAACTTGTTTCCGTCTCGAGTCTGGCGCGTTGAAAGCTTATTGCAGCGACAGGATGTCTGCACTGACACGCAGCGTTGGATATGAATCAATCGGCGTTATAAATGAACGAATGAATGCATGAATGGTAGCAATTGTATGAGAAAATTTATACGACTTGTTTAGTATATGAATAGATCAATTGATTACTTTTTAGCGTTTCCTGTGGGTTTGTTTTTGGGTTCAACTAAGGGGTGCAGTAAGAAAGTAAATATCTAGGTAGATAGTCATGCAAGTTTGGGTAGAGCACTTTACTTAAGAACTTTGCAGAAACAAAATATACAAATAAAATATGAGTCATATTTATTGTGTACTCGTATTGTCCAGCGCATTTTCTGAGATAGTTGAATACGAATGAATGCCAATAAGAATGTTTGTTTGTGTGTTTGTTTGTTTATATATACATTTCGAATGTTTCGATTGCTTATTTATGCTACATCTGTATATGTAGCTACATGCAGCCTTTAGTCAACAGAATGCAATTGAAACAACAAACTTACTTGCAGTAACAGCGAAACATCTGCTGCTACACATTACAAAGCGATGCGAAAGCGAAATTGATATTCAAAAACTGAAAATGCAGCGGCACGTTTATTTGCTTACAAGCATTCAAAATCAGCAAAACACAAACGCAAACTCAAATGGTTAAAGTTGCTAACATAGCACATGATGAGATACATTTGTACAAACAAAGGCGACAGCGCACAGTGGAGATCTCGGGCCAAAAACTCTTGCAAAAAGCAAACATTTTATAATTTGGAAATTAACCAAAGATTAGGCGAATCAATTTTAAATTTGATTAACTTGTTTATAGCAGAACAAATAGAAATTTTCTCCCGGGTTTGCAATTTACACTGGACGCTGATTTAAGAGTAAATCGTATATCGAAAAACACAAATATACCGTTATCTAAGTGAATGGCCCAAATAAACAAAAATAAATCAGTATGTTTTTCGTGTTCAGTGCACCCAAATTACTCTAAAAATGTATAACAGAAAGTTACTAAAAAGTTTAAAATTAAAATCGGTAAATTAGTGTTATGGTGGGAGATAGAGCCGCACCAAGTTGACTTTATTTTTTAGTCGGCGACAAAAATTACAAATTAAAAAAAAATGCTACTCTTTCAGATGAAGATTTTAGGCAAACTATGCAACCGATCGTTAACTTTTTGGATTATATTGGAAAGTATATCGAATGTAATTGTATTTCGAATCTAATCAATCAAAATGTGATTGCTCGTTCGTATTTGAACATATTATTTTATTAACTAATGGATGGTAAAATATATTTAGCATAGCTAGCATATAATCCTTTCGTTACAATGCATGTCAAGAAAGCCTGTGGATGCAACAGTATGCATCTCTACGGCACATCTGTAGGAAGAATTATCCATTAAGTATGCAGAAGACCACGAAAATATAAGATAAAAAATTAGTAAAAGAATGATGATGATTCTGGTTAGACTGCAACGGATAAAAACAAGTATTCCAATGCCGTGCAGTATACTCCTGAAGATGCCTAATGATGATTAGGTCTAAGTAGTTTATTTTGAAGCTAGCATATACACTTTCGCCAAAACGTTAAACCGTTTGACAAAGACACAGCATCCAAAGAAAGGGAAACAATTAAACAAATTATACAAGTTGAATTTTTAAAGCAGCTGTAACTAAGAGTAGATTACCCAAACCATGGATACGGAAATGCCAAGGATGGAAATACGTGCCAGATATTTTTTGTGAATGATGAGATTGCAGCTCGATTTACTTTAAATTAAATTTAATTTTAACAGCATTTTACGAAGCACCCTTTAGTGCTAGCACCCTGTATAAGCATTTGAGGAATTCTTTTTTAAATGATTTTCAAATTCTGAAAAAATCTTCATTACTTTAAAACTTATGATTTTTGCAACCAAAAAAGTTAAATCGTTCCACTGTGCAGCGGCGGCATGAAATATTCGTGCTACAAGCAGCATGTGAAGCATGTTGTTGGACAAACTCCAAATGCGATAATGAAGCGCCGCATTTGTGGCTATTTATTTAAAGAAATATGAGCCTAATTAAAATATCACCACAAAAAAAAAAAAACATTCTAAAAAACAGCATTTAACGCGAAAAAGGTGACGCATCAAAGTCAAATATACCTACCGAGAGCTTTGAAAAGGGTTTGCAGACATAAATCTAACTTTATACAAAACGGAAATCGCACCAAATTAAAATCGATTGAAACCATTCGAAAAAAAAATAAAATTTTTAGTGCTGCCAATTAACGATGAGATTGACACTTTCCGAAAGAGCCAAACGATTTGCAAATTTTATGGCATACATTTCACGTAAAGGCAACTCAGGCTCCAATCAAGCTAAACGAAATTGACATTTCAGATTTGTAATGCTTTCTGAGTATCTATAGATACAATACCTCCGCTCAATTCTCGCGTAAGCTTTTCATGCAAACCCATTCAAGCTATCAGATAAAAAATTTCAGCTGCATTAGTAACGCATGCCAGCGTTGTTAATGATATATACAGAGATATGCGTACATTTAGTAGGTACCCGTGTCACAAAATAATTTTGCACAGACTTCGAGTGTATCAATCGCAAATGGCTTTGACATGTTGACACTTAATTTAGAAGATTTGTTAAAACTTCACATCAATATCGCCTGCTATTGTTGTTGTCATCGTCATCGTCATCGTCATCGTCATTGTCATCGTCAGGCAACAAAGTATCTCTATGAATATTAACAGAATTTGTGTGCTGTATCAAATTTTTGAGTGCTTTATGTATAATTTGTTTATACGTGGTGTATTCATATATGATAGAAACATGAACGCTTGCAGCAACGAAAAAAGGTTTTATTCGCAAAAATTTGGAGTGATGGATTACAAGTTACTGCAGATACAATATAATGCAAAACTGATGTCTTGATAGATGACAGTTTGACAGTTTTATAAGAAGAAACAGGTGAAAACTTTGTTCGTGTTGTATATTGAACGAATGGCATTTTTTTAATGGAAAACTCTATGAAATTGCTTAATAATTTAAATATTTATAAATCGAAATAAGGGATTCGTTTGAACTATTTAACTAATTTAATTGATATTTTAATGTATATTGTGTGAAACTACTAGTAAATGCAGTAAAACATATGCAGTAGTACATACTCCAAAATCTATTCGAAAGAGGCTGCAAACGATGTAAAACCAAGCAATGCTCAAGGTAACGTGCTGCCCCTGGTACGTAATGTCCGAAGCATCACCGTGCACAGAGACTTCAATGGAATGCTTCGCTTTGTATTTTATTTTTGTATTATTTGTATTTTGTATAATCTGATTTAAATCTCAAAACAAAACAGATTCATTATTTTGGTTCCTTCACGCAACTGATTCGTTTTTTAATCAAATCAGTCTGAAAATCAATTGCTCGAGTATTCATATTATACATTTATTGTATTGAAAATATTCTAATATATGCAACTTTTATTTAAAAAAGAAGTTTTTCTGATATATCATATAATATGTGTTTGGGAATAAGCCAGTAGAAATTTGTTCAACTGGAAAAATGGTCCATTTATCCTTTAAAGCAACAAAGCACCGTTTCGAAACAGCCATCTATAAGAGAAAATATTGAGTTGATGTTGATTGGAATGAGGATCCTGATTTGCCAAACCAATAACCAATAAATGGGCCGTGGATTCATATGTAGGCTAGTCTTAAAAGTGGACGTGCCATGTTGAGTTGGGAACCTTCAAACCGATTTTAGGAGATAGAGAGAGATAGTGGCACTCGACTAACTGAAAGAGAATCATCTGGAGTACACGTAACATAGCAGTACAATTATTACTTGGTTCGATTGCCCGCATACTTATCATAAAATTCAAAATACTTTGGTATATACAAGTGTTCCGTTTCGATTAAAAAATTGTTAGTGAATTGTTGAATATTTTCTCAACATAGTTTTGTTTTCATTTGTTTAAGTGAATGTCTGAGGTGCTTTCCTCATGGTATATTTAAGGAACAATTAAAATCATGCTACTTATAGTTATTCGTTGTGATCAAATTTTCTATATAAGCTCAGATTTTTCGCCACCTCTGTATATAATATTCGTAATTTAAAACTACCTTCCTTTTTAAATTTACCTTCAAAATACGTTCTATTGTTGGGTTTCAAAACTACGCCACTGACCTGTCATCGGTTACAAACAAAGCAAAGAAATTATATTAAAATTTTAATGAA
Organism: Leucophenga montana; assembly: GCA_035044765.1. NCBI lineage: Eukaryota > Metazoa > Arthropoda > Insecta > Diptera > Drosophilidae > Leucophenga > Leucophenga montana. Next base: position 283,741 of record JAWNNQ010001263.1, on the reverse strand, counting down.
TTTGCTAGCAGCAAAGTATCTGTTTGTATATAAATATCATACGTACATATACAAGAGTCTATTTGCAACTTGCCGCACGCCCACAAACCAACAGACTCTATTTATCTATCTCGTTCTAGTATACAATCTATGTATTGTATATACTGCACTACGACTATCGATAATTTACAAACATATTTAAATGAGAAAAGCTTAATTTGAATGTCAGAATGAAGTCAGTCTGTCCTTTACTCGGTTCGTCTGTTTGTTTGAATGCCTTTCAGAGCTGGTTTGCTCGTATCTACATATATATATATATATATATATATATATATATATATATATATATATATATATATATATATATATATATATATATATATATATATATATATATATATATATATATATATATATATATATATATATATATATATATATATATATATATATATATATATATATGCTTTTATTGCTGTATATTGCTTGTCTTCTGCTGTATTCTCACTACTTCTATATACAATGAATGAATATACATTTGTATCTATAGCTCATGCAAATGTATCTGTATCTGATATTCTCTATAGTCTTTAGCTCTATTGTCTGCTGTTCTTGCGCTTGATGTGTTCAATAAAGTTGAGGTTTTACCATTTCATAACGAGCATTTTGTGCAACAAAATCTTTCACCTCATGCTTAGTATGAATTTTGTGCGCAGAAATATTGTTGATAGATACATTTGCTTTTATACTAAATTATAGCCTGTGGTTAATTGCTGCATAGTAGATAAATAACAACAGGCTGTGACAATTATTAAATATAAATTTTTCTTACGGCTTCGCTTAACGAAGTTTATTTTATTAATTAAAATTTATATATATATATATACGATATAAGCGCTGCCAACGGACACCATATTTACAAATTGCAACAACCGAACGAACGAATTTATCGTAATATTGTAGGTACAAGTATATACTAGTGTGTAGTAGTAATAATAATTTTGTTTTTTGCAAACCGCAATGAAACATGAAAATTAAATTAAGCCAACCTTTGTTGCTGTGCCGACACCACCGCCAATTGGACGAAACCAGTGGGGCATGTGGCTAGAAGTAAGTAATCTGATTGGATTTGTTCGGTGTGGTCAACTAAATATGTAGACCGCATGGTCATGGTCGGGCTTTTGATGTATGAAAATTGGTAGCTGAGTTGTAATTCAAATATGCGAGGGTTATCTCAAATGTCTTATAGTTGAGAAGCTAATTGCAATCAGTTGTATAAAGCATGTACTTGAAAGTTGTACTCGACTATCTGAATTAAGTCAAGCCGTGATTGATTTCACATTTTGTTCAGAAATCTTCATTAAATTACTTTACTTTCAGATTAAGTTGATGTAAATAGTGCGTTCACAAGGTCTTGCAATAGTGCAAAAGTGCACAAACGGCATTGTGCAATATAAAGTGGTGCTACTTTGTACAGTCAGCAGTTTGAGACTTTGGTTTGTTTGTTTGTTTTCAATCATCAGCGTTACCATACAAAAAATACCAGAACCACAAAAAACTGGTTATGTGCTCTAGTCTATCAATGACTATGCTTCCAGCATTTTGGGCGATAAAGGCTTGATATTCCAGCATGATTCAGAAACGATTCATTAATTTATTCATATATTGCACAGCGGAAACCACAAATGCCAGAGAGTTGAGCTGTGGATAATAATTTCTTGCATGTAGTTTCAATGTATCCAACGGAATCCAATGTGATAAGAAATTTTTGAGACGAAATAAAGATGCCTTTACACGTTCATGAGTTCTCATCTGATTTGTTGTTAAAAATATCAAATGAGAAAAACTAATACAGGTTATATGTGAACGCCAAATGATTGGATACGAGAGTAGGCTGAAATATAGAAAAAGTACTTGCAAATCTGTAGAAAGAAACTATATTTTGGGTTAAACTATTTTTATTTTTCAATACATTATACCAACATTTCTCCAATTTTTTGATCCCTAAATACTATTTCTCAAATCTTTTGAAAGAGAAGTTTGTTTCAGCGATGACCTCATTGTTGGAAGAAAATTCCTTTCTATTTCTTCAAGTTGCAATAATATTCGCTGTTTATTGTTTTTCCCTTCTTAAGTTAATCAATGTGAATTATGTCGCGTACATCCAAAATAAGTGTCGCCATAGGCTTGTTAGCGGGCAGACGCACTTTGGCTTTCATCGTCGTCGAGAAATCCAGAGAAATTCTCTGTTTTGACTTTTTCTTGGTCTTTAGTGTGTTGTGGTGGATCGATGTATCGATCACGCATATAAAATGACGAAAGAACTCGTCCAACTGAACGGAGATCAGATCCATCAGGGGGCACAAACGATCGTTATGGACAGCGAAGAACGTGCACATTTTATCGTTTCAAAAAAAAAAAAAAAAAGATTTTTTTAAAACTATTTTTTTTTTAAACAATCCTCCAAGAAGGAGTACCTAAATGGAATATCTTGCGTTAAACAAGCCATTTGCAACTTTTTCTAAAAAGAGACATTTTCGTATAAAGTGCAGCGAAAATCTTTTCGCTGAAGTCAGAAAGAGATGCTTTCCAGTTAAACAAATAAGCTTCAGCTTCCTCGTAGTTCCCGAAGGCTTTTTGTCACACTCTTGATTGTTTCCATCTGTTCGCAGCCTAGATATAACTTTTATTACGGAAATGGGCAAACATTAGCTTCCAATTCGAACACTTTATGTTCTAGCCACATTTTCGACAATGTTGATGACTTCAAAAAGCTGTTTTTTCCCGTTCCAATTTCAGCGTGGTACAACGAAATAAATCCATGAAGCAGTATGCAATCCATTGCGAATGAATCATTGGCATCAGACTGAGTCAACATGTTTTGCTGTGATAAAGAATATCTCTGTAGGCTACAATTCGCAACATTTTTGTTGTTGTTCGAATGATGAAATGAAATGATGTCGAACAGAGCCAATTCGATCATGACTAGGCAGTCCAGATATATCGAGAATGTGTGCCAAAAATATCTCCATCTTTTTCTTCTAGCATTGTGTTTTCTCTGCGATTGAGACCTCCAAAGTTTGAGTTAATGTTGTCGGCTGAGAAAAATTTTGCTTTCTTTATTAACCCAAGCGCCTCGATAACACTTTGGAACATGGTTGGGTTGGTTTCAATTTTGTCAGTTATGCTAATGACCTCCTCATCAACAATTTCCATGCCGTGGCACGAAGACGTTACTTATGATAGCGTCTGATGTTGTACTGGAGCAGGAGAGTACTTTGTTATTTGCAAAATCAGCAAAAATTTCTGGGAAAAAAAAAAAAATTATTGTGACAACGAGGTAAGCGTCGTGTACGGCCGAACAGATTTTGAAATATTTCCGAGTCAATTTCAATGAAAATGGTTTGTGCAAAAATAGGGTAATTTCACACGTTTTTTTTTGTTGAAAGGGGACACAGGGGCAGGCATGCATTTACTTCTAGGCCTCAGCAAAACATTTAATAGAACCTAAGTATTTAATGCAGACAAAAGCATTGACTTTGACTAATTTATAAATAAAGAACACCAAAATGAAGATTAAATGTTAAACCAATGCATTTATTCAACATTTCCATATGACCTCATTGCATATCGTATTAGTTAAGAACCGAAAAATGCTTTAATTGCTGGCATATGCTTTAAGCTTCTATGGCGAAATCTCAACAGCTCAATTGCATATTTTATAAACAGTATCCCAAGTGTAGTGTGCAAATATATTTGGAGCATCTACACGGATACACACATTACATAAATGATGCAACAAACTTTCAGCTTGTTCTGGCTATTATACTTGAACGTGTCGACAGCTTAGTGAAGCAGTTGCAGGTACAAAACCACAAAATAACAAGAACAACAACAACAGCAGCCAGAATAACTTTAAAGTGTGTGCAAAAGCTGACAACGTGTTGGACAGCCATTAGAAGACTACATACATATATGCGCCAGCAACACCAGATGCCAAAGTATCTGAAACTGCTAGTCTTTTTTTGTTGTTTTTGTTTTTGCTTTTGTTGTTGTTGTTGTTGTTGTTTACTATCGCCTCCAACAGTAACTCCATGCGTTTCACTAACCCTGAGCTATATTTCATTATGGAACATAAACCTGTAGTGTATTGTCTCTCATTTCAAGCGTCTCAGAGCACCTTTCAATGCATTGCTCACGCTGCTATTCTTAAGTATGCAAATACCTATACTAAGATACAATATGGCATACCTGCGGCCAAAGCCAATCTGTACATATACACAAAGTACAGGCAGTAAAGGTAGTAAAAGCGAATGTACGCATTATTCCCAAACACATCTCAAGCCATGGAGGAGCCGTGTAGTGCAACTCATTCCTAAGTCAAAGTTCTACTGCTTTCAATACACTCTTAAAAAAAATCGGTCTAAAATCAAGAAAATCTTCTACGGCAGCTTCAAACTAGTCAAAATTTTTATTTTTAAGACCAACAATTCTCATTTTAAGATTATAAAATATTATCGGGTATACGAATACGGTTGCAGGCTTTCAAGAATGGTGATTTCAGCGTTGACGAAAAGCCACGCTCTGTACAGCTAATAAAATTCGAAGACATTATTCGACGAAGATCCGAGTTAAATACAAAAGGAGTTTGCATAATCAATAAGAGTGACTCAACTAGTAGTTTCGGTATGATTAAAATCCATGTGAATGACTCAAAAGCAAGACAATTGGGTGCCTAACGGACTAAAACCGAGAGACATTGAAAGACGATTTTTCACTTGTGCGCAGCTGATTTAAAGGCAACAAATAAAGGGTTTTTATATCGAGTTCTGACTTGGGATGAGAAATTGATATTCTATGATAACCCAAAGAAGAAAAAGTTCTTAACTATGCCCGGTAAATCATTGCCACCGTTCGCAACATAAACATCAACACCAAAGCCAAATATTAATGGTTCGAAGGTCATGTTGTGTATATGCTGGAACAAAAAAGGTATTGTGTACTATGAGCTGCCAGGCGAGTCCATTACGTGCGATCGGTGTAGGCTATAATTGATTCGATTGATCCGTGCATTACAAGAAAAACGGCCGGATGGAGCACGATTTGGCAAGTCATTGGTTTATTTCGGTTTTCGTAGAAATCGAAACGAAAAATCCTAACGAGATATTTTTTCGAGATGGAATTCGAAAATTGCCTGTGATGTAGGAAAAATTATTAACCGGCTATGGAAAATACTTTGATTAATCTTTTTTTTGTTCTGAAATAAATGAATTTTTGACCGAACTAACAACTAATAACTTACAATCATACAAGCTATTGAGTTAGTTTTCGTCCTCTTAAGCAGGCTGTTTATCTGTTGTTTGTATATCTGTTTATAAGTAAGCTCAGATATACTAATTTGTAAGAAGCTTCGAATACTTGTAAAGTGTTACCAATACTTATAAATACATACTACCAATATATGTAAATACATACTTATTACGCATGTGAGAAAGGGAGACAGTTATATGTTTGAGCTACGTGCCAAAAGCAAACCGCTACTGTTGCATTGCGTGTCAACTGCTCATAGTTTGAACAAAGTTTACTTTTGAAAAATTATACGACAGCAAACAGCTGATTTAGATCAAATAAACAATGTTCAGCAAAAATGGAAGTTCATGTCAAGATTATTTATCTGTATATATTTTTATATTGTATAAACAGGCTGTTTATTTTGTCTTCAACTAACTAATAGTTTTCTTAGTCTTAAATTAAGAATTTCATTTTGTTTTAAAAATATTATTTTAATTTTAATATTTATTGACATACTTCGGTCTAATTTCAAGACCGATATTTTAAGAAGTGAAGGACAAAATTTTCAAACCGACCGTATTTGTTTTTGAGATTTAAAATTTTTATGAGTGTACTAGTATCTGCTTCTACTTTGTCTTATTGCTGATGCTAAGCACTCGGCAACTTGATGATCTTGAAGCATTTGGCCGCAAGTGAAGCATTGAACGCGTTTCCCACGCTATGCGGTTTAAATTTTGCATTCCTTGGGCAGTGCCCACAAACATATTCATGTATACATACATACATATATAAACCTATTGACTATGCAGATACACTACTTTTTTACTTCTTATTATTCTTTCAGCCATTACGAGTACTACCTACTGCTAAGGTTTTTTTTCTTACTGCTACAATATACCTGTCTATATGTATAAAAAGTAGTCACATTCTTTTTTATGCCTTGGCGCATATTCTTCACTTGATGTACTCTATCTCTATCTCTGTCTCTTTCTAACTATCTTTATCTGGGTTCCTGTGCGGATATTACGATTGTAGTATCTGCTTTTTTTCTACTTTTTGCTTTATTTTTATTTGCATTTTTTAGCAATTGCCTTTACTTTTTTCATATTCGTACTGCGCGTTTCGCTTGCCCCATTTTGCCCCCTCCAATTACTTTGCTTCTATTTTGTCCTTTTAGCCAGCACGTCGTCGTCTGTCCGTCTGTGGCCGCATTGTATCGAGACTAAACGAAAGGAAACCAAACCAACTTAGAGTAAAACAAGAAAGAACTAAGTATTTAGTTGAGTGTGCTCGACTGCGAGATACGCTGTAGCTAGTCTGAGAATCTGTATGTAAAGCAGGACTTTGTAAAGGGTTTTTCAATAGGTATGACTTAGGACTTTGATAGCTTATTGCTATGTCGTTTCAGATGGTAAGCTATCATTCGACGTTTGTATTCTATCATAGTCACCATTTTATCATTTACATCTGCTGATTGCGCTCAGGAGCAGTTGGAAACGGATTCATATTTTGGCAAGATCCACATTTTGACGGTGTCCTTAGGGTAAACATCTTCAAGACAGTGCAACGATCACACATTTGGCGTTACTTGGGAGTTGGTACAAGAAAGGTGCCCAGAATGCATTTATTCGAGTGGAGGCGATGACCAAGACCGATAACAACAAGGTGGAGAGATCCAGACTTTTGCAACAGAGTCATGCAAAATTGGGCTGCTCGTCTTGAGTCCTGCAATAGAAGCTGCGCGGGCCATTTCAATGATATCATTTTCAGAACATAAGGGTATTGAATATACTTTAATTCGTATTAGTTTCCGCCATATATCACATACAAATCTTTTTATTCAAATTGATAGTTTAGACACGCCTAATGGAAAACCCTTTACATAGGCAATAGTGGTTCTATCAAGAGCTATGTGGAATACACACAATATATGGTGTTTAATTTAAATAATAAAAAGTATTTCATACACCTTCTCGAAAATGGCATGTACTCGTATTATGGTGTTGGCATGTTCGTTTCATATAGTCCGATTGTTTAGGTCTTGAGAAAGTACAAATATTTAAGTTAGTAGGCTATATCTCATATATTCACTGAGATCTAGGCGTTCATACAGATTGAAGGTTATACGGACGAATCGATTTTTGAAGCTGATCAAGAACATATAATATATTCTATATTTGTATGCCTTATTATGACCTTGTATTCCATGGGTACGGCGTATAAAAAGTTTACTATTACCGAAGTTTTAGCACTCTTTAAATGCAATCCGGTATGCATACTTGTTAAGGATACTAATGTTGAATATTTATGTATATGTTCATAGAAAATAAACCCACAGATACATGCATTTAGACAGTTTGTTATAAACTTTAAGTTTGGTAATTTTATTTGTAATGTAAGATCGTAAGATTTTAGGTATTGGAACCACCAAAACAAAACAAGAACTCCAAGCATTTTTCAACTGCTGTTTAATGTTAATTAGTCATATGTGGTGGCCTAACAACAAGATTTCTATTCCGGAGTTCTATTCAAGTGGCTATCTGCATAACTCGTTATATCTAGTGCGGGAATGCACAATATGCTAATAGGCGTGCTGTTGAAGAAGTTTAAACGTAAAAATATGTTTTATACAAGATCATAGAATAGTAACAAGTTACAATGCAGATTTCATGACTTTGAAATACCCTGCATTCTTGCTTCTGTAGCCTTTTAAGACTTTCAATAAAAAAATATTTTTTAAGGCAAAGTTTATTTAACAACCTAAACCGTCTGATTGAAATTGACCCGGACTGGTGATTTTAATTAGTCTATGTTGGCATCTGCTTGTACGACGTGAATAGTTTGTATGGCGATTTTTAATATGGAAAAAAAAATTGAACAACGAGTTTTGTGTTTCCAATGGAATAATGGCAACTGAATCATTCAAACTGTTACAAAAGTGTTTTGAGGACTTTACTCTATCGAGAACGCAAGTATTAGAGTGGCATAAAGCACTCTAATACTCGTTACCAGAGGTGGATGGACATGTAGCTAATGTCTTGTGCATCATATCTATTTTTATGTATCCAAGTTTAAAGCATTTCTCCTCCAAGCATTATGTATTTGTAGCATTCTTGCAAGTTCGACTCTCTTTTACACTCTGTGTATTGTTTTTGTTTTATCCAATAGCTCATAACACCTCTACTTCGAAAATTGCCAATCATGTGGAGCTTTGTTGGTTTTTGTGTTTTTAATTGAGCAGACAACCAACGACGAAAGTTTGTAATTACTTTTTCATTTAATTTTAATCAATCATTTAACGTCGTGCAAAACTTCAATATTCCTCCTTCGGTTCCGGTTTACGAGTCCGAATAAATTGTTCGTCTTTCGTTAAAATTGTCTGTATTTCAATTTCAAAAGGATATCGTGATTTTAATTCACTTGAAATTGAGAATACGAGTTACACATTACCAATTCGAAGTGAAATCAAATCGCGATATCATTCTGAAAGTGAAAAACAGACAACTTTAATGACATCACATCTGAAAAATGTTTTCGGATTCGAAAACCGGAACAGAATGGATGTTGTAAAATATATTTAGCGACCTATATTATGAAAATTATATATGTTTATATGTTATATATATATATAGACTAAGAATCATCGAAAAATGCATCAAACTTTTGATATGTACAGCTGTTCTAACTGGGAGTTAATGAAACTGGTCCTCTGTCTCTTTTTATATTTTGTTTTGTTTGTTTTAAATCATAGGAATATTTTGGGAATACAACCCGAATAATCTTAGCGAAAAACTTCAGCAGGAGATCCGAAAGCGAAAGTTTTCACGATATCACAAGCGAACACTTTGTTGTCGCAAATTAAGCGACAAAGTGAGTCCCTGCAATTCATTTCCTGTAGTTTTCCGCATATAAAAGTTTTGTCCACAAGAGATACTGGCTAAATACATACTCGTAGAACTAAAATATTATTTGAAAGTATGTAATGTTTTAAAAGAATTTAATTGTGGGAAATAGTGGGAACTTAAGCGGAAGACTTTAAACTTAATTAATCTAGGGAACCGAGACACTATAAAGCGTTAATCTAGTTTAACGCTAGACATGGTCGCTAGAAGAACATACATGTTAATACTCGTATAAGGTGCTCATCCTCAACTGAATAATTAGATAGAATATTTAAAAATGGAGAAATTTACCTTCTGTACAAAAAGTAATGAAGCAAATGGAGTGGAATAAGAATATATGTCTGCAATATTAATTAGACTTAGTAAGTGAATATAAAATTATATTGGCTTTAACTTCTGGCGCTCAGAGCGCGTTGGCTAGTTGATTATTTAGTAAATCAGAGCGCAGTCGAATGATTTTAAAATACCGAATTGTTCCTGAACCGGCCATAAGTGTGTCATCTATATATATATATATATATATATATATATATATATATATATATATATATATATATATATATAATAAAGCATAAATTGAGTAAATCATATCTCAGTAAATTAAACTGTTGATGTTTAAATGCTACCACACTGTACAAGCATAGATACAATAATTAGAATAAGATACTTTTCAATAAGATACTTTAATGCGCAAAAAAAATTGTTGATAAAATTTCTATATTGTAGCGTACTATTATTATGCTATAGTATGTGAAGTGTATACAAAAGCAAAGCACTCAAGTTGAACTTGTGGCAGCATCTTCGTTGTCAACATCATTCTTAAACATGGCCAAGTCAAGTTGCTGCAGTCTGTTTAGTTGGTTTGCGACAAAGCCAACTTAAAGCGGCATTATGCTGCGCTATGCGTTGCGGTGAGTGTTGACTGCAGCTTCTGCTGTCCATTCAACAGCTGTCTGCTGTCTGCTGTCTGCCCTCGCGCCCTGTTACAACAATTCGTGCTCAAGCAGAGCTTTCAAGATGCAAATCATCTTTCAAATACTTGCCAGCCAAATGAAAAAATAAAAAACAAAAAATCATCAGCAAACAAACCAAGAGGAAGTTACTCAAGAAAAATCAAGAGCAAGTGAAAAAAGTAATTGGATGGGACTTGGTTTTCCCACATTTCTCATGTGGCGCATTATTCTTTTTGTTCGGGTTTTCCCTCCAAACTGAATTTATCCGGCTTTATTGCTTCAAGTATTTACGTACTATAACACTTGCTTTATTAAAATGTTATTTAAATTAATTTGTATATTTGTTTTTTTTTTATAAACGACAAATTAAACGTCAAATGACTATTATTGTATGAACGACCACACAGTCTGCCTGTCTGTCTGATTGTCTATCTGTCTATAAATTGCACTACAAACGTCGGCTTTTAAAACATTTGCCGCTCCGATATAACATTTAATTTACAACTTACTAATTATAATAATTATAAAGCAACGTGTGTGTCTTGGTATCCGTTCAAGTATCTCTAAAAATATCAGTGCGGTATCTTTTACACGAATTTTTGTTGTTGTACGTTAATTTATAAAACAAAGCTTCAGTTGCTGCTCGGGCGCTGTAATTAATGGAACCTGTTGCGGTCGATTTTTGTCTTGGAACTACCTTTTATGTATATATGCTTCGACTGCTGCTCAACGACTCCACCATTAATTTTCATTTTTGTTACATTATATATATGAAAATCATAGCATTTAAATAATATTCGTAAAATTTTATAATCTAGTTGAATGCTCGTAATTTGAATACTAATGTAGAGAAGTGTTGAAACTGGTTTTTACTATTTGTTGTAGTGTAAGATCGATTGATAAGCTTAAAGAGTTGATTTAGTCATTCAGTTTTATGTGGCGTACATCTACTTAAGTCGATATTTATGTATGTTTTAAAATAGAAATAAGGAAATAGTAAATGTATCTATTAAAATATGGTAAAAATGTATGTTTTTTTTTTTTTTTTTTTATAAATTGTATGAGTTTTCAATAGAATTAAGTGCTTCTTTTCTTATGTAAATAATCAAAATATTACACACAAATGGTTGTCAAAAATCGCAATAAAAGTGTCCAAGTTAAGCTATTTAACGTCTTCACACTTTGTCAAATACCAGCATAGTTCATGAGAAAATGTAAAAATATGTAATTTCCAATAACAAAATGTACTGTGAGAAAGTAACAAACTCATGCACCTCTGTTCTTTTTTACAAATTATCTCTGAGAAAATTACTTTCACGTGTTTTGCAACACTTACAATTTGAATTAAAATTGACAATCAGTTTGGTATTTATTAATACGGAACAATTGTATTGGAACTAAAGCAGTATAATTAATCTAACTAATATTATAAAGAGGATAGATTTGATTGTTTGTTTGTTTGCAGTGAATAGAGAGGCTCCGAAACTACTGGACAGATTTGAAAAACTTTATCACTGTTGGGAAGGTACACTAACCTCGGGTGAAATAGGCTATGTTATATTTTGAAAAAAATTGGGGATCCTTACTTAAACTCCAATAATGTAACCAAAGGTATAAAAAAATGATCTAAAAAATACCTTACATTGAGTGCGCTGCAAAAACTATTCATAATAGAACAAACTAATCTACAAAAAGTGTTCGTTTAGTAGACAACCCAACAAAAAAGTTATTTTTAAAACTAATTAAAAGTTCTTTTCAGAACTAAACCCAGCAATCTAAGAAAATACTTTAGTACAAAGGCAGTTTAAAACTTTTTTTTATCATTTTAAAATGCCTAAAAGATCAAGATCTTAATTTTCTAGAAATAGTTGCCAGGCGAGGTCATCAAAATACGCCGTAATGGTGAATCTTCATTTGTAATGTGAATGTTTGTCTGTTAATGTTTATTCGGTCGGTCAAATATACCCTTCCGATATATGCGTCCCTGCTGCTCCTGCACCTATTGACAAAAGGGTACGTGCGCACGTTTGCCAACAAACAAAATTTTTACGTTGTTAACGTCAGCTTTTACTTGATAGGAAGAGTTAATCGAATCATTGAGAGTCAATCGAATCATTGTCGCACCATTCACTTATTGATTTAATTCATCTAACCATATAAGATGACACATTTTGTTGCTATGCACCATTCATTGTAATTCATTGTGAGTCATAAGAAATAGAATGCATTCGATTGCTGATTTGACTTCATTCGTATTGGACTCTGATACTTAACTATGTACGAGTATATATGCATAAATATACTTATATATCTTCGAATGCATCTTCCAAAACTATTTTGAAACAAAATTCAAGTAAAATGCACAACTCTACGACTACACTGAGTACATTTAACTAACGACTTGCGAAGTTTGCAAGAACAAAACAATAAGTCACTGATTTATGAGCAAAAGAACAACCAGCGAGGCGTATAAGCAATTTGTTTGTGAATGCGGGTATGTGTTGTACATGTGTGTATGCATATTTTATTTATTTTCAATTACTGCGTTTAAAAATTTATGCATTTCTTTAGTTTCTGTGCTTATTTTTATACCTTTCACACATAGTGTGCAATAGTATTATCAGTTTGTAAATTAGTTTTGTAACACATTAAATGATACATCGTAGACCCCATAAAGTGTGTATATATATTCTTGATCAGCCATGTTCGTCTGTCTGTCTGTCCGTCTATCTGTCCGACTGACTTATTTTTCTATCTGTCTAGACTTATTTTTATTGCAGTCAAATACTGTTTCCATATTAAAATGTCACACCCACTTTTTAGGGTAGCGCCCATGCAAACCATACTCCCATTTTCGACTTTTTGTAAGAGAAACTTTTTTATTGCATTCAATATCAGCTTAAAAATTGACATGGTGACTTCTTATGTATGAATGCTGCACAAAGAAATTTAGTGTGAATGCTATCAGACCTTCGGTTCAACCGAATTTAATATTCTTTCTTGTTATATAGTACATACCCACTTGGTGGTAGGTAGCACTTTGCATTTTACAAATTGTAAAAATATTTCTGCTTTTTCAACTGAAAATATACTACACATATAATATTTATGTACTATAAATAGAGTTAGCTTTATGGTGATATATAAAAACAAAACGTTTCGACTTCCTTCCTTTGCTTGTTTTCTTTGAATTGCAAGCACTTTATATTTGTACATCGACGATATATATTTATGTAGTTGCAAGCACTCTAAGCGGGAATTTGTGTTTTTAAACACGTTTTACAACTTAGGAATTATGCTGCAATGAAAACATGCAGCCAGGCAGTAAAATGTTAAAAACTCCAAAGAAATATAGACAAACCAATCTAAGAATATTACTCGTATTTATGTTTAAACTTGTGCTATTTTGCGCACAATGTGGAGGAGCAGTGTAGATTATGCTCTCTACCACATGCGTATCACGATGCGTATCTCTGTGTGTGTGCATAGAGTGTTTGCAGCAGCCATTGCTGCTTCAATTTTAGCTGCTACGCATTTGCTGCACAGAAAAAGCCACTTCATCAAATGCTGTTTTCGTTTCCGTTCCGAAAGCTTTTGCTTTTATTCAAAGTTTGTACTCTGAAATGGGCGTCACTTTGACTGTGTACACTTGTATTCATATATGTTAGTCTATGAAAGTAGAAAATAGCTTTAAAGTAACAACAAAAATAGAAAAGAAGTTTAACGCATTTCAAAGTAGAACGTGCTGTTCTAGTGACTGATGGATTTCAAGAACGCGTTTGCACTTTATCGACTTGGATTGGCAATACTTGGCCAGAGAAGAATTCCGTTCTGGGTCGTATCCGGACCGCAGATCCTATTGCTCTGAGGAGTAAAAAACAACTGTGTTTAATAATATTTTTTCGATGTGAGATAATTTTTAATACTTTTTGGAAAGATAGTTACAAATTGATTGATATCAGATGTTAGAAATAGTCAAGAGGATTCTATGCATAGCCTGAAAGTCGGTGAAGCATTAATCGTTCTACCCTCTTAATTTGGTCTGTTACAATAAAAGTAAAGAGTCTATACATAAAAAGTTGTCCAACATAATTTTTAGGATGAGCGGTAGATTTATATGGGAGCTTGAAAGTACATACAGTGAGCGTGAGATGTGAAAAATAAGTTTTCATATCGAATTCCATATTGGTATTAGTAGTTATATTGAGCAGTTTTCCATATAAATCTTTTAAAATGGGCATAACACGCTTATTGATCTAAATGTGAAGCCTCCATATCGAAATTTTTTTATTATTACGTGTAATATAAAAGTTGTTCATATAAAATGTTTACAAAAACGATGTGTTTATATTTAAACTGCTAATTCTGATTTTTAGAACAGTTCGTTCAAAAATAATGCGAAACTGACACTCAGAGTGTCGTTCGGGCATGGCTGGAAGAACGCATCTTGTCGAGTTGTTCAAGAATATATGTAAATATTTACTTTATAAGGTTTACTTCTCATTCATAGTAAGTAGTCGATTAAAACTTTAAAACAAGAAAAAAAAACATTAACTACGAAGCTCTAATACCATTTACATGAAATTTTAAGTCGTATTGTAAAACATAAAACATTGGTGTTTTAAATAGGGTCTACCCCAAAAAGTGGGCGAAACACGCCCTTTAGAATGTGTGTAAAGCGACCACCATATCGAATTTCAAGCTGATATTGGCTTCAATTAATAAATTTTTCGTACTTCAGCAAAATTGTTTAATGGATTTATATGGGGCTGCACCAAAGAGTAGGAGGGACTCGCCCATTAATATATTTATGTGTAATATCAGCCTGAAATTTAATATAGTAGTTACTTATGGACAGCTACCATAATAAATTACTACATTAAATTTCAAGCTGATATTGACTTAAATAATGAAGTTTACAAACAAAAAGTGGTAGGATGGTTTGTATAGGAGCTACACAAAAGTCGGAGGGCCGTACACTTCACCCATTGTGAAGTGTACGGCCATAAGAAGCCACCATGTCCATTTTTAAGTTGATCTTAACTGCAATAAAAAAGTTTTCTTGCAAAAAGTCTTGTGACCGTGTGGTTTGTATGGGGGCTACCCTAACAAGTGGGCGTGGATATTATATGATATGGATACTTTATTTGACTGCAATAAAAAAAGGTTTATGCGACGGGTTTCAGCTAGATATCTTAAAAATTTATCACTAAAAAATACGCAACAACTACCAGACACAGCTAGATCGACTCGTCTCGCCAAGCTCATCAATAATATATACTATTTACCTTAAGAGGTCAACGATGCCGCCTTTAATGCGTTAAAAACTTTCAGACAGATTTATAATACAATAAAACTAATGACAGATAAAATCAAAAAGTAGCCACAGTTTGGTATTTTTTAAGGAGTTTGGTATTTATTAAACAGTTTGGCAATTTTTAAGGAGCAATAATGAAATCGGAAATAAAGCCACTCTCAAACGTGCTAAATTAATCAATCTTACTTCATAAATAAAAAAATTCGCTCTGTGATTTCTATTAATTTTTAATCTTTAATCGAAAAGAATACCTTAACAGTTGAGTTCGATATGTTCTGCTTACTTTTTCCCAGTGCATTCTGTGTTTGGAAATTACTTACTTTTTCCTTTTGTCAACAACTAAGCTCTTTAATAGAATAGGTGTGAATACTCTATTTGTAAGTTGCCAGAAATAAGGGTTTCCATTTAATTTTCAATTCAATGGCCACTGGAAAATCTAGACCAAGGAGTCATGTTGTAGTACTACTTATATTTTATTATTCCTTTTTCTTTTGCTTCTTGAACACCTACCGAAATTACACATATTTAACTGCCTCTGTTAGTGGTTAAGTCTTATGTTAAAGGAAAGTTTTCAAATATTTCACTTCGAAAGTTGAATAAGTATCTTAAACAATATAATTAAAAAAAAAAATTCATTTTTCGTAAGCTTTCGTGGATGTTACAGGTGTTGTAGATGAACTGCTCATCGATTGTTGAGGCGGCGTCGGAGGAAGCGGGAGTATATCATATATTGCTTCATCTAATTCCTGCTGTATTTTGAGTTCCTCCTTTCGTATCAGCTGATGCATCGTTTTCATATCTTCTGCCAATTTCATCCGTTGTTCTTTTATACGCTCTAATTTTTCCTGCTCGCTCTCAAGTATCATGGCTATATTTTGATATACCGCTATGTCATCAGATTTTATCGATGTAGTTGGGTAGGAACTCAATTCAGAATTTTGTTCAGACATAATTTCGTTTGCGTCGCGACGTACGATTGGAGCTCATAAGTGGTTGGGAATTTTGTTGTGAAATTTTTATAATTTCTGTATAAATTTTGACAAATAAAAAAAGTAAATAGTAATCAAATTTTAAGTCTAGCTATTTCATAATTTAATTCTGTATCACGTTCATATTATGGGTACTGTAAAAAAAGTGGAATCTTGTTTGAGGTATCGAATCTGAAATTAAGATGCTGCCTTATGTCACACGTCTTGTATATCAACTATAGTAGACAAATACCCTTGTTTTGATGTTGACACCAGTATGAACTACAATATCATTTTCCTTTGGTAGAAATATTTTAAACGTTCTGATGCCATTTCGTTTTTAGACCAGTCAAGCTTTATGCTGCTTTTTTGTTGTTGTTGTTATGGCTGTATATTATGGTGTTCTGATATGGTTGTTTCTATAATCCGTCTGGCATTCCTGACGGCAGTGGATTTTGACATCGTATTGAAGTCTATTTTTGGGACGCTGTCATTTGTGTTAAGTCGTAGATCTTCGATGCCATTATCCATTCCATTCTGCAGGATTGTTGAATGGAAAGTTTTACCGTTACTTCTCTAAGCAATAGCGGCTATTGTGAAATTTTCTTTTCATAATAGATTTTGGGGGGGGGGAATATGTGCTTCAGTGCTTCGCACTTCTTTAAACCTTATTAAGGCAATTTCTGGTTGGGGTTTTGTCAACTGCTGGCCACCACACTAAAATGCCGTACATGACTATTGGTCCTACTACTGTAGAATCAATATATCTTCTACCAATGTATTGATTTCTTGCACTTGAATATCGCCTTTACAGCTACTTCCGGAAGAGTTTTCATTCCACAGTATCTTCATATCTAAATATATAAAAACGTTCGTGCAGGGTGAGAAATTCAAAAACTCAAAAACCGCTGCACGAAATGACACCAAATTTTCAACATATTCCTAGTAGTTTCCTTTTGAGTCCGCAGGAGTCCAAATATCCACGAAAATGTGTACAATATATTGTTAGTGATAAACAGCATTGTACGGCGTGAAGTTGGTAAAAGTACAACTACAAAAGGCAAAACAACCTTTGCCGGGTTAGGAATTTTGGTGGTAGGAAGTGCAGGAGAGGCTGTTGGAACGGGATGGAGGTGCAGGGCTTTCGTCACTTGCGCTAACTACCGTCCACAGTGATATGTTTTGTAGTTGAGTCGTAAAAATACCGTCGAGGGTCTGAGGATTTATAGAGCTGAAAAGAGTTTATCACTCATTAAATTTTATCCTCACTATGAGGTAATTTGGCACACCTTCTGCAGGATTTAAGGATATTATTCGCAATTCACACAAAAACAAATTCTTATCACAAAAAAATAATTAAATGCCTATCAATTTCACAGCTGCTGCACAAATTAATATCAACTGTTGGCATCGATTTTAAATTGGATTGTATCTAGATAGTACATACACAATAATAATAAAACCATGCTGCATGCATTTATTAGTATCAGCTTTCAACTAACATTTGTATTTTAATCTGTTTTAATATAAAATCAACTGCAGCAAATTAATAAACTGAAAAGTAATTATTTTCATTGATATTGTAATCCAAAAATAAAAATAATAAAAAAGGCAATACAAAATAATTCCTAAACGATTTTCGTTTGCGCTCGTTTAATAATTATGCGCATTGCATTTCAATTTTGCAGAATGACATCATTGAGAATCCAAAGTAGCAACAACTGCGACAACATCAATGAAACGAACTGTCAACGTTAGATGGATTTCAATCTGCATGTACAATATTTTTTTAATTTACTGCTTATTAGTTATTAATATTTATTTCATCGATTCAAATGGATACAATGTGCGACAAATCAAAATGAAATACATATTTACTTTACTGTATGCGAAATTAAATATGAGATAAAGTTTAATCTTGAACGAATTGGCTGTACACTTCAAATGATTTACTAAAAATATTTCAAAATTTTAGAAGAACTATCCGTGGTGGTGGTAAGAACTTTAGTTGCAGATATCTTCTACAGTTTGCTTTGCGAAATTTTTTATTATTTTTATCCGAACAATGAAATCGTCGAAATTTCTGTGACAGCAACTCAGAAAAAGCGACGAAATTGATGAATTTAAATACAGTCGAACTTCTATAATTCGAATCAAATCAAGCGAAAAATCTGTCAAATTTTTTTCCATAACTTGAACTTTCATTACTCGAATATCTTCATAACTCGAACCGAAGAAATGACACGTGTCGATTTTTTTGCGAAATTATAGATTATGAAGAACATTTATTATGTGTGCTCGTTGACTTGCTTTAGTGCTGTCTCGTTCGAACTCATAGCACAGATTGCTTTTTTTTAGTTCATCTAGTTGTTCGGGGAAGTCCCTATTTGTAAAATTAAAGCTTCTTATATTCTTTATGAGGTTTATGAGGTTTATGAGGTTTATGAGGTATGAAAATATTGATAAATAACGTAAGTTAATGGAAGTTAATTATGAAGCATGGATAAGATTAAATCATAATATAACTTCCAATTCTACTTTTGATGGTTAACTTGACGAGAACAATGAGATGCACAGCTTCTTTCAGAAGACAAGATTTTTGAGCATTATAGTTCAGAACTGATTCAAGTGTCATGGAACAAGATGACGATGGTTCGGAGCGTGAATTTATACAACATCTTGCCAAGAATGATGAACCACATTCCACAACGATTTTAAATTCATATCTATTAACGAATAGTAATGCAACTGACGATCATTATATACAATAGCATTAAACAAATTAGAATTGGTTTTTGCTGAAATTTTTATACTGATTAGCTCTATGAATATCTTGGTGAATATTAAATATATACTTTGAATTGTTCTACACAGAAAATTGCGTTGTAAATATATGTTTGAAATTCTTGTTCTATTCGAAGGCATACTTAAGAATGTTAAGTACGATTCGTACTCAATTTTCTTGAATCAAGTACAAAACGAAATCGACTTATAAATCAAGCTCAGAAATACTTAGAATAAGTATAAAATTCTTGAAATAAGTATAAAAATCTAATTGTAAGAACAAATCTGTACTCAAGTCAAGTATAAAATTCTCAGAATATAAAATAAATACTTTTTCATTTGCAGTTAGAAGAAAATTCTTAAATGAATCTCTGAGAGAAAAAAAGTCTGAGAGCAAAATCAAATTTATTCTCTCAGCTGCTCCAATTTCTTCGCAACGAAAGTAAATGTAGACCTTGTAGACCTCAGTAGACCTTGAAGAGGTCTAAATTTAAAAATTTTCGCTCCATTCTTAAACCAAGAATTTGTACTTGGTTAAGGAAAATCCGTACTCAACACAGTTTAGCTACCGCTTTGGATATGAAATGAAGCTCATTACGCGTTTTCGATATATTTTTATTTACACACTTTTACCGGTTAGCGGTTTTTCAAAATTTACACAGTTCGTATTCGCAATAGCAGAATAGCATTCACAATGATCATTGCTGTGTGTTGAAAACGGCGAAATTGTGATATTTCATCCTGACATACATATGTATATTCCTATTCGTATAACAAACGAATACGAACAAGTGTTTTGGCTGAAACGTTAGATTCAATCACGCTTTTCACGATAGCTCAATCAAATAGTGACACGTTGCTTTTTCAAACACAGTAAAAAAATCAACGACCATGAATTTTAGCAAACACTAGAAGATTTCTATAGGGTGTTTTTTAATAAATGTGTGGTTTTCAAGAAGAAATAAAACGCATATAATTTAATGTTGTGGCCAAGAATTTAGCTTTATTGTAAAGATAAGGGTTTGTCATTATGTTTTAAAAATGATTTCGGGCAAGTCTGGCTCGAAAAAATTCCAGCCGAGAGGCCCAATTTTCGACCACTTTTTGCAGCAATTGGGGCCGTATGTCAGCAATAATGCGTCTCTGGCTTATCTGCGTAGACAAGCGACTTCACATAACCCCACAAAAAATAGTCCAGCGGTGTTAAATCGCACAAGCTTGGAGGCCACGCCACAGGCTCACGACGCGAGATAATGCACTAACCAAAAGTTTCCTTCAATAAATTGATTGTTCCGTTGACTGTATGGCATGTAGCGCCGTCTTGTTGCAACCAAATGTCGTCCACATCAACAATTTCCAATTCAGGCATGAAAAAGTCATTAATCATGGCTCTATAGCGTTCCCCCAGCACACCAAACAGTGACTTTTTGAGGATGTAACGGCGTCTCAACAATGGCTTGTGGATTATCATTACTCCAAATGCGACAATTTTGTTTATTAACGTACCCATCCAACAAAAAGTGAGCTTCATCGCTGAACAAAATTTTCTTGTGAAAATTGGGATCGGTGGCCATCTCCTGTTGGTAATAAATTTGCACGATTTGCAAACGTTGTTCCAGAGTAAGTCTATTCATAATGAAATGGCAAACCAAAATGAACATAAATCAAGTGACAGCTGCCAAAAAAACAGCTGCCGAAAACAGTGTTGCCAGATTGAAAACCACACGTCTAAAAACAAAACACCCTTTATAATTCGAAGTCTCCATAAGTCGAACTTTTTTGTGCAGTTAAGTTAGTTCGACTGTTGTAAGAAAATTTCTCCCTCTGGATTATAATTATAAATAATAATTTATCTACAAGATAAAGTGCTTTAAATGCTACAGTTTGCTGATCTGTACCAATGTCGGACGTTCCCCAGTTCTTCTCTCCCTTCCCCCTTGTAACCACCAATGGATATATCGATACGATATCAAGAATCCTTCATACAAATGTTCGGCAAACAAATAGAATGCACAGTTGACGAAAAGCCGATAATACCCTTCGCTACACTATGTGTGAAGCGTATAAAAGCGATAAGTAAAAAAACAATTCTGAGAATTAAATCTGTGCAGTACATTTATGAAAGATAAAGACACTCCTACTGATTTTGCGTTTTCCTCAGCTCCTACTTACCCTATGTCCCACAAATTTGTATATTCTTAAACTTAAAGCTAAGCAATTCGCTACAATGCAAGCTAAATACGAAGGCGCAGTTCAGTGCTACACCCAAAATAAAATAAAAAATTCATATTGCACATAGATATACTCGTACAGATATATGGAACGATTCCGGCAGGAGCCAAATTCAAATCGCAGTAGAACGTGACCAAAGTTAAAATTTTTCCAAAACAGATAAATCTGTTGAGTCAACACAACACAAATCGATGCAAGATGCGCTGTGGCACATCGAAGAGCGAATGTGACTCAAATCAACAATTTAAAAATTCAAAACGCGATTGAAACGTTTCGCGGCAATTCGCGCGAAAATCGCATAAAATATTTAATAAGTTTTTAATTGTATGTAAAGAATATTTCATATTGCATTTTATTTAAAAAGAGAAGAGTTACAATTTATGAACGAAGCTTTTTCGAATTGCATACAAATTCGCATTTGAAATATATAAGTATATTTGACACAATCTTCCATCGAGTTTTTTTTTTGATAGCACGATTTCGGTTTGAGTATTCTGGAAGTCATAATTTTATGAACTGTCGTCTGCCATTAGCAAGACGCCCGTCCGTACGTTCCGAACTCTTAACTCCTCCTACCAACGGTCGCTTCCAACCGCTTGCATTTGCAGCTTATAAATAATTTATTACCACGAAATAATGTTTTATGTTTTCAGCTCGCCTAACTGCTACTCATGCTCCCTATATATATTTTTTCGGGGCTCAAAGTCGACGACGGCAAACTAATTTGCATAAATGATTTCTTTTTATGAACATTTTTTTTTGCGATTTCCGCAAATTTTTTTTTCGCGAATTTAAATACACTACATGTATAGTGCATAGTAAGGTCTTATTATTTTGTCAGCTAGTTTGTAACACAGTGAAAAAGGCATAGAAGTTGCTGGCTAAACGTCTCTACACTTTGTTAGAGAAGTATCTATGAAATTTTGTTTATTTAAAACTTTTGTAATTTAAAAATACCACCATTATATTTTATTTCAAATTGGTCGCCTGAAGTTCTCAATTCAGTCATGCGATGAGAACTAAATACTATTTTCTTTTAAAGGTATCAACGATAGTTTGGTATAGTTATTGCTTGAAAATTAACGTATTACCTCTGAATTTAGACAGGCGTTTGGGTTGTAATGCTCCAGTCAATACAGGGTGTCTCAAAAGAAAGTTCACATTTGATTTGCTGATTGCGCGGGGCGCGGGGGGTATGTCATTCGGTAGCCTAGCTTTTGGGAATTTAGTCGCTATGGAGCGTTTTTTACAAAAACGTTAAATCATAGACTGTAGCGCGTAGAAAATTCTGCAGTATTCGACATGTTCGTCATTTAAATGATGCGCCAAGCCCGCGACTCATTGGAAAATGGGCCGAGAAGCTTGAAGAGACCGGTTCAACGCTGGAAAAATCAAAATCCGGGCGTCCAAGGTCTTCGAGAACGTTCGAAAACGTAGACAGTGTTACTCAGTCTGTTCGTGACAACACGGAGCTTTCGATTCGGAAGCGTGCTGTTGCTTAAACGTGCATAGATCATCATTGTTCCGCATTTTTAGCAACTTCACACACGTCCAACAGGGCTCTACCACGAGTTCAGGAATTTTTTCCTGGCAAATTGATCTCCAGGAGAGGTGACATAAATTGGCATCCACGAAGTCCCGATTTAACTCCTATGGACTTTTTCCTGTGGGGTTACGTCAAATCTAAAGTTTGACGGCAACAAACCGACTTTCCTGCCACAATTAAAAGGAAATATCCGTCACGAAATGGCAGCCATCACGGAGAATACCTGCCGAGCCGTCATAGGAAATTTTAGTGCTCGATTAAATGAATGCCAACGTGAACGCAACGGTTTACATTTGGACAACATCATTTTTAAGAAATAAATTCCCAAAATGTGTATTTTAATATGTAATAAACATTTTTTCAATAAACTACTTACTTTTTTTTCTATCGATTTTTTAAATGTGAACTTTCTTTTGAGACACCCTGTATAACAACAGAACACGGCATGCTTGGAGAAGAAATGCGCTTCTCGTTTGAAACACATAAATATATATAATACACATGGCATTTTTCCTTAGAAGCATGACCAAAATTTGCAATATCACAGCCAGCGGACTGATGAGCGCTCGTAGCTGAACCCGAAACAATTGTCTCCGTAGCTTAATGTTCTTTGTGAACAAAAGTGTTTGTTATTTTTCTCCAAAATGGGCTTGAGCCAGCTTAAAATCAATACCAGCAATCTTGATGCAGTTGCTTTATATTTTTTGATTTTTAAATAGTGGTTTATTTGCAGTTCTGTTTTTAAGAAACAGAAAATAATTATATTTTTTCATATTTTTTTTTTATTAAAAGTTAGTTTTTGTCCAGTTTTTGTGCCTATGGAATAAAATAAACCGCTCTAGTGGATCGAAGACTTTATTAGCGCACCTAAGGGCTATAGGAAATCTTTGAGCTAGTTTAAATCTAATACCGATGACCTGAAATGGGAAACTTTTAAGCAGGACATGCATACAGCAGATGGTATTTGTGAGAGCAAGGTCCCTTTTCTAAATAACCACTTTCCAGGTACCACTGGCCCACGACTGCAAGAATGTAGAAATCCTCCCATCTTCCCTTATTTTCAAGATCGTTACGAGGGAAAAGATAAGCTAGACCATCAGTATGTACAATCTCAACAAGTTTCCGGGTCCAGATGGCTTTACACCCATTTAACTACTGCAATCGGTGGACTGTAACAGGTGATGACTACACATCCATGTTATCCAGTATGATTAATTAAAGCTACTCGTATATAACTAAAAGCGTGGAGAGAATTCAAGCTGATCTTTATACCGAAAGTGGAAAAAACTTCGTATAAACTTTTTATATATTGTAGTTCGATAAATAGAACATCATAAAAATTAAAATAATAAAATATTACAATAAAATCTTTCCATTCTTTCTCTAATCAAATAATCAAAATGAATTTGAAAATTTAGCTATATGAAACATTAGTGACATATTACATCATTAGTTAGAGTACCAAAAAAGCAGAGTGCAAAATGGAAGTGCTAAGGCGACAACGTTGTTTCGGAATGGGAATGGAACCTATGTAGCTTATGTTAAGTAAGCTTTATTTATAACAAGTCCAGTTTCAAACCTACTACATAGTAGTTGTTGGTGTAAATTAAGTCAAAGTTTAATAAAACCTCACACAAAATATGTTTCAGAAAAGAGCCTTGCACAAATGCATTCGCTTCATAAAGCTTGTTGGAAATACTTAAGCATAAATTATTAGTGTGAATGCATTCGTTTTATACTATTAAGTGATTAAATGTTTGAGGGTTCTACTTCACATGCACAATTATTTGTGCTATGGAGTCTATATGTTTGGTCGGTAACTAGTTTGTTATAGTTCAGATAAAGATTGACAATACTCAATCAAAAGAATTCAAATTTGATACGAATATTTTTTATAATCGAATTCCATAAATTTAGAAAGGAGAAATATGGGCTTGAGATATAAGAGCTCTACCACGGAAATAAATATTTCCTAGTTCTTTACTAAATATGATCTCTCATTTATTTACATTTGCTGCTACTTAAATAATAAGGTTCAATATAAATCAATAAACTTAGCATAATTTATGTAGTGTACCCAAGTTTCTTTTTAACCAAATGCAAAATTTTTTCTCTGTGCCTTTTGACTTTGTGCCTTATTGCCTTATGCTCTGCTACACTCTGCTACTTATTCATATGCAATTTAATTTCGCATTTGTGCGTTTGCTTATTGGACTTCAGCGTTACTTACTTTGAAAGAGCGTCGCCGTCGATTCCAGAATGCCACGCAGACTCTTTGTGTGATGATGTAGCAGACGTTCAAAATCGGTTGTCGCCTTCTGACGCAGCTCAGTTTCGGTTGTGTTCGAACAGCAATTTCCACTGCAAATGGCACCTGAAAATAATGTAAAAGAAACAACAAAAAGTTGTTGAAATTTAATATGTATCTATGTATCTATGTATCTATGTATGTATATTGTATCTTATTAGGTAAGCAATTAGATCTAATCGCAAAATAAGCATTTTATATCATTTTCATATATCAATGTTGTAATTAAGTACAAAACGCTGTGTCGGTTAGTCGATTTGTTGTGGGTTGTCAACATTGATTCGTTGTGTGGTTTGGTGTGCTTCTTCAATGCTTTTTCCAATTAGTATGCGTAGGCGTTGAAAACCAAGCCACAGATACATAATCGAAAACGCGCGCTAAACAAACAAATCATTAAGACTTAAAAACTATTTAGTCTGTATAAAGTTTATATCTTTGTATCTGAAAATTATGTACACTGTGTGGGTTTCTCATTTAGTATTTTTTTTTTGTTTTATCTTTTTTTAAAACGCGTTAATCACATCAACAGAATTGCGCGTAATTGCGCATTTCAATTGGAATGTTGCTATAATTTCTCTCTTTGAGTATTGTAGTTTTATTGCAAAGGGTGTTGTTTTTTTTTTTTTTTTGGAGATGCAGAACTTTGAATTGATTTAAAATACTGAAATTACATTACTTCAAATTGAATATTCGCTTTATGGGAAAGATAATTTTATGCCATTAGTATTTAAGTAAGACGTGATATTTGAGGCAGTTTTCGAACTCTTTTTCAAGCAATAGTTTCAACAATTTTGTCTTCCAAGCCGTTCAAAGTTCTTGGTTTGTTCACATAAGTCAATGACTTCAACTGAACCCAGAGAAAAAATGCAAGCTTTGTTAGTCTATGCTTGATAAAATGGCAAATCAAACTGAGCACAATTGACAATAGCGTTGCCAGCTCTGACAAATTTATGACAGTTTAATAAAAGAACCACCCTGTATTTTGCTATAAAAGCCTTAACTCCTACAATAAATTACACAAGACTGCTCATAAAATGCACAGCATGCCATCGAAAATGGGAAAAATGTTTACAATTTATCAGTTCATTTTCCTATTATCCATTTCTTATAAGTTTTTTTTTTTTAATCGATTATTGTGTGCTATAAATTTATAGCGTACATTTGTGGTAATAGTTCAGTTTAGTGTTGAGTAGGAAATTTTTTGTTCGGACATTTGTCTTTCCCTTTAGCAGTTTGTCTATTTACATACAAAAACAAAAAATAAATGAAAAGGAAAGGAAAGTGTTGTGTGACTGCATAAATTAAATTTCTTTGATTCTGAAAAAGTTCTTCCATTTGTGAGTGTGTGGGTGTGTTCGATGCATATTGAAAAGAAATAATTGAATAATCGAATTCCAATTAGCTTAGATATTCATTTAATGCTTAAATAATTCATAAAATTCAATACTCTTTGGAAATGCTTTGAGTGATGTGAAATAACTCAAGAAATTCCATAGATTTTTAGTGAACTTAGCAAAAAATTGATTACGAAAATATGTTGTAATTTTTGTAGTTATGTAAATTTTTTATATAATAAAAATGTTGCATTTAAATTAAGAACAAATTAATCACAGCAAATATGTTCTCAGAGTTGCAAAAGATATTTAAACGATTTCAATTAAATTTTCGAGTGAGAACATATTCTTTCCAATGCCAAAAAACTTAAGCTAAAAGTTTATGTTTACTTAGAAGTGTTTATTTTAAAAATATATTCAATGAATTAAAGTGCCTATAGTTTTCTTTTTGGGTATACGTTTTGTCTAAAAATCCTTGATCTTTTTCATCAAGCATAATAATTTCTAAAAAATGCTTTTTAATCTGCCCTTTCGGATAATAAATTATTTGAAATGTAGGTAATATAAAGAATACTAGAAGTTAAGGCACTCATGCCCCTGAGCCATGTACAATATATCTGACATATTTATCAGATTGATTGAAAATAATCTCAAATATATAAAAATTAACTAAATAAAAGTGAAACTGCCAGATATTTGGCAATGTCTGAACATGCCTCAACTCATAATAAACAAGAAACAACGCTGTGCTTGACTTCGAAATATCCTGTATCTGGCTTAAGGTTATTTTAAAAACCATAAATTTAGACATCTGCGGGATATTTTATTAGAATTGAAAAAAAATTAGAATTTATTAAAAATTAAAACAAAAACTTTCATGTTATACAAAAACTTAAATTGGTCCGATCTGGGCCTATATGAATTATTTTTAGGCATTGACTTAACATAACAAATATTTGGTTACTAGGAACAACAATAAAAAACTAATAAACAAAAAAATTATACCAAGTTTGTATGGGGAGTACCCTTTATAGTGGCCCGATCTGGAGCTATGCGATATATTTTATTTAGAATTTACATAAGATACACGAATTTTGGCGTTTCAATTGAAATTAACAATAAAACCAAATAAAATGTTATCCAAAAAATTAAAAACGGGGGCCATAATACTGGTTCTCTGAAAAGGGAAAATAAGAGTCCAACGTCTCGATCTCTTACAGTTTCCGAAATCTGATCGTTTAAACAGACGAACGGACGGAAGTCGACTCGACTTCCGGTGCTGAACTCCTTCTGTCTGTTACATACAGATGCAGAAACTTAATATACCCTTTTACTCTATGGATACAGGGTGTACAAATAATGCAAAACTTTGAGTTTTCACTTTTGGAAAAAGGTGAATGAATAAGCTCAATTTTGTTTCACTGATCACAAAAAACTACACAGTAAAAAGAAATTTGTTTAGGGTCCTTTCAGCACTTAGATATTATGTATAGGGTGTGCCATCTCCATCTGGACAACGAAAGTGTTGAATTCTATTGATAATTCTGAATAGATTTTGAAAAATTGTGTGTTTTATTATGCTTTAATTCAACTTGTTTTAGAAAAAACTGATCAATTAAGTAGTCCCATTATTGGTGAGACAAAAGCGAACTTTTTTCTAGCATTTTCCATCATATTGGGCAACGTCACTACATGTTTAAAATTGTACCAAATAGATATTAAAAACTCATTGCACGGCATTTTCAACTAATTTACTGAGAAATGCCAAAATTATTCAATAATTCAGATTTAGATTGTACACCTGTTTTAAGGGTACTCACTACCAATAGACATTATAAGCATACTCAATACTTCTAGACAGGTTTGGCTTTCGGTTTTTTGACTCACAACAACAGATTAGACAGAACGTGTATTTTTTTTCTCTTTTCTTTAAAAACAGTCTAGACATTATGGCATGTTTCTCTAGTTGAACCAACATTAACAAAAGTCCAAAGCTAATAATGGTAAGCGTCTACCCGTCAACAATTGTCTTAAGACATTTTATATCAAAAAGATCGATAGGCACAGAGAAAACGTAAAATTACTGATACAAGGTCAGAATAAATGCCAACACTACACAGCAAAAGTTCGTCATACGACATCATTCAAGCCAGTACAAATTTTCAATGCATATTAAATTGCAGATGAAACATATGCACCATCTCTTAAAACTGTTTCCAAGAGGTTTAGAAAATTACGGACAAATTATGGACAAGAACGAGATTCGAAAATGCCTAGAGATTTAAATTCAATTTTTGTTTAAAATTTATTTAAGTGTTATTTTGACAATAAGGATATTCCTTTGAACCCGAAATCTAGACAAGTTGTGAAATCACTAAATAATTTTTAACATTAATTTCGACCATTTTGACAGTTGGTTCACGAGACTCGTAATTTTACGAGTTTACTTGGGTTTCTAGGCAGTTACGAGCTTAAAGGAATATCCTAAATATTTTGTTGTTTCTGCATAGCTTTACTACAGACAGACATGTCAAATTAAATGAAGTTAATTATAAAATTTCTTAATTTTTCAAAAAAACAGTTCAGAAAGTTATGCGACATTTATATACGAAATTATGTCTGTCACATAACCATACGCGTATATGCCTTTAGCATTTCATTTTATTTATTTATATGACATGGAGGCTTTTCACAGGCCTCCAACTTGTCAGCGCGTGTATGACATAAATTTTGCTACAGAAACAAAGCGTCTGACAAGCGCTTTATGACAGCCAACAGAGGCGTCAACAACTAAATATATACATGTGTGTACGTACAACCCATACCAGATTCAGTAGGCACACAGAGTCAGCAGGCAGTCTATCAACTGCAACCAAAAAACGCAAAATGAAACGATTGAGTAATCGACATTTATGGTTTATATTGTAGCATTAATTCTTCAACTCATTCATTCATTCATTCAGATAAATATATTGTTGGTTTTCTATATGTTTGCTTTTTTATAGTTTATAATTTAAATTAATGGCTTACACGATGTTTATGCGACTACGCTGGTGGCAGCTACTCAAATAAACCGCCATTAAGTGCTTTGAGATGAGATGCGATGCGATCGGAGATGATGCCACTGACTCACAGTGGTTCAAGAGCAAATTGCCATGGAGACATTTCGACTTTTTTGTTTGTCTTTTTTTTTTTTTTTTTTTTGTAAAGCAGAACTCTTTTAGCTGTTGAATCGTCAATTGAAGTACATGAAATAAGGTAGCCAAACTATTGTTAAAATTATTTATAAATTTTAATTTTAAAGGTTCTAAAACTTAGTCAATTTTTGACCATAAAAGTCTTAAAAGTTTATTGCTTCATTTTGAAGCCGAATAGTTCCTATTTCAGGAACATATAGTAACGCAACACCGTTTCAGGTCCTTTTGGATGAAGTGTGTAGTTTGGGAAGTAAAAATAAGAGAATAATAATTTATTTAACTTCAGCCGACTCTACAATAAGAAATACCCTTAGGGAAACATGCCCCAACAGTTCACATAACTATTATACTATGGAATGGTTATAAATCAAACTTTTTTATTTCCACGTTTTTTTATTTATAATACAAAAGTGGGCGTTGTGTATGACACTCTCTCTCTCTCTCTCTCTCTCTATCTAAGTAGGCGGGGCATGTCTATTGATACATGTGATATATATGATATATATTCTTAAGAGGCCTCAATATCAAATTTCAAATAAATATCTACCCAAAGTGGGCAGTGGGTATATATGAGGGTGTACAACTAGGAGTTGCTGAATGATATGTATACTATATGAGCAGAATAAGCCTCAGTCATAGATATCTAAAATTTAAATAAAAAACCAAATCCCAGCAATACACAGACACACTTATAGACAGACAGACGAACACGTCTAGATCGACTAGTCTCGTTTATAAACTAATAATATGATACCATTTCACATTGAATGGAACATATCTTTAAAATGGAACATATGTTTAAAACGATGATCGGTTCAAAAGTTACAAAATGTTGTCCAACATAAAACGTTCTTGAACCACTGTGCGACGCCTACGAGAAAAATTATTGCACCGTGTATACATAGTTTAAATAATTGTATTTATTAATGATTTTTCATCTGACAGCTGGCAGTGTTGCCACCCAGTTAAAATGCATACAAGCGTTCGTTGACACTGTGGCAAGGTTAATGCGATGCACTGTGTCGAGCTGTCGTGCTGCATTGCAAGCTAATTGAAATGATCAATATTGCAACGCATTAATTTGAGTGAGTGACTGAGTGAATGCATTCCAGAGAATATATATTTGCAACAAAATGACAACAACCACAAACTGCCGTAATGTGTAATGTGCATTTTGCTAATTAGAAGCGAATGTAAATGTAAATGTAGTGAAGTATGGTGGTGAAGTGCAGTGGTCGAAGAGGCTAATGAAGCACACTACGGAGAGGACGACGGACGGACTTGACGTGCCTCGAGTGTGTCAGCCCTGACATATTTTTCTATGTCATGCATTAAAAATTGCAACGTATGTGGCAGAAGCTGTGAGTAGCAAAAAAAAAAAAACAAAAAAGTAGCTCCAAGGGTGATGGAGCATAACGAACAGATACATATAGATGCGAGTGAGTTGAAGCGAAATGAATGTGTTTTACCTAAATTTGAAAATTGCCAAACAGGGCCACAAAATGTATCTGTATCTTTGTAATTTTTTGTTTTGCTACTCTATGCCTTCTAGTGAAGAGTGAAAGCAAGTAGTGGCGGCGAGGAAGAGAGAAAGATTGAAAACTGCCACAGCAGCATGTTGCATGTGGCATGTATTCGTCAGAGTTTATACAATAGTATATACACATATGAGTATGTATGTATATGTCTCGTAAACTGGAACACAGCAGCTTACAGAGTTCACTTTTTTCGTTATTTTTTTCCTCCATTTTTGGGCGCGTTACTGGCCGCCATTGCTGACCAAAGTTATTTTTATGTAAGACGAACACAAAAAAAAAAAGAATTACGATAAATAAAAATGTTAAATTTAGTTAAAACAAAGCATTTATATTCTTTAGATGCGCTTCAATTTTTACTTTCGAACATTTATGTGTTATGAGTTGACTTCTAGATAATTCAAACTTAGCTTTTGTGAATAAAAAATAAGACAAGAAAAAACATTGACTTCCGTAGAACCGATTAAAGTTTATAACCTAAGAAACATTTTTTTTTAAAATCTAACAACTTCAACATGGATGGTAATTTTAATGGGACTCACTAAAAGTGAATGGGATAAGGCCCTTAATAATTATGTGGGGAGTCAGTCCATAGAAAGACACCATGATAAATTTCAAGTTGGTTTTGCTTTTAATGAAAAAGTTTGTAAAGCAAAATCACAAAAGTGGGTGGGGTTGGGGTTGGGTTGGTTGGGGTTGGCAAAAAAAAAAAGAAAAAGTCAGGTGTTCAACCTACAAGCAATTTGTTGATATTCGTCATACACGATTATCTGACTATTATACGATTAATCTAATTCCTCGATAATCTTATCAAAACTAATTTTGGTATATTTAATGACGACGATAGTTCGAGCGTTGGTGTTTTCATTTTCAAAAATACGAAATTTTGGGGACGATCAACCTATATGCCCGTTCAATATCCAAAGTTCTACCCAACAATTTGAAATAATACCGACAGGTGGGCATATTAAGTTTAGTATTTACCATGTTACCTTTGAAACATACTTTAAAACTCAACAAACTCTTCCAGAATGTGACAGATTAAAGTTAGCTTTTTGTGGTTACGAAAAACAATAAACTGAAATAATGATTCCAATTCCGAAGACCATAAATTTAGTGATTCGTACATTGTAGCTATTGAATATCTTTGCTTTCTATTGTAGTACATTGTAGGATTTTCAGGAAATGTAGCGCGAATACTTTAAAATCGTTTGTGTTCAAATTTTTCAGAGAGTTTCAGGGAGTAAAACACTTGTTTCAATTAAAAGTTTGTTAGTTTTTTTTTCTCTTTATGCTACTACTGCTTCCTGGTGTTTTACAGATGGTTTATAGATTGATTCATCCCCATTTTGCTTCTATCTCATTTGCATTTGTGCCGAACTTTAGATATCTGCAGTCGCGCTGGTTTTTCAGCGAATTACAAACGTTTCAACTTATTGGCTAAACCCGCTTACACATTCTGTATAAAGTGTATTGAAAAATGAAAACCAAATGTATGAAAATAAAAAGTAAACCAAGCACATTGCCAAAAAAGGATAACATTGCACGATTTTTAGTTTCGATGTGGTTTTATTTATATTTTTTATGGATTCACTTTTAAGGAAAGTAGAGTAATTGCTTTGCTCTGTGCCAGGCACAACGGCAATGACGTCGACGACCTGAGGCTTTAGGCATTTCTTACTTCTCAAAAAAGTTTCGCTTTCAACTTCGCGGCAAACTTCAAATTGAAATCGAAAATTTAGTGCATATGCGCTGCTGTCGTTTGCCTTAAAAGTTAAAAGGCCTGTGCGGCAGTTTGTTAAAGGTAAAACTGCAGCAGCTACCCATATAAAGTACAAACAAACTATAAAGTAAAGAATTTGAAAAATTTGAGAATAACTGCTATAAATCAAGTTCATCTAGAGCTTAGCACGTAAACATGATACACGTGCTCATATACGTAGGTAGTAGAAGTTGTTTTTTATTGCACATGACAGGCGGCGTCTGCATGTCTGAATTATAAGAATTGCATAAAGCAATAACTTTTGGTTGTAACAAATAAATAGTTTGAAAGTTTATTTCAAAAGACAGTGGCGTACGTTTATTGGATCGTAGCTTGTAGCCTGTTGGTAACTATGTATACTAAAAATTTCACCATTTATATACATTTTATGCATTACAAACTCATGGAACTCATAAACCACACCATTACAATCGCTGTCGCTTGGCATAATTATGCGCTTCGATGGTAATAATAACTCAGCAAAGTTTCAAGTTTGTAACTTTCAGAGTGCGGTAAATAATTTTACTGTTGTATCTTTTCGCTGACTATGGTTCTATACAATCTAACGCCTGAAAATATGCAATAGCAAAGCAATAAAAGAAAATTATTTTCCAACTAAAACTTCCTCCGTTCGTTCGTCGTTCGTTCACAGCCTTGTCGACTTTTAGTCGTTTTAGTCGTAAAAAATGCAAATCTCATGCATGGCGAAAATGTTTTTGCCAAAAATATCCAAACGACCATGACAGTGCTGCAGCGCAAACTATCTATGTACCTTGCAGGGCGTGAGTTGGAATGTGCTTTTCTGTTGGGGGCGTTGCAGTAGTTCAATTTAAATGAAAGCGCAAACTTTATTGAATCAGCAAGACTTCAAAAAACGCTCAACGAAAACACTTAACAGCGGTTGACGTTGGTTGGAATAGGTTTCGATCGGTTGGCAGCGCACTACCTTTAATATCAGGCCATTATTTTCACAGCCGCTACTACTCATGTACATACTATATGTATGTACAATACTTAAAAATTTGGCTTGTGCAGCAAACATGCAAATTATTGTTTATTTGAACAATTTGCAATTGCTGCTATACGTACTAGTTTCTAATGTCTTTCGGAAGTCAGCGTTTGTAAAATTTTCATGCAGTTTTCTTATGAGCTGCTGCTCGAAGTTTTCTTTTTATAAGGTTAAACGTTGAAATAAGGCCCACTTTTTAATGGGGCACAATTAGGCACAATTTCATATTTAATCTACATCGTTCATATTGTATGGTGTTAATTTTAAGATGCATCTTTGTTACACCTTCGTACCATGGTCAATGTCGATTATCTTATAGTGACCGCCAATCGATCAGATCGATGAGATAAGTTGATCTACTCAGATCCATCCTTCTTTCTGTTCTTTCGTAGGTTTATCCTTTTGTCCGTCTGATTATCTGTCTTTCCTTCTATTTGTTTTTATATACTTCTGTCCTTCCATTCGTCTATCCTTCTATTTGTCTTATCTTAAATTTGATTGTTTGTCTGCCCACCCATTAATCCAACTGTCCGTCCTTAGCGCATATATTTTGGAAACTATATAAACTAGTTATACCATATTATATTTTTATTTAGGCTAGAAGTTTGCACAAGTTTATAATCAATTTCCCCCTTATTTCAAGGCATATTGGAAAAACTTCAATCCATTCCAAAGTTTTTACTCACATTTCGAACGAATACATGTCTCCCCGTAAGGTTAAGTTTAAGGTTTTTCACTAAATTGGTTACTAAAGTTGATATCATTCTACTTTGTTATATCGCTCACGATCAGCGTCGGATTCAGGGGGCTATGGCTTCGCGAAAACCCGATATGTTTTTTAACTGGTGGTACTGTGAAAATTTTGCTAGTAAAAACTCGGTTGCGGGATTTAGATTCCGAAATTCACCTTCTGGTACAGAAAGAGGCAGAACACATAACGGCGTATTAGAAACCCAAAAAGTGCAGTTTAAGATAAATGATTTTATTATTGTACATTAGCTTACAAATTCAATTTTGGAATGATTAGTAACTCTTTCTTCCATTTTTTTAGGGTAATTTAAGTGTCCTGAAAGCGAAAATCATAAAAAAATTTTGTTTGTTTTGTTTTTTTTTTGTGATTGTTTTCAGTCAAACCAATAAACAGGCTGAAAAGAAATCCTGTTGCAGAGAAGTGATAATCGCTATAAAGGTGGTTAAATTACGTGCCTAATAGCATCTAACTTGTTTCGACTGAATGAACAATGACTGAGGTACACCCAAGGAAATTTCAAATTTCAGGCAACTATTGACAACTGTGAACTGTATTGACAACTGTGAAGGAAATGAGCTTCGATTTGAAGTGTTATATTTTTTTTCAGTCGGATCTTCGTGCTGTTTCGAAAATACCTACTTCAATTATTCTTGTTTAGCATGGAGCATTCATTTTTCAGATAGTCCAGCAATTCGAAATTTAAAAAGCATTTCAAATATTGCATAAAAATTTAACTTTCATCTGCTGTAACTCAAACATTTTTCATTCGATCGAGACTGTTGAATGGGGCCTGTTAATCGGGTAATTTAATCACTTTTCTAGTAAAAATATCATTTATTTCGGGCAGTTTTGTTGTTCATTCTGGTAGCTGGTTTAAGTAAAATGATACATCAAAGAATGCAACATATATGTTTATATTTGCCCAAATCTCAAAAGTCATAAGCTTCTTGCCTAAATTTTCGGCAATTCTCCAAAATCTTTTTTGATCTATAACTTTCTAAGTCGTTATATTTGATAGGCCAGCTAAGAGTTTGTTTTCAACATAAGATACTACGAAGTTCGACCACAGTAGTCAAGTGAAATCTAATACCTTTTTAAGCTTTTCGCTTCAATTCTGTTTATTTTTAAACTATACATAATCTCAACTAAAATAAATTAGATGGGCCTTATTTGAACTATTTCCAACACTGACTTCTGACTGGCCTTAAGCATATATGCATGCAATTTTCTATTGTGTTCTGTCACAATAAACAGTTATAAATGCAAGCTTTGTAAGTCTGCTCTAAAATTCTATGTACGAGTATGTATGCTTGCTTGTTTACAGTAATTTTCGTAGACTTTTGTGTATATGTGTGCATGTCCTGTGTATATATATATATATATATATATATATATATATATATATATATATATATATATATATATATATATATATATATATATATATATATATATATATATATATATATATATATATATATATATATATATATATATATATATATATATATATATATATATATATATATATATATATATATATATATATTCCTTTATATACATATATACATATGTGTGTGTGGTTGAGTATGTACGGTGACATTCTTGTCGCCATTGTTGCACATTACATGCATGAATTTCATGTCATTTTGGCCATTTGCCAAGCAAAACTCTAACGGCACTTAAGGCGTTTGCTACAGCAATAGAACTAGCAGCAGTAGCATCAGCATCAGAGTATACCTTGACATATTTTATATTCGTACATAAATATATACGAGAAGAAAATTTTCGTGCTGGCTCTCTTTTCACTTTCCCAACTATTCTTATTCTCGTTTTCTATGACTTCTATGGCTTTTCAATTTGCGAAATTTGCTGTAAATGTGTTGATTATCGTATGCATTTGTTATTTAAATGCTGCTCCATGCCAGTCTCTATATACATGTAGGTATAGGTATATGTATCTGAAGCTCTGCATTCTATAAGTATGCTGCTAAGATAGACCTGGTGGTTTTCTTTCACAGTCAGTCAGTCAGCCAGTCTGTCTAGTTATCTGTTGTCTGTCTGGTGTGTTGGTGTGTAAAACTTTTCAATTTTCTTTGCTTGAAAAGTTTCTGACAGTGAAATATGGCAAAAATATGAATTATTTTTCGGCTTTCAGAATAAATGCAGTCGGTTTGTGTTGTCTCTCTGTTTGTCAGTCTGTGTACTAAGTCTGGGGGAATTTGGGAATTGAAATCTTTTATCAGTTTTGTTGCAGGAAAAGGTTGAGAAAAGTTAAGACACTCTGTAAGCGGCTTTGAAATAAAAGATTGTCAAAAATTGTTGTAATTCATTTTGAGTTTTATGTAATGAGCAGTTGGTTTAGGTTGAGCATTGAGGGGATGCAGATAAGAAATGAAAGTCGATAAATGTTTAAAAAAAGTGCTATTTGTTCAAATTAGTTTAAAAAATTTCAAATATACTTTTAAAATAAGTATAATTCATTTCTCTGTTATTCTGTTAAAGAACTGAAAACTATTTCTTAGGACTGACCTTTGATTAGAAACTAAGCTGTAATTTCCATCTTCAAACCATTCTCAACAAGGCAACAATGGCTCTCTGCTTGGTCGGACGTGAGGTTTTTGACCGAATATGATCCTTTGAATAATGCCTCGATGGTTCGACCAATAGTTACCTACGCTGCCGTTGTCTGGTGGCCCAAATTGCTGCTAAACTGCCAGGTGCCATCGTAACCTGTCCTACTGCTGCAATAGAGGTGATTATTGGTCGACCTGTGCTGCACATTTTCACTCATACTCAGCAGAAAATTTGGTGATCTGCGGGGCTAAGTTCAAATCTATCATTGTAAACTTCTTTAGAAATGCTACACCATGGACTACATCAGGCGAAACATCTAGCTAGAATCATACACTCCAAAACCAACGAACATCTCAGTGTGTCAGAATTGAGGCAACTGAAGGTCATCACCGACTATGATATCGTCTAAACAAGCTAGGTTTCTAATTAAAAGACTCCATCTGCGACTGTTCAGTTTTGGCTAGGAATAGTCAGGAACGTTTCGACAAAGGACATTCTTTACTAAAGAGACTGTGTGGGAAGATTTTCAGCAAATTAACCTGACCGTAGCTAAGCTAGAGTAGAAGAGTATAATAATTTTTTTTTAAGAAGTATAGAAAACCATAGAAAAGAAAAGGTTGAACAAAGTAAAGGCTGAAAACATCTTGGAGAGTGCGTGAGAAAGAGAGTGTGAGTTATTATATATTGGCATATCAATCTTCAAGTAGCCGTAAATAGCAGTGGTGTAGTGAAAAACATATGGTCAAGAGTGAGAGAGAGAAAGAGAGAGATAGAGAGAGACAGAGATTGAGAGAGTTTAGTAAAATAAAAAAGGAGCATTGTGGAGTTCTCGTACAACATCAATGAAGAGTTCGTTTGGCGCTCCGTGACCGAAAATTTTTCGTAAAAAGCGATTGCTTACACAACACAAATAGAAACATTAAATGCACGCTGTAGAATTTAGAAACATTCTATTGGCTCTTATGAAAACAGCATTTTGATGATGAAAGCACATTATCAATACAGACCCGCAAAGTCTCAGCTTTCTTCTTTAATATAAGTTATATAAGTCTGTTAATCATTATTTTGAGTTTTACTTTTGAACACAAATATTGGGCGGTCACAAATGGAACGAGAAAAGTTGTATTTCTTTTTTAGTATGACAATGTACAATTAAACTTTTATAAAATTTAATTTAAAACTGAAAAGCACTTATAATTCACAGCTAGTTTTAATATGTTGCATAGACATGCGTACTACGATATAGTATAAAATTATTTCTATGCAAACTGAGTGTCACCCATGCCTAAATAAAATAGCGTGTTAGCTAATTAAAATTAAATCTTTGTAACAAAAAGAAAAAAAAAACTAAATAAAATGCTTTCAATTTATTTTCAGCAGCATTGCATGCATCTATGTATCTTTACATTCTATCTTTCATCATTGGATTTTTGCGGTTTATGAAAGGTAAAATAAATGCACCACAAAACTGCTGCTTCAAGCTATAATTCATCGCGTTGTTGCTTAATTAAATCGAAATACCACAGTCAGCCCACATAGTACGCGTTTCTTCTTATATTTACGAATAGATGCAGATAGCTCCACATTTTGCACGCCAGGTGAGCGCGTCTGCCTGGCGCCGCCGAAAAAATGTTAATCCACACGCTCAGTCAGTCAGTCAGTCAACGTTGTCGCCACACTGGGGGTATAAACATATTTTGCATAATCAGCGCCTGACATTTTACACTATGCGACTGCCATAGTCTAAATCAGCACAAAAGTGCATCGAAAATGCACAACGACAAAAATTTGGCATGCGTATTTATATTTGAAAATGCAAATAAGCGCTGCGAATTGAATGCGCACAAAATCAAATCGGGGAAAATTGCAACATAAATGCGATAAATCTACAATGCAGTAGGTATAGATACAAATGTATCTGCAACTGAGAATGTGTGTTGCAGACGATGGCGCTGAAAATTGAAAACTTATTCGCACATTAACAATTTATCAGAGCAACTGAGCGAGTGAATGCCAAAGACATGAAAGCATGATTGGAGGAAAATGTGTGGCAAAATATTTTATAGCAAATTGAAAAAAAAACCAACATAAAAATAAATTTCAATTTCTGTCGAAACGAAGCTTTAATACACTTTGTATACGAAACCGTTTAAGAGTTCGAGGCTGTATGGAACTATAAAAATATCAGAGAGTCGCAAAACGCGTGGGTGCACATTTTTAGTATGAGAAGTTTAAAAGAAAAAGTTCACATCCATATAATTTTTATATATAACTAGCTTTTACAATGTTGTACCTCTAATTTTTCCAGTAGGTACCAAATCTCATCTATCTGCGTTAAAATTGGCTACGTATTATATGTGGTTTTAAGTTTTAAATTGAATTTTATAATAGTTTAATTGTACATTGGCATAAAAAAAAAGAATACAACTGTCTTCGTTCTATTTGTGAATTTGATATTTCCCTTATAGGAGGGGACCGTACTCTTTTTCAGTGTAACTTTTGGCTATAATATAATATATAATATATCTGCTTTGATGTAATGAATTTTATTAATTTATACGAATTGTGTGGGGGGGGGGAGCGGTCGTAGTACGCTTTGTTTCCAGTTGATATTATTGCCCTTTACAAATGTGTCAAATCTCAGCAAAAAGTTGATGACAAATTTGATTTTACATTTCTAAGTGGAGTGTAGCACTGCCCATTTTTTCAGTGCATCCTCCTAATAAATTCTACAAACTTCACAACGATATGATAAGGAAAATGCTGCATAATAAGATTCAGTTCCAAACTTCATGAGCTGAAATTTTGAACAGAGAGAGAGAGAGAGAGAGAGAGAGAGAGAGAGAGAGAGAGAGAGAGAGAGAGAGAGAGAGAGAAACATGCTTTACTGACAATGGAATAGGCTGGGAAGTAAACCGAGGAAAAGAGAAGTTTTTTTTTTTCAAATATTTTTCTTAAATAATTAATACTTCTTCGAAATTATAAAAAAATTTGCCAAATCGAGAATTTTTTTTATAATCAATATAAATAAATGATATAAACCACTAATGCAAATGTATTTTCAAGTTTCAACTCAATGGGATATGTTGAAGTGGGCCAAAATTTATTTTCAAGATTTAAACCTAATATGCAAACAAATACACATGTTAAAAAATTGGCGTATAAATAATTTGTTTCGTGGATCTGGGAGGTTGAACGGCTTTTCGCATGTGTTAGTGGTGTGAGATACGAGAGCGTAGAGGGAAGAAAAAAATATGTTACGACAAAATAAAATAAAAGTATTTTTTTTTATAAATTTGTGCCCGAAGAAGTGGAAGGAAGGCGCCGGATAGGTCAGCTGTTCGATCAGCCATATGGTAGATACGGAATTGGTAAGAGATGTTTTAACTTACATACTAATAAATACAACACTAACTAACACTAACCGAGAAAATGTGGAGTTTGAAGTCATGTGTACGTCGTGCTTGAAGAA
Source organism: Leucophenga montana (assembly GCA_035044765.1). NCBI lineage: Eukaryota > Metazoa > Arthropoda > Insecta > Diptera > Drosophilidae > Leucophenga > Leucophenga montana. Next base: position 242,823 of record JAWNNQ010001263.1, on the reverse strand, counting down.
CTTCTTTTTACATACGAATTGTGAATTCTAGGCTGTGTCGCTTTTGAAGTGAAAAAGAAAATTTATCGATTTCTCTAAAAAAAACCTTAAATTTTCCCAACGAAGATTTGAAACTTCTTTCACTTAAATCCTTCTATTTAAAATCTCTCTTTCTATTATAGAACACCATATTTTGAATTAGTGTCTAAATATTTGTTGCAACAAGTAAAGAGAAATGCTGGAGATATTATCATAAATTGGTTTGTATAGTCTCAAGTAGGTTACCTGTAGGGTACAATAGCAGTTAGTTACGACAAATTGTCAATCGCTCGAAATAACTTGAAACGCGAAAATATGAAAACCATTTTATTTTTGATTTTAATAAAAATGTGAACGAATCAATTTGCTGACTTTGTGCATTTATTGACATGCAATTGAGCTAGTGAATGGGTGAGTGAATGAGCGTTTGATGGATTGCACGACTGATTGACAATCAAGTGCAGCAGTCAAAAATTGTTTTTAAAAATTTAATCAAATTTCGAATGTTATTGACAGTTTGTATGAGAATAAAATAAAAACCATTTGCTGTGCAAAAATTCGATTAAAACATGTAGTATTATTTAATAGCACTTCAATTTAAACTTTACAAAATTTATATGGTATATTTTAAAGAATTTTGTCTCGGTTTTAGCTTATCAAAGACACCCCTAAATCTAAACCTACTACTTATATCAATGTCAACGTCATTGCGGGCACAAACAAATAAATATTTTTTGCATAATTTTGCGAATCGATAAGATAAACTTGAGTTGGTTAGAGTACAGCGATAATTAAACGAAAATAGTTGACAAATGAAAAATATCTATATTTATTAAATTGTTCCTAGGTTAAATATAGTTGTAACTAGAAAAAAACGTTAACTTAGATGGAACCGAAGCTTCAGTACGGTTTATAGTAAATTTAAAATAATATGTGAAAACTAACTGTGAATTATAAGCGCTTTTAAGTCATAGCACGTGCATACTATTGCATTTCGCAATATCATGCGTCTGCATGGAACACAGTAGGAAAGAAAGTACTTTTATTTTTCTTTTGCTTTGTATATATACACGTTCTGCTAATTGTGTAGTCGCTCAGGAGCCAATAGTCTGCGGTCCTAAATTTTAAATGATGTTTAATATAAAGTTACAAAGCATAGAGACAGACGGACATGTCTATACCGCGTCTTATTATGGATCACTTTCGCAAAATCTTTCCGAAAGTAAGAATCGGAACAGGCCTGCATATATATAACATACTTTAATGTATTACAAACTTTCAGATAAATTAATATTACTTCTTTCGCATTATTGTAGGAAGGGTATAAAGGTACGTCTAGTTGAAGTGATTAAAAATTTGTACACGCGATAAAACATTCTAGTATGTATTTTTAGTAGCCAAGTACATATATTTTCACTGTGTTAACATCTGTTCGAGTGTACTTTAATATGCTTAATTTGAGTACATTTAAAAGGCAATTCAAAGTGCAACAAAGCGTTGCTGCTTCGCTTAGTTCAATGAACGTCAAGTGTTCGCGTGTGTCTATTTATACACTTCACACTTACTGTAAAAAGGATATTATCAAATTGTCAGTTCGAATGTACTGGAGAAAAATATACCTATACATTAGCTATACGAGACAAGTCAAACTAGTTGTATATCTCCGCCCGTTTTTTTCAGTATGTCCAATGGGTTAATGCTATCCGTTTGCTCAGTTTTACAAATTTCAAGCTGAGACTCGGTATGGAGGTTTATTTTTTATTGCAAGTTATGTATGTATTAATCTATGGTCTAAACAAAAATTCTGGTTTTGGCAACTACTTAAGTATACAAGCTAGAGACTACAAATTTGATATGATTCCTTTTCCAGATCGGAACCCTGCAGCAAATTTGGTCTGGAGTTCAGTGAAGTTGACGCCCTGCAGTGTATTCACTTTTTTCAACTTTTTGCGAAATTTTATTTTATTGCAGATAAATTGCTCTAATACCATTCACACGAAGATGATGCCATCCATTGATGTGTATATGAAGCACTTGTTCGTACAAAGTCACCATGACGATTTTAATGTTGACATTGGCTGCAAAATCAAAGTTTTTCATACAAAAAGTCACATCCATTGATAAATATGTGATAATTTAACGAAATTGCATAAGCACATTGTTATTAAATTATTCATCGAAATACATAAATATACCGTTATAATAGGAGAATGGCCTAAATGAAATACATCAATATGTTTTTCGTGTTCAGAGCACCCGAATTACTCCCAAAAACGTGTAAGAGCAAGTTTATATTTCTTTGCTGTAAATTAGTGTTTAAAATCACCAAAAACATGGGTCTTGATTGGGTCATTATAGCAAACATAGTGCTAATATTACTTTAATTGTACGCTTAATTCAACCGATTTTTTATAGGTTCTCCTAATCACGATTGTATGTTTCTTCTTTTTAGTTTCAATAACATTCTTATGGATAGAAAATATACTTATATAACGTTCGAGGTTAGATCGCATATAGGGTATGAAAGCTTCCATTGTAGCAAAGTTACAGTTTTTTTTTTAAATTTTGTTGTTGTAAAGATCTGCCGCTGGGATAGAATTGTATACATTGTTATAACAACTTCATAACACTTCATAAACATCATCATTGAATTTATAGGAAATAAATGTGATACTCGTACTACAAAGCATTGCTTAATCATATCTACCACGCACAATCTACATAGTAAATATATACCTACTCGCCTGAATGTACATATCTATATAGCTCAACCAACTTGTTGACTATAATTGTTATCTTCACGTCATACAGATACAAACACGTTGCACTTTTTCCCTACTTTTGTATTAGTATATCAGTATCTAACTAAGTACTACATAGGTACACCTAACTACATATACGTGTATATAAAAAGCACAAAATTTGTTTACATGTTTGACAAGTAGTTGTCAACAAATTGATAAAACATAAAAAAAAAAAATTGTATTTTTCTTTTTTAGATAGTTTTCAGTTGAATTCTAGGATTGCACTGCTTCACTCGCTATTCATAATTTCAAATTTTGTTGTATTTTTTTTTTATGAGAAAATTTATGACCTTTCTGGAAGAAACTACTTAAATATGTAAGCACACGCTTCGATTGATAGCTGTGTAGAAAGCTAAAAGATACTCGTACTTTGATAGGCGCTAGACATACTACTCAGATACTTACTTGTACCCATAAGATACTCATACAAGTCGCTTGACTTGTTGTTAAGTTCGTTCGGCATGGTTTGTTAGTTCTTGTAGATTGTAAATTGCTTTGCAATCAATGCAATAAATTAATAGAATAAAAAAATAAAAAGAAAGAACTTTGTTGGTTGTCGATATGGTTGTAAATTATTGTTTTGTCGTATTTGTAGGCATTATTTTCGGTTGCAGTGCATGCGGCGGCACTTTATACGTGGAAAGCTATCGTTATAGAATGAGTTAGGTTTACTTTGGGCACGTTGATATACTCAATATACCCGTACATATAATGAGAAGTATGTGTGCTATGAAACTTAAATAATTTTATTGAATAACTACCTAGTTATTTTACTTTATTCGTTATAAATCGATTAATCATTTTGCATGTATCTTTTTACTTATAAATTTCTCTGATTTTTGTATTTTTGTGAATATACCTATATAGATATTTCATGTGATGTTATAACTGGGAAAGAAGGAAGGAAGCGATGTGTTGCTGAATATGGGAAAATTGTATCTCCAATAAACGTTCGCACACTTAAGTAAGTTGGCCAGTGGACTGTTCATACTGAAATGCAGTTATTCATCGGAAAATGGCGAACGGGAGCTTCTCTGTAACTCGAAATATAATTTCGCCTTTAACGCATCATTTGACAGCAAATATGGAATTAAACTCAGCATGAAGTCTAAGTATAGACGATTGACGAATAGCTTTAAAATTTTCCAATTTTCGATTATTAATCGACGCTAAACGCGTAAACGCTCAACATTTTTACATCAATTTGGTCGATATTTCGTTGACTTACATTTCTAAGAACTAAAATAGATGTTTTTAAGTCAATCGCTTAAATACTTATTTTCAAATAAGCGTCAACCGCATGCGTCAATCAATAGCTCCATTACGCCAACGAGTGGTTGACGACCATTGTCGTCAAGATTTTAAGCGCCTTCTTGGAATGAAATTAGCAGTTTTTTGACAATATATTCGAAGTTGTAGCTCAGCTTCTCGAGCCAAGTAGATCTAGTTTTGTTGTCTGTCTGTCTGCCTGTTTAGCAATTTTGTGGGAATATATTTTTAAGATATCCAGCTGTAAACTTATACTTATTTTTATTGCATACAAATGGTGCATTTATATTGACATGCCACGCCACTTTCACCAACTTTTTTTTTAACGCAATACGATTATCAATTTGAAAATTGACATGGTGGCTTCTTATGAACAGATGCTACACATATATATTCCCATATTCAGCAATGGGTGTCATCCCAATCAATGGATAGCACCCATACAAACCACTCATCACCCTATCCACTTTCGTAATTTTGTTGTTAAGGAACTACGCCTACTTTTAGGGTTAGCCCCAATTCAAACTTTTAAGTTTTAATTACAAAAACGACTAACCTTAATAGTGGACTGAACACGCCAATGTATATAAACTACTATGAACGGTCTGCTGTCGACTCAATCGACTGCAATCTACAAATTATTTGGTATATTATTGCGTTTATGCATTTATTATTGATATTTTACAATGTGCCAATAACAACAACAACAAACAAAATAATAGCGAATCTCTTTCGCTCTCGCAAGTCTTATCAACTTGTAGCTTGGTGCTCGCATGTTATTGTTAAATATTTGTGTGTGTGCGTTTGTATTTCATGTAAAGCCTATGTGTGTTCGATTCGTTGAATAATTGTTGATCAACATATTCAATCAATTTTGATTAAATATGGATTTTGCACAGAGTACATGAATACTTTTGGTATATTTTTTTTTGTCAAAATCGGTCGTACACTGTGAGCGTAACAACCTTCACAAAGAACTCGCTAGCTTATTAATATATAAATGTAAAGCTTCCGTTGATATACGTTGTAAAAAAATTGTTTTCCACATACACATTTTGAAATGGGTGGTGGTTCATCTAACCTAATGTTAAGCCTAGGTTCATATAAGCTTCACTCCTACATTGCAAGTTAATATTGACTGTAAGAAAAAATGCACAAGTTCAAAATAAGGCGTGGCATACTGGCTTGGAGATCCTTAATGCATTCAAATAAATATTTTCTGCCTATGTGTCTTCTTAAGTTTCTATTTAAATGATTTATACCTCGACATCGCGAAATTCTTGACCCACCTTGTTGTGAGGATCCTCTTCGGAACGATTTTTGAACCATTAATGCATCCAGATTCGTCGCATAACTCGAAAAATTTTGCTGGTTTTTTTTTGCACCCTGCTGTAGGCTATACAATATTTCTGCTATTTTCAAATAATAAAAATTTTATTTTAAACGTCGAACTTTTACAATAATTTTTAAAGAATTTAATAAAATTGCCGTGGCACAACTCCGCACATGACATGAACAGCCGATATAGACACGTCAATAAGCATCAATCAATTTGGTCAATTCAATTACCGTTATATCGCAGCCATCGTGTAAAGAGGATGCTTAAATGGTTAATGGTTGATGCTATTTTAATTTATACTTTTACGTTAATCGTGTAAAGTGGAGGAAGTTAAAAAGTTGACGCTCTTTGAATATTTTGTTTAATCGAGCATAAATCAGTTGACGCCAGGTGTACGCTTTCAATCACCTAAACTCGGCATATATAAGTTCCAAAATGTCAGCAACTAGGTCTGTGGACATGTGGTCATCGATAGGATGATACAGGTTTATTATCTTCACCATTAAGACCAAATGGGTTACTTAACTCTCTCCGTTTTCTTATTTTTCTTAAAAATTAATCGTACCTTGTAGATTAGAGATTAGATTAGATCATGAGTGTTAAATATTTGTATTGTATTACAATAAAATCGTTTACGTTATAGAGACCACGAAGGCTTCGGGTTTTCTGCCCACTTGAGGCACAGTAAGGAACACTGAATGCAGGTGAAGAATAGAACTAGTCGAACTCTCATTCACGCTGTAATGAGCACATATACTCGTCTTTATAAACCAGAAGTGTTAAACGGGTTCTTTAAATAAAATGTGATTAGTTTTAAGCATACATCAAATATTTGGAATGCCTTCCTGCCTCTTTTAATGTGTACTCCTTTTCGCTCCAGACATAATTCATCTTCCTACTTCAATTTTCATTAAGACTTGACATTGACTAATCTCTTGCGTTAACCCCAAGCCACTTAATATATATATATATATATATACGGGTATAGTAATTTTCGACACAAAACTATATGTGTAAGTAATTAACACGATCCTATTCCATGCTTCCATGTACAACTTTGAACATAGTTCAAGTCAACCCTGCCCTGCTCAATTCAAGTAGATACTAATTAAGTGTCAGCGGCGACATAAATCTGAAATAAACAAATGACATATCTATACAGGGGCTGTTCTGTTGTTGCATTTACAATACTTGTTGCAACAGCGCCGCTAGCAGCATGTGTGGCATGCAGCAAATGCGTGTGTGCAGCATAAAATGCACTGCTTCTGTTTATGCTGCATTTGTATACAGTGTGCTCTATAAGTAAGAACTCGTTTATGATGTGCGTGCGTCACAAAAAACAAAAAAAAAAAAAACAAAAAAATGTCAAGTGTGAAATTTATGAGTAAGAAATACTTTACGCCGTTGTCATGTGACGACACAGAGGCGACAACTTTGAACGCATTGTTTTCTATGTTACATGGTAATTGATGCTGACATCACTTGTGCAACAGACTGTGAAGAGAGGTGTAACGAGCGGAAAGTACGAAGTGTAGTGCCAAGTGAGCAATTGTATGTGTGAAAATATGTTAACATCAAATGCTTTTTTTCTCTACGTTCTATCTGTACTTATATACAATAATTTCAAGATAGTTTAAAAATGGGTATATTAATTGTTTATGTAAAGTTTGCGCAGAATTTTTAGGGATCGAGATTAATACTTTTGAAATTGCTTTGAAGTACACCAGAGTTGACCTCGGCTGCACGCCGTGGTAAAATACACTTCGGGTACTCACATGTACAGAAATTTCTGCTTAATGAAGTCAGCTCAAGAGAAAGAAGAGACAGACAATGTGAACCCTACGCACTTGTAAATTCACCGACCACTTGTGATTATACAATTCGACATTCCCCTTTCTTTAGTTAGCTGTTCAGCTGATGGCTGGTTGCTAACACAAATCAGAGCAAGCAATAATAAATACATGTGTTGTTCTCTCTGCCGAATGGTGCCATATGAATCCGCTTTGACAGAATAGAAAAAAGAACAACCACATGCTATCTTCTTTCTCTTGACGTCGTTGAAAGGTCTCAACTAACTAGCCAATCCCCTCCCGCCAGTTGCATACAGTGGCGAACCAGTTCCGCTCTCCATCACTGAAGTCTAGTGAATTCACCAGCCTTTGGTAGTGTAGCATGGAGCTACAAGTTTAAAAATAGAAACAAAAAATATTTTGGTCTTCTGATACTTTGCGCAGTTACCATATTCCTCCACTAAAGGAATTATTTATAAACTTCATAAATACAATGGATAGGCATGGGACTGGTCCATGCCTCCGGTAGCTTCACTAGTCCAGCACTAGTGCATGGGATGGGATTGGTCCATGCCTCCGGTAGCTTCACTAGTCCAGCACTAGTGCGGCTGAGCTACAAATCAAATCAAAACCTATATTTGTAAACGATTTTAACCTAGAATTACGATTTTTCAAGAAATGCAAGCTGTAATAGCGAAGTAATTATCGAAGACCACAGAAATTATATATACTCGTAATCAGCGCGACGAGTCGATCTAGCCATATTCGTCCGTTAGTCGGTCCGTCAGCCTGTCGGAGAGAAAATATCTCTGACTAGAGAACACTAAACTCATAGTATAGACTATCTAGGTCCGCAGTGGTAGAAAATATATTCAGTTCGAGTTTCTTTTTTTTTTTTTTGATATTTATTATAATTTGATTTATAAGTATGTTATGACTTGACAAAAATTGTCAAGTCATAGCCTAACTTGCAAAATTTAATGTATACTTTATAAAATAATCGAGTACCTCGACTGTAGCATGGTATACTAATAAGGTAGTGTATTAAGCGATGACTCAGGCCAATACATAGGAACGCGTAAGATAGAAAGAGAAGTAAGTGGCTAAAACACAAAAGAAGAAGAAAAGACAAACAAGAAAAAAAATTGGTATATACACAACAACAAAATAAAAACTTCGCGTGCGAACAACCGTTCAGCTCAAGCATTCAAAGCGTACTAACGTTTGACCTGTAAAATACGACGGCACTTGCTCTCAATACACTACCTTATTATTGTACCACAGACTGTAGCTTTTACTTAATTTTCTTGCTTTCCAACAAATATCCAATGCAACAAAAAGATAAAGCAACGAGAGAGTGTCCAATAAGGGAGAGGACTTAAAAAAGTTGAAGGAATGCAAATGTCAATGAGGCATTGCAGTATGTAATTGCTAGGCACATACTGTACAAGAAATGTTCATTCTCAGATAAGTCGATTGACTACACAACATCTATTATTGATTCAACATAAGTTACTCTACAAACTGAAGAGTATCAGGGCATTACCTATGTAATACAGTTATCAAGTTGCATTTTCACTTTCAACAAACAACTCAATTGAAAATGCAAAATTTGTTCACACATTGTAAATTATGCATGGTATTGTAGTACATACCTATAAGTCTGTAGGAGGTTGTTAGACAAAAGTCATTTATGGTTGTTAGGTGCGTTAGGTGATAAGGCGAGTCAGCAGTCGACGGAGTTGCTTTCATTTTGCTTGTTAAGCTTGGCAAGCGTATGAAAACCCATTGAAACAATAAAAGAATTGCATAGAAAATAAATGTAAATTGTCAATGCAATTGGTATGGTATGATTGTTGTTATTGTTAATGTCGACGCACGTACGCATACCAACAGCACACACACACACTCACACACACATACATATACTACAGATACAGTAGATAGATACTCAGATACATTTACACAACTAAATTTTACAATTTGTTTTACTTCTTTCATGATAATCGCACTGAATAGAAATTGAAATGCATTCAGAGGCAGTCCAAACAATTCATTCAGACAGTCAAACATTTAGACAATCACACATGCCACAGTCAGTCAGTCAGTCAGTCATTCATTCATTCAGTCATTCATTCATTCATTCATTCAGTCATTTAATACATTTACATGTTGTTATTCACGTTTATTACATACAACAATATTGTAAATTGTTCTCGCCGCTGTTTCCAGTTTCCCACTTCACTCGCACACAAATTGAGTCTTTAAAATTTATGTCGCTGTCGCTCTGGAACGCCCTATTGGAGTTATAGACAGGGTGAATGGTTGGGCACAAAAATTAAACGCCTGACATTTAAATATGCGTTAAAAGATGCACGCACACGCGTGTTTAATGAGCGCATTGCTCGCTTTCGCATTTCTGGCTTGCTTTATGATGAATTGTCGACAGGCCCGAGTATTTTTAGCTGCGATTGTGTTTGGATTTTGATTGTTATTTTAAAACCGTCTAGGATTTATGTCGTTCTTTTTTTTTCGTTTTTTTTGGTTTCGCAGTCAGGCATATTGCGGTTCATACGCTAATTAGAAGTTTGTGTTTGCTGCAGGTTTTCATTTACATTGTTTGTTTTATAGGCGCCTTGAACTTGGTCTGGCAAATATGAAAGAAGCATGCAATTTTATGCTTAAGTTTAGTATAGAAATACTGTATAGGGAGATTGTCTAACAATTGTAAGTACATGCATGGAGTGTATATGTATGCTATCGGAGTTCAGTTTAAAGGAAGGACGAATATATGTATATGCATGTTTATATATAGCCATTTGTCTGAATGCCTGTTTGTCAATCACAGTAGCGTGATGGAAACGAAATTAAATTTCGATCGAAATGTTTCATGGAGTGACAGAAGATGATCGAAAGATAAGACTTCAAATGCATTGTTCGAATGTAGGTCTTAGTTGTCCAAGTTTTTATACGGTTAGCGCGACCCACCAAAAAGATATTTTGTTTTGAAAAAATTTAATGCGATCTTCGTGTGCAGCGGATCAAAATCTATAAGAACCAAATAGTGGATATTTTTTTTTAATTTTGTTGCATAGTGATTTCAAAAAAGACTAGAATATTTTTACTGGTACTAAGTCTGTTGATGGTGTTAATAACCTACTTGCATACAGCAAAATTTTTACGGTGGCTCTTTTCACTATAATCTTCGTTTGTCTTAGCTGCACTATACACTAAGCAGCTGCAACGTATCTTGTAAAGAATTTATGTATTTTCGTATCTTGTAAAGAATTTATGAATCCTCCGTTTTTGAATGATGACCAAGAGAGGTTTTTGGCAAGGTGATGCTTTATTTTGCGACTTTTTTAATCTCTTGATTCGCAGGGTATTATCCTCGGAGATTGAGAAAAACTTACGTCTCATGGACCTAGCCGTGAACGAGGGCGGGACGAAGTGCTTGGTGTCCCACTCGCAGACCATCGGCGCTCCTTCGATGGTCTGTAAGTATGAAGAAATTCAATTCAAATGGTGTAGAAAACTTAGACTTAGAACAAATTAGAAGTAGAGTCCTCTCTCAAAGTAGCTGGATAAAAATCGATGACATTGAAGCATGGACACTGACATCACCGTATGCACCGTATATGAGGGTGTTTGAAGGAAAGATTCTTCGTACGATTTTTGGTCCGTTTACAGTTGGCGCCGAGTTTAGGATCCGTATCAACAACGAGCTGTATGAGCTGTTTGATACGATTGACATAGTAAAGAAAATTCCAGAGGTTGCACTGGTCAACTCATCCGGATGATTCTCGAAGCTTCAGCACTAAAGAATTACGACGGAAGCCTGAGAACGCCCGAGTTTACGATGGCATGACCAGGTCTATGTGAAGAAGCTTCATATTGCGTCAGCGCGCACAAAATGATACTGAATGGTGCGCTTTCCCACATGCGGCCTTGGCCGATATACGGTGGTATTGCCATTTAAGTAAAGTAAAGTAAAGTACTATAAATATAAGTGTTGTAAAAACTTGCTTGTCTAAATAGATTTCGATGTTGTTTCTACTGAAAGCCCAAAACTGAGATCGATGAAAAAAATTTCATATAAAAAAAGCTTGAGTACTCAGATAACAAAAATGTTTGTTACCCAAAATACTTCACAGACTCAAATATCAGTTAAAACAATCTGTTTCATTTTTGTAAAAAAAAAAAACATGTTTTGACTTTTTACCTAATAAATATCTGATATTAGTATTTCATGTTAATTTGAGAACACTGTTTAAAGTTTGTTTGACATAGCAGTAATAATTTACAATTTCGGTCGCAAAAATTTTCATCAATCTCAGTATTGGCCTTAAAGAAAGATTTTCCAACAAGTTAATAAGTTTTTCTTGAATTGCAAGAATTTCTATTTGAAGTACATTTCAGCCAAAAAGAAAAGTATTGAGATCATGTTATTCAGAGAAGACACTGCCAGTTACTTAAATAATTGTTTAGCAAGTACTCTATCTGTAGCTTGCGTGATTCAAATCAATCTTGGAATTTTTTAATGTACCCACCACAATTAAACTCTTTTGTAATTTAATTTAATGAGTTAAAGTTCTGCAGTGCCGTACATAAACATTATTTGAGATATGTATCTACATCTACATATAAGAGCATCTTTTTTTTAAATAAAATTCCACCTTTCAGCTTTTGGTTATTGTTCCACTTAATTGCGTGCGAATTCCAGACATTGAACTGATTTCTGACGCAGCATTTAATGTGCGTGGGAACTCACAGCGAAAAAAGCACACGCAGCACTTTAATACATTTTTAATTACTTACCAAGAAAACTGAAGCGAAAAAACCAAAAATAAATTCCAAAGATACAACAAACCAAACCAAACTGAACTCAACTCAACTCAACTCAACTTTCACTGTAATTTGAGTTTGTTTATTGAAATCTCCTGGGATCAAGACCAACATTAACAACTGCCAAAGAACGAACAAATAAACAATGCGCATGTAGCCGACTCTGTTAAACAGGAGGCCGAAACCAAAAATCATGCAGCGCATAAATTATGCCAAAATAGGTAGCAGAAAAAAATAAAATTGGATAAAAAATGTTGAAAAAACTGTATAAGGAAATGACTACATGTAAAAATTGACGTGAAAAAGATTAAAATTAATGAAAAATCGGCTGCGATGCGCGACAGGGTGCGACAGTGACTAACATGGCGTATGCGTAATTACAGATTTATGCGTTCGTCGTTGTTTGTGGTCGTTAATATCAACCAACCAACCAACCAACCATCCAACCATCCAACCAACCAACCAACCAGGCAACCAGGCAACAATATGAACCCGAACAATTACTTACAAACAACAATTATATATTTATCACGATTTATTTTTTATCTTATGCATAATGCATTAGTCTGGCAGCATTTGCCTCTTGCCATTTGCGCGAGGGCAGTTTAATAAGTAAATATATTTAATAACACCCATCTCCTAATTAGGCTAGAGTTCTGTAGCTGTGAATGGAACCGAATATGGCATATGTTGACTCTGAAAAGGCAATTTTGACATTCAATTGTAAACTGTAATTTGTGAATGATACTGAAGTCCTGAACACTCTTGAATTCGAAAATCAGAAAATAAAAACAGTGAATTCTGAAAAAAAGTTAGATGTATGATACTCCCTCTGACTGATTCTAATTTTGTAGAACTTCAATTAAATCGTTATTATATTTTTATATATAGCACCCATACAAACCAAACCCACACCCTCCCCCCCTCTTGTGAATTTTTGTAAAATTTCCTAAAAATTGAATTGCTGGGTTGTTATGAAAGAACTCTTTACATATTTATCAAAGGGTGTGATCCCTCCTCTATTTGGGGTAGCACCAAACATGCACCAACATGTAGCATATATAGCACCCATACAAACCAAACCCAACCCCCCCCTCTTTTGAATTTTTGTAAAATTTCCTAAAAATTGAATTGAATCACATATTTATCAAAGGGTGTGATCCCTCCTCATTTTGGGGTAGCACCCATGTAAACCCCTCCATTATTGATTTTTTTTTTGTATGGAAAAAGTTTTTGTTGCAGTATAGAATTGAAGTTTGACATGACAGCTTCTTATGTACGGACGCTTCACATAAATGTCAAGGTTCATGTATCGCCCACTTTTAGTGGTAGCCCTCATACAAACTTTTGGTCTTAAAATTTAAATTAAATTTTATGTGAAGCATTCATTCATAAGAAGCCACTATGGCTTCTTATGAATGAATGCTTCACATAAAACTGTGATTTACCCATTTTAGGGGTATCCTCCATACAAACCCCCACCCAGTTTTTCACTTTTCATGAAAACTTTTTCATTTCAGCCAAAATCAACTTGACATTAGACATGGTGGCTTCGCATAATTACCAAGAATTATGACACGCCCACTTTTAGGGGTAGGCTCGAACAATCTCACATCCCACGTTCAGGTTGTTAGATTTTATAAACATTTTTTTCTTTACACCTGCTAAGTTCACAGTTTGAAACTTCGTGTGAATTGTATTAAAGCTTCGGTTGCACCGAAGTTCACTTTTATCTTCTTCTTTGATCTGCTAAACACGAATAAAAATGTTTTCTATGAAATTTTGAACTTTTTTCTAGTTTTGTTCATAGTTATATATTTTAACATATCTCGTTTTAGGGTTAAACTATTTAGTTAGGTTAGACACCAAATCCAACCTTCTTGAATTATGTACGTCAATGCTCGGTAGTTAAGTGGTACTCGTAAAGGAGCAGTAGGAAAAAATTTGTCGAAAAATTAATTTTTTTCTGTTAAAATCTAAATCTAAAATGCTTTAAATCCACAAAAAATTTTAAAAGGGTAAAATATACCTAAAGAAAATTTTACCTATAAAGAAATTTCTGGCTAATTCAATTTTAATTCATCTGAAGTTAATTTTTTCCATCTATTTAAGGTATGTTATACGAGTATATTCAAAAAATGATTGCTTCTTTTTTTCTTGCAGTTTGAAGGACTGTTTGTGTTATGAGACACCAAATATAATCGCCCGTTATAATTTCATCCCAGGATACCCGTTAGCGCTGCTTCATGAATTAAATTTTTGGTGAAAACTGTTCACCGTGTTCGTCACAGACGTCGCCAAAGTTTGGAGGTGGAAAAATGTAAGTGTGAATGCAAGAAATCCATCTTCAATGATATGAGAGGCATGCATTATATGTATCTTACATATGTAAAATTAATTTTGAGTGTTGTAAATCAATTTTTCAAAGCGTGAGCTAATTACGAATAGCTTCTTTGAGTTTCGGAAACTGATGTTCTGATTTGTGGGCCGCCAAACACGCCTTTCTTGATAGTTCCCAACGTAAGATTTGAAAAAATTGCTTTCAAATAATAATTATCTCACATACTTTGATATATTTGAACTTCGAGCCCAAAAACGTGCAGTAAGATCCATGAGAAGATTTTGTTTGTCCTATACGGTTATTAATAGTAAAAATAATTTATATCTACAAGTACTCCATATGAATTTCATTGTTTTACTGCAAATGCAAACCTGTTCTTCACTCTGAAATCTGGTATTTCCATATGCATTTCTCCGAGAACATACCTGCAAAGAAAAACAAAATTATTTATAAGTATTGCGATAATCTAAATATGTTAAATGTCAAAAGTTCAATACAAATCGTCAATAAAATACTTAAATATTTAAATATACATTTTAAAATTGATTAGTTTTGTACGAATTTTGTTGGAATTTGCTTGAATTTTGTTTGTAATTGTATTGTATAACAAGAAATTCTAAACTTATTTTAAATGAGATAACCTTTAAAGGTGATTTATAGCATATACTTTACAATAATGTATAGTTCTAGATAGACAGGTGCACTTTTTGTAACTTCATTACGTATATACATTGAAAAAAAAATTGTCATTTGAAAGAATATTAAATCCACGTGCTTAATGTCAACTCAAATTCACTTTCATCAAATCTTGCCGAAAGTCAAAACAGGAGCTTGGCGAAAGCATTGTCACGCATAAAACGAAAATTCAGAACACACATACACGTTTGACATTAAATACAAACACACTCTCTTATTTTGTACTACTCTCTCTTCCTCATTTAAAGTGTGCGATAGAGGAATTCAGTTCTTGCACGTTCTTTCTCTCTGTCCCTCTCTCTCTCTCATTCACACTATCTCTCTCTCTCTCTCTCTCTCTAGCAAAGTTCTGAGGTGCCTAATGAATGGCGACCATAAGAAAGTCATTGCTTAACGATCTGTTTGTATTGGAGAGTGCCTGTTTTCCATGCCCAACAAGTACATTAATGTCCGAACTTTGACGACTCTTGGTGGCCATATTTGTTCATTAATTTTTAATAAGCTACAAATAAATTCACTTTGCCAAAATTTTTTGGAAAATATCCTAATTTATTATCAAAATTTGAATTAGATATTTTAAACTTAAAACTTCAAATTTGTGCCTAATTTTGTGTATAAGTTTGAATTGGAATTTTCAGTACACGAGCTGAAACCTAAAACCCGTATACGAAACGTGCATAAAGAATAAGTTGTTGTAGCAGCTAGTGTTGAAGCCGGCAAAAATTTATCCGTTGCATGCCGTTTCGCACATACCGCCAAGATATCGGACCATTTGTTCGCCGAGTTTGATGAAATTGATGGAGACGGCGCAACTTGCTACTGATTATTGGACCAAAAGTTAGGAAAATTGCTTATGTTCTCACAATATCGTGTAATTTAAGACCATTGGATTACTTTCTTTAAACTGATTATTTTGCAGCAACGTATCCAAAAACTTTGGAAGATCGAAATATTTGAACAGCCATTTCTGGCATACTGGGCAAAATGTGCAAATGGAGCGTCAAGGTGAGCAAGAAGAGCACCGGTGGTCATTTCAAATATATCTTGTTTAAATCTAAATTGTCATAAAATTATCCATTAAAAACAAAAGTTTTCGATTAAATTTTGGTTCGCTACTCTTTGTTTTATTGCATTTTAAAGCTCTAACGTTCTTAATGGTAAACACGAAATAAACAAATAAAAAACAATCTTTCATTTACTCCTAGATTACCTTCGTTTAGTTTCTTCCAAAGTAGCTGTGGCATAGTGGGTGGGTTATGGAACCAAAGCACCTCTTCACAAAAAAAGGTTTTTATGGTTACAAATAATCCCTCTTGAATTTGGCTTGTGGTCACAGCGATTATATTTATTTTTGCATTATTGTAACATGATATGTATATTTCCCCCTCCCACTCAAAGATTTTCGTTGGGAAAATTGAAATTCGGTTGCTTATGAATGGGCTTTTACTTGGATTGACGCATTTATGTATAAATCTAGATAAATGGCCACATAAAATAACTCCAATTCTCTTGAGTTGACATCACGTCCAGTGCTGGACGAAAAACTGAGCGGATTTTCTTATTAGGTAATAGGTACTGTGACCATACATATGCCTTTGTGGTCTTGCCAAAGGAGTTATTACAATTGTCATGAAGCTAACAATATCCCTTGTCGAAGCATTTCTGATAGTAATTTTTGGAAGCGTTTGTAAAAGATTCCTCTGATTTTGGCTATCTAAATCGCATCATATTCAAGGTCGACAAGTTGGCTCTCGGACGAAGATCTTCTTTGTTTAAGTTGTATATTACTCAATTAGCCCATATGCAGCATTAGATAAGATCTGCTGAGATTAGCTCAGATTTTAGCATATTATGACTGCAATGCAATAATATAATCTAATAAAAATTATATGGTACCTATAAAACAGATTGTTAATATCTAGTTGCATGTATAGAATATCAAAGCTTCGGTTCTACTAAAGTTAACATATTTTGCTTATTGTATTTTCATTTCGTCTATAAAATCATTGAGCACTCTACACAAACAAATTAAAGGTTGTAGTTGCTGTTTTAGATACTTTAAAAATTTATGCTTATGCGTAAATCGAGGCGTCTATAACTCAGAATGGCGTTCGTAGTGACACACACACACGCGACTAAAGCCAGCCGGAATACCCACTCAAGTGTTTTAAAATTCAGCGTTATTTTCAAATTAAAATCGAAAAAGGCGGCACAGGCTTCGTAGATATCGTAAATACTTTAAGATACAAAGACTGCTGCACATGTTGCAATAAGCTCAGTGAGCTAATGAGGTGCGAAGAGGCGTTGCAGATACGCCAAGTGGGTTGGCTGGCAAGGAGTTGCTGCAAAACTATCTACCTATGTATATAGAAACCTAGGCTTATCGTATGTATATATATTTATGTATGTGATATGTCTGTATAGCGCCATGGGCCATTTTTATGCGTTCACTCACGCGCCTAATGACGCCTTTTCCGAGTACAGGCATGGAAAATGTCAACAGCTTTTTGCGTACAAGATTTTCCACTTTATTGCGTAGTCTGCCTGGCTATTTTACTTTATGCACCTCGTCTGCCTGCCACTAATCATTATCTTTTACTAGCCAAGGCTTATCTACTTTTGGATGCATGCATATATGGGGTATTATTTTATGAGGATTAGAACTATGAACTGAATTACAAGACTAATTTTATATAATTTGAAAAAAAATTGAATGTGACGCATTCTGGTTTGCACAATGTTGTCGTCCAAGTCGTCCAAGTCGTCCAAGGTTGCTGGTTTGGAAGTAAGGACCAATGATTCCAACGTCCCATAATGACTCGAGAATCTCTCTTAGAGTTTCTTCACTCCACTCATTTAAGGTCTATGTGGTTCGAAAATCATGCATCGTAAAATGGATGTAGCACACTATAACATTCCCGAACTGAACCACGATTTTCGAAATAAATTTGTACAATTTTCAAGCGTTGTAGTGGCATTAGTCTATTCATGATAAAATGGCAAACCAAACTGAGCCCAAATGACAGTTTAATCTCTGTCGCATAATTAAACCTCTTAAAAAAACACCCTGTACTACTTATTTAGTATGTAGGTGTATTTTTTTCTACTTTTTTTTTGCAAATACAACTGCACAGGTTCGCCTTGTCCAACAAGCACATTTGACAAGTTGTATCTGCAGCAAAGCCTCGAGGCGCGTGGGTTGTTCGGTTTGCGCAGAGTCCAATCCAGCTTGCAGCCTCAGATATTTCAGTCGCCAGCTAAATTAAGCTATTAAATTGAAAATTATAGCTTGTCTCAACGTTTAAGTTTGCTAGACGCACACTGAGTGCTCGTCGTTAGTTGGCTTGTGTGTAATTGCTGCATGTCCATTGATATTAGCGCTTGTTAATAATATATTTTTTTCCACTAGTGATTTACTTTTCCATTTCATTACTTTTACTATAAATTCAATGATGAAAAACTTGTTAATATGTTTCCTCGAAAATTATAGGCCATGCGCTTTCATTGCTCAATTTGCACAAGTCAAGTGAATTTGTGTTGTGGCAGGTTAGCTGGTTTTCGTTCTATGATTTTTGTATTATTTATTTGTGTACCCTATACACACACGATATATTAGGGTATATTAACTGTGTGCAAATGTATGCAACAGGCAGAAGGAGGCCCTATAAAGTACTAGATATATAATCTTGATCAGCATCGGCAGACGTGTTGATATAGACATATCCGTCTGTCCGTCTGTTTGAATGAACAGATTTTGAAGACTATAAGAGGTAGAGACTTTCGACATTTAGACTCTCCTTTGCCGTCTTCAGTTAACTAGTATTAAATGAACATGCCAACCATACTTCAAGGGTAGCGCTCATACATCAGCACCATTTTTAAATTTAAATTTGATTGTGATGCAAATCCTTTTACTGGACTTATTAATAGATAGTGTCATAAAACATTTTTATTGCTTTCTTTTGTAGTTAATTTTTTCGTTTTTGTTCTTAATTAAGCTAGAAATGCCATAACTGGTGCATGTTATGTCAATCCTTACATAATGCATGTCATACAGGCCCAGATCGTACCACTTTGAGTGGTAGACCCTTGCCAAAACTTTTTGATTTAAATTTTCATTACTTCTAATATTTCATCAATTCTTATAAAATATTTCGCATATATGCAGTTCAGAATATAATCCTACTAAAGAATATAATCTTGGGCTTATATGAGGACCCTTAAACAAGGTACAGTGTATTTTAAAGTCGCGCACACTCGACTGCAGCGTTTTTTCTTTGTATTTCTGAATTTTATATTATTATATATAAATATATACGTTATGCAGTATTTTATTTCCTCTATTTAAAATTGAGTCATTTTGTTTTCGGTTTCATGCGGTTAAAATTAGACGCATAGATCATCCGGTAATTCTTTGGAATTCTATTTCGAGCTAATTGCTGCACATGACTTCCGTGTATAGTTTCTGAGTTTGCGTAATTTTGAGAATCATTTATTTATCTCTAATGTTTATATTTGAAAAAAAAAAACAAAAGAAATTGTTACCTTCAATATGAAACAAAGATACTTGTGCGAAAAATATGACTCTTAGCTAATAGCTGACCATGAACCATGTGCGGAATACAAAGGAAATTGGTATGGTTAAACTTTTGATACACTACTCATACAAACTGAAAGAGGCTTCTTTGTATATATACCAGATACATTTTAAAGTTAATCAATTTGAAGAACTTACAGCTCTACTGCGGTTTTTCACTTTCAGAAAATCTTAACAAGAGGAAATTTGTAATAGGATCGATAAAATAGAAATAAAAATAAGAAGTAAATTTCTGTTTATTCTAAAACTGATACAAGAAATACAAATACGTTATTCACACCAAGTCGATTAACGTCTTAAGAGAAAATAAAAAAAACTAAGTACTTTCCAACAACAAAATGTACTATGAAAAGTAAGCAAACTCATCAAACTCTAACCTTGTTTACAAATTTCCTATGGGGTATACCACGCCTCCTTCTGCATGTTACATTTTAACCCACTAAGTTGCATATAGGTGGCCCCACCATAAATGCCCTATACTAAAAATTCTGTTTATTTTGAAACGCACATTGTATTTATAAATAGAAACATTTATGTATACATATACATATATAGCATCTGCAATTGTTACACTAAAAAAATAAAAAAGAAAAAAAGAAAAACAAGTTTTATATGAAATAATAAAAACATATTTTGTTACTCTCTCTGTCTCGCATACGAGTAGAACGTGTTCATGACCTACAACGAACGAAACTACGCGATAATGTAATTCAATTCTACTATTTCTCTAACTCCTTCTGTCTCTTGCATTAAACGGAGGCGCTTACCTAACGGTGATAGTGAAATGCAAAATGTGCAAAATGAACATAGCTTATAATACAGTATCCAAAAGATCTGTTGGTATTAGCGCGTACGACCGGAACATTCACGACCAGAACATTCAGAACGTTCCCTTAGGCGTGAATGGGCTATAATACAACAACAGTCAAAAACCAAGAGAAAACGATTCAATATACACCAATTATATATGCTACTTTGTTTTTTTTTTTTTTGTAGCCTATTATTTTATGAAAATGAAGCGAAGACGTTTTGAGGTTATGTCAAAACGATTTTGGTTGCAGCGACCCCAAAAACATAATAACCGTGGTCTGACCACAGGAATAGTTATATAACACAATTGATAACAAATCCACGCGAGACAAGGTTTGAATTTTTAATGATACAATTCATGAATAAGAATATTTTAATTATTTATTTAATTTTTTTTTTTTTGAAATTGGCTGCTATTATTCGCATTAGAACTTCTAAAAATAACTAGAGGTTATCAGACAACTAAGCATTTAACAACAAAAGAAGTATACAGGTGAACTTGATAATAAATCATCAGGGATGCCTCAGGATTCGTTTTCGCTTGAATTTCACCACGCTGCAGACCTAATTTTCTAGCGAATTGCAAATCACCTGCAATTGAGGTGGTGAACTGACTAAGTACGCCTCTAAAATACATTTTGTAAATAAAAAGGCTTATTGTTGTAGATTGCGTGTACATTTTCTGATAAATTTACATCAAATCAATTAATAATTTCATTAATTTAAATTAATAAATTAGCATTTTACTACATCACCCAGCCAATCGCTAGTTGTATTTGACATTCTCTGTCGAAAGCCAGACCCGCTGCATTTTCCTAGTGGTGCTTTTTTTTTTAAATGAATTTGTACTTACTGCAGTTTGTTTTAAAATAAAGCTAAAAAGAATTAATTTTAATCGCATTTATTGTAACCTTAAGGAATTTCGCATTTATTGTGTATTTGTAACGAATCAATTGGCTACTTGGTGATTGCAATTCACTGCGATTCATTTCATATCGCTGTGTATTGTCATTCACGTGCCGCCGTAAAAGCGGTACACAGCTGTTACAGTTAACGGGTAAAGTTTTTAGTTTGGCGGGCAATAAATTTAATTTTTTTTAAAACAACAAAATAAAGTGACTTGAATGCAATTAATTTGCATTTAACTAAATAGCTCTTTAAAATGTTCTTTTTGCTACTGAAAAAATTACTAAAATTTTGCAGAACAAACATTCGACTAATTTCTTCTTGCGTGGTATCTTCCCTTTGTCACCAAGTTCGAAAAGGTTTGTGAAAAGTCTACAAGAGTGAAATCGCCCGAAGTTCTGTGACATGGTGGACTTTTTTTGAGAGCATCACTGGTGATTCCTGTGGCACCTCTGAATAACAGATTCTTTCAATAGTAGTTTCAAAATATTTCAACTTTATTCCGAAGACGGGTATTTTTCATACAACTTTTGCATATTTCAATATCAATGATCACGTTTTTCCCATTGATTTTATATAGGAATTCTAAAGGAGAGAATTTTGTACGACAACAAAACATTTATTGATACTTTTGCTAATTTTAAAACTGAAATAAAATGATCTACCTATAAAACAATTTTCGAGAAATGAAGAGCTTTAATGTTTAAATCTACACTAGAGCAATGTTTTGGGTCAGCTTAAATTGCGATACAAAATAGTCAATTTATATGCAGCTTTAATCTTTTAAGACATGTTCGTAGCATCAGTTTTGTGTGTCAATCTGTATTGTATCTATTTAAGATGATCAAGGCTATATGTAGGCATACATTTTACATTCTACACTTTAAACTGCTTCAGTTTTTGATCAATATCTGTGTACAATGTATACAATACTATGTAAGTATGTAAGAAGTGTATAAATATTTATTGAATGCAGCAGCAAGCAGGCAGGAAGTAATAGCTTTAAAGGCCATGAATGCTGTGAGAAACTCACACAGAATGGCTAGGGATGTGTTTTGCAGGTGTTGAAGCTAAAACAAAACAAAACGTTCAGATTTTTTTTTAGTTTAGCTTTTTTTACTTGTTACTACAATGATTCCTTAAAGTTAGGGGGAAAAAATTTTTAAATCACCACAAAAGCGAAACGCGTTGCAAATTTTTCACGAACCGCAGAACGTGCTGCGCATACAAGCAGCGACCGAAGGAGCAAAGAGCGCAGACAGTAGCTGCCTATTCCAATTGGCAAACGAAGGGTTTCCATGTAATACCAACTAAATAAATGAATGAATTACTGAGTGAGTGAGTGAGTGAGTGAGTGAGTGAGTGAGTGAGTGAGTGAGTGAGTGAGTGAGTGAGTGAGTGAGTGAATGAGAGAGTGAGTGAGAGAGAGAGAGAGAGAGTGAATGAATGAATGTTGAAAGGAATGGAGCAGTAAACTGAACAAGTTCTCCAAATCTGCCCAAGATGCCAAGAAGAAAATCAGCGCAAATTTAGCTTTGGCTTCTGTTATGCTTGGCCTTGCTGAATTTTCGCAGTTTTCCCAACGTTTTTCTTCGGAATTTTTTTTTCTTGTGGTTAAACGTTAAACTCAATATTTATTTTGTGCACCGCAGCACGTCGGATTTTTTCCCTTTTCATTTCTTTTTCTTTTTCTTTCAATGAAAGTTCCCTGTGGCATGTGTGCGAAAAACATTTTCATGGCTGATTTTCCGCTTTTAGATTTTTGTAGCGTATTTGTGGGCGTAATTGAAAATGAACACAAGTGTAATATAAACAACAATAACAACAACATTAAGCATAACAAATTTGTTATTTAGCAAAGTAGTAAATAACTATTTCAGCTAAGGGGCTGACAAAACTACAGAAAGTTGGTTTGAAAAGAAACATGTGTATAAATAGTGGTGTGTGGGAAAGCGTTTTCATCTTTTATTTGCACTTAAGCCACGTGTTTCTAACTTCACAATAAGTTCATCGTCAGTTATACCGTTGGTAATTTCATTTTACTTTCTACTCTTAAATGAGCAGAAGTAATTAGATAGCATACTGATTTGGCTCTGTTCTTCGAAGCGGTTTTCTATTGTTGATATTTCTTGGTGGCATAACTTAAGCGGAAAGATCAAAGTAGAGCCTAGTGTGATAGGTAAATTAAAGCATATAAATTCCTACTATAAAATTTAACCAGGAGTAATAAGCTGGCTTTGAAATAGATCCTTAACTAAGGAAACAACTTGTGCGGAATTTTTCGATATCGCATATGCTACTTCCAATCACAGCAAAATTTACTAGTATCCTTAAAATCAACCCAACTATGAGGTACGGGAACCAAAAAATTGCTATATTCTTCGACATCTAGGCGGGTATTAGAGCATTAAATTCAAATGTGATACCTGGACACGTAAGTATCGGGAAACAAAGTAGCAGATAAGTTGGCAAGAAGACGGAAGCCACTTTCTTTAACGGAAGTCGGACAAGATCTAGCAATTTTCAGAGTGCTACTATAGGAAGAAGAGAATAAAGCCAGATATAGATTTTGAAAGAACTGTGGAAGAAATATCATTAATTGCAAATGTTAGGGCACTATAGTAATAAATGATATAAAATCCGTAGTGGACTTAAGAATAACAAGAATGATATCAGGTTTTCTGACTAACCATTGCAGTCTTAAAAGACACTTGTGAAAAATTGGTATCTTGATACACTGTAATTGTAGATATTATTTAAAAGAAGACGAAACTTCGCAACTCATCTAAGAACATTGCTCAGCCCTTGACGTTGACCAGGACCAAAAACATCCAAACAATTCCAACCGACAGGAAAAGGAAGGACTACACTAAACCCGCAGATCTCATTGGTTACTAATAAATAATAATATTGGTTGTAAAAATTTGCTCCCTCCCATGTACTATAGATGAAGTTAGCGTTGTGTAGTATTCGGTATCTTATAAACAAAATCCTATATCACCAGTATAATAGATTTGTATTTAAAACTTTGAGTTATTAGTGATTAAAAATATCAGTTTATAAGACAAATTCTCGTCATTTTTTTGTGTCTATTTATTTATTTTATATGAAGAAATCTGCAGCTGAGGCACACCTCAGTGCTCTCAGACCTTTCTGGTGAAAGAACGTGTCGTGAGTACTTTCAACGCTTCAAGAAAGGTATTCTTCATGTCAATAATTGGCTTGCTGTGGAAGAGCGAACCTTTTTGAAGATGACGAAAGAGGCATTGCTTACTGAACACTCGTGTCAAAGTAACGAAAAATTTGGCATGATCATTGGGAGTGACTCAAAATGCCACAAATACCTGGGAATGATCTAGAAGCATAAGAGTTGAAACCGAGATACGTGCAAAAGCGTTTTTTTCACCTGCGAAGAGCTGCTTAAACGACAGAAAAGGGAATGGTTTTTGTATCGAATTGTGACTGGCGATGAAAAGTGGATCCGTTTCGACAATCCCAAACATAAAATGGCATGAATTGGGCCATGTAATTCGTGGGATCAGCTGGGAAGTACACTATAAGATAAAGAAACTCAATGAAACCATCGCAGAGATCGCTACCAGCACTTATTGATAGGTTTGAACTGAGTATCCAGAATTGTTTCCTCCATATCACTCTAGTAATTATGAGGAAGCCAAAAATTGGGTTGATTGTTCGATTCGAAATATGAGAAAGGGCTAAAGTTGAACAATACTTTGAATAATCTATATGACCTATTGACTATAAATTTCAGATTTCTGTAATTCTAACTAACTTGACGAACTTTTGATAGGCCCCTCATATTGAGAGCGAAAAAAGAAATCTGCAGCGAAACTTATGTGTACATAAAATACTATATTTTATATATTTGCATTATACCATATAGAACTTATAGTAAAAACGCGTGATTCTTCCTTACAAAATGAAATGCTTTAGTTTTACGAGTATCTTAACGATTTTTCATATCGGGCACACGTTGCGTATGCGCAATCAATGCAAGCGACTATTTCTTACAAGCGGCAAAATGTATGCGATATTTTGATGACGTCGTTGTTGTTGCTGTTGTTGTTGTTACTGATGTCATACTGCATGTCATGCATGCCAAATCGAGTTTACCTGCAGGTTATCTGCTGCTGTTGCAGTTGCAGTTGCAGTGTTACCAATACATTGTACAGCTACAAATATCTACAACAGCAAAAAGAATGAGATACATTTGCATCTACAAGCTGCAATCGCAATTTCAATTGCTGTGCAGTGTCCTTGTTTTTGCCTGTGGGGCCATTTTTTTTTTTCTATATTTTTGTTTTTATTGGATTTCCTTTTTGCCAATTCCACTCCATATCACTCCACTCCACTCCACTCCACCCACTTCACTTTACTCCACTTGAAACGGTTACACTTGAACGTAAAGTAAATAATCATTGAACACGTTTCAGCGAAATTGCATTTTTATTGCGTATACGTCGCGTTGTACTGCAGCGCACGTTTTTGTCTATGTTGCACCCCATGGCGTGTGTGGGTGTGTGTGTATAGTAGATGTATATAGTTTTTATACAATTGTAGCGCCATGTATCCGGCTCCGCCCACCGTTCGTATACCTGATTTGAATGCGTATCTTCCTTCTTTTTTCGGCAAAAAAAAACTTTTTTTGTCGCATGCAATATTTTTATGCACTGTATACACTGTATACATATATAGTACGGTTTGAGTTTGTATAGTGCAGGACGTTTTGGAAGGTAGAGTTTGTATATATATAAAAGATTAAGCGGAGGTATGCTATAAGCGTAAATACTCGTACGTAGCTTTGATCAAACTATCACGAAATTATACCGATCCTGACGCATTAGCGCAGGAATAAATACACTAAAGCATGGTATAGCTTAAAGAGGCTAAGTAATAAGATTAAGCAGTTATCGGCACAGCGGAGCTATCAACCTCACAGATATATGTCTGTTCCGAATGCTTCTTATGTCTGGTGCAAGCCAAATAAGGAAAAGCCGGATGGTTTTTGACGAGCTTGAGAGAGATTTCATAATAATTAGTCTGGCTGATCCTTACGATGTGTGCGAGACGATTTTTTAAATGATAGTCGTATCAGGTTTGTTACCTTAGATGAAGTCAAGAACTAGCTGAAGAAGAAGAACTTAGAAATCAATAAATATTCTGGGTACGATGGAATTGACGGCAGAGCAGCCAAAGTACTCCCTGAAAAGGCAGTATTTTCCTCGTATTTCTATTCATCTCAGTGGAAGTGTGGTGCTGTCGATATGATCCCTAAGCCAGGCATGCCGGATCACAACATAGCGTCTTATAGGCCGATTAGTTTACTTCCGACCTTCTCCAAAATATTCGAATGAATGTATCTTGATAGAGTGTCCAGGTAATAGACAGCCAGGGCATTAAGTCAGCCCACCAATTTGGCTTCGAGGCTAAGCATAGTTATCCAGAGCAACTTCATTGAGGGGATGGAGTGCCAGCAATAATGATCCGCTGTATTCTTAGATGTGAAGCAGGAATTTGACAGAGTGTGGCAGGATGGTGTACTCGACAAAATTAAGCTAACACTACGTTTATCTTCATTTCTAATGCTGAATTTGTATCTGCTTGACCGCACTTTGTTTGCACAAATTTGAGACAGTAAATCTTCAGTACGTTCTCTACTCGATGTACGTTTATACAGCTGATAGCTACGTATGTAGACGACACCACTGTTCTTGCAACTGATTCATCGCCTGCAGATTGTTTGCCATCGTTTTTGGAACGCTTTACTGCATGGACAAAGCGATGGAATACCAAGATTAATCCATGAAAAACCTGAAACTGTGTTTTTTCGTTTAGGCGTGGCAGCTATTCGCTATAATGTATGTATCGTTCCACATGTCACCCTAGTACTCTATCTTGGCTTGGTACATGTTACGGAAAGCACAGTTTTCAGTTTTTTGTATGTGATTTTTTTTTTGTATTATTTCTTGAACTATCACCCTGACACCTAATTTAATAAAAATTATTTGACGAAATAGATAACATTTAAAGAATTGCAAGAAGTTTCCGGAAATTATCGGATATTTAAGCAAATTTGCTTGCTTATATATCGCTGCTTTATGCGACACTACTTCGGATCGATCTGTGACACATGGGAGGAAGCCTCGTTAAAGCATATTAAGGTTTCGGGTCTATGGAAGATACATTTTTTTTAAATTTTTTTTGTTTTTTTTTTCATTCTATCGTTTGATTTTTTCCATTCAAATTTTTATTGAAGTTAAATTTTACTCTCAACACGTTTTCAATTTCAATTTCATTTGATTTGATTTTGTTTTTTCTGTTCTGCCTGTAGTCCAATTTCAATTTGCATAGTATGCCATGACTGCCTCACTGCCCGTCTGTCTTTCTGATTTTGTCTGTTTGCTCATATTGATTGCTGTTTTTAAGCTTACATATTTATACGTTCCACAACTTTCTTTTTGAGGTATACATATTTGTGCCAATTGGAATCTTACAAGGTTCATTGTACCAATGCCTTAGTTTTACAAGAGCGTACACAATAAGTGCTACCTACTGCGTTTCAGACTCTCGTGCCTTAGGTCTTATGCAGCATGCGTGTTGTACGGATATTCCTTACTCCGAGTGTTCATACGGCAAGGAATTTAATTAATTTTTGCTTGCCTCTGCTTGTACATTTTCATTTGTTAGTTGCAAGGCGTCGCCTAACTTTCATATACGATAGTTTGTATCTTGGTATGTATTACAAGAATGTATCTCTAATTTCAATATGTATCTGTATACATTGTCTATGTTTGTTTTACCGACTCTAATCAGCATATAATTTAAGGCGCCAACATGCAACAAAAACATTAAATTTTACACGCAATTTCATCTGTTGTCGGCTACTTGCCGCTGAGGTGTGGTTATGCCTTCAAAAATAAAGGGTGTTTTTTTAGAGGTGCATTGAACTAAAATACTGAAATTAGATAGTTTCAAACTGGAAAGTGGCTTTATTAGAAAGGTCAGTCCGTTTTCAAAAGATGACTCTGGCTGTTGTGATTGTTTCATTGTAACAGCTGTTTTCGGTAGTTTCAGAGAGGTTAGACGTTTGTCATAATATTTAGTGTATTTCGTTTTGAGTTTTAGAAAAGAACCTTGTGTATGAATATGTCAAATTTTATGTTAACCAAGCAGCTTTTGCAGGAGTTTTTACTTTTCTGCTTTAAATGAATCGAATGCTGGTGGAACTTTATTGCGCCAAAAGGGTTTTGTGTACTAGGAGCTTGTATAACCTGGCGATTCCATTACGGGCGATCGGTAAAAGCCGAAGCCGATTACAAGAAAAATGGCCGTAATATGAACAAAGACATGACAATGTTATTATTCTGCATGGCAACGTTCGGCCTCGTATGCAATAAGTCGTGAAAATATATTTGACGTTTTCTCCAGACGTTGCTCCTTCCGATTACTGGTTGTTTCGACGGATGCAGCATGATTTGGCAGGTCATCAGTTGAAAGTTGGTACCTAACTTGGATCGCCTCTAAATACGAGACAATGCAATGGAACGAGATGGACTTCGAAAAAGTAGTAACCAGCGAGGGAAAATAATCATTTTATACATTTCGTTCTGAAAACCGTCCGTGAACGAGCAGATGTCGGAGACTATAAAATACAGTTATTTGGATATTTAGATTCTCCCTTTACGGTTTTAAAAACTATTCTATATGCCCAGATCGAACGACTTTAAGGGGTAGAACCATGGAAACCTGCGTTCCTTTCGTATTTTTCAATTTTTGTGTAAAAATTTGTGTTTTTTATTTTTAATAAATTCTAATATTTCATCAATTCTAATAAAATATACCGCATATGTCTACATTGCATCACTAAACAATATAACCTATGATTCATACACGCAGCTTTAAATCAGGTACAAAGTATCTCGAAGTCGAACACACTTGACTGCAGTGTTCTTATTTGTTTAGAGTATACGTGATGTAAAAACGATCCATGGTAAAATTCCCGAACTGAATCACGATTTTCGAAATAAATTTACACAATTTGGAAGCGTTGTTCTGGCGTTAGTTTATTCATGATAAACTGACAAACTAAACTGAGCACAAATGGCTATAGCGTTGACAGATCTGACCAATTTATGACAGTTTAATCGCTGTCGGAAAATGGAAGCTAAAAAAAACACCCTATACATAATCTCATATATATACGGGTATGTATCTACTCGTAAGTACAATACACAGTCTCCCAGCTGACCCAGTTATGCTTTTTCCTTGTACTTATTCAGCAACTCTGTAGTTTTGCATGCGTGTACTTTAATATATTACTGTATGTTCCCCACTATATACTA
This sequence comes from Leucophenga montana, assembly GCA_035044765.1. Lineage (NCBI taxonomy): Eukaryota > Metazoa > Arthropoda > Insecta > Diptera > Drosophilidae > Leucophenga > Leucophenga montana. The sequence continues at coordinate 213,045 of JAWNNQ010001263.1, read as the reverse complement.
TTTTTGTAGCTACATTTGAATGTATTGTAAGTATTGCCATCAGCCGCTGGCTTAATTATTTCACAAAATGCGTAAATGATTTAATTTTGTAGTTTCTTTTTTTCGCTTGTAGTCAAAATAATAATCTGCATATATTGCTTGATTTGCCGCTTGAAATTTGTTGTTTTTAGCATATTTCAAGAGAGTGAAAAAAATATAAAAATTATTCCATAAAAATTATGATTGTTGCGTTTACTTAATGTAATACGTCGTCTGACCTCAATTGTGTTTTATTGTAATGCCGGATTTTTTTTCTTTTTGATATTTGGAATTTTTGTACTATCGATTTTTTTTATTGCTGCAGAAAATTATGCTAATGAAGCAGAATGTGAAATTAGTCTGTAATAAAGCGTTTATTTTTTAATGTTTATGGTAAATATGGAATAACTTTGCCTGAATGGCAGTACAAATGTTTCAAGTGGGTCGATAATTTAAAAGAGCACACTGTTCACAAATTGTCGTAGTTATTATCAAATACTACGAGTATATAGTTGGAATAGTTCAACTACACTACATTATATACCTATACTCGTATATACGAGTAGCTTTATATAGAAATTGGTTGAAAATGAAACTTACTGCATTTTTAATTCATTAAACTTAAATATGCGGAGATTCCAAATACGAATTAGCTCCACGCTTTATTTAAGTTGTGAAATAAGTTGATTATTTTATTAAATTTTTACTCTCTTCGGTGAACTACATCAAAATAAGGCGCGAATCCTTTTCAGTAAATTGATTTAATTTTTTTTTCATTTTAGTTCATAAAACTAGGGATGCGACAATAAAAGTATGTACTCGATACGTTTCGATACTTTCTTCTAACAAAAGACTACACATTTGATCAATGCCCATCCCCGATAAATATTGAAATTGTGGATGCTCTAATTTGATATCTAAATGTAAAAATTATACTGCTCGGAGCGAAGCGGGGAAACATGGGTTCTCGACTCTTTTGGTCATATTTCCTATGACATTTTGGAGAATTAACCGATGTAATGTTTCTTTTCCAGGCTGAAATAGTTTTTGGATAATGCTCGTAGACTTTGGCCTTTGAATAGTGTCAAAGAAAATATCGTAGTTCCACGATATTCGGTGTATCGATTTTAGCGCTTCTATCATCGACGTGGAAATTAAGACCCAAAGTTTGATGAAAATCAAATAATGCTACGATGACATTGGCATAACATGTCAAATAAAAAAGCCGATAATGCAGATTTCGGTCGAAAACAAAGTAAAACACATCCAATTGCATCCTCATCAACAACATACAGAAAGAATCTGATCGAGTAAGCTTTTTGAATATCCGCCCATTCTTTTTATAGTCCTATTATTTTTTCATCACTATTTTTCCAAATAAATCTTAGTATTTGTCAGACAACTGATGTGTATATATTTTAGAGAACAAATTAACTAGTTGCGAATTACAAACACTCATTTAAAGTAATCAAAAATAATTTCGTTTGAGTTTGCGCTCATTTGCTTTTATATAAACTTCACTATAAAAATGAGTAGATTCTAAAGCTAGCTCTATTTCTTGTTACTGTTTATATATATATTTAGCTAGCTCTCGATATCTTCAATCATTTAAACTGTTCCGTATAATTTGTGAAAAATGTATAGTAATACTATACAATGTAGTATGCGGATTGTAAGAGATTCTTTGAATTTTTGGACGATTGTATAGTCTACAACCTATCCAAAATAAAAAATGGCTTAGCAAATGTAATTCCTAAATATTTTTTCTCTATTTATTTCAATTATTAACCCAAAAAGAAGTTTATCAAAAAAACATTAACCAAATTTAAATTCAATACACACAAGGTCTCACAAACAAACAAAAATATTTGTAAGTTAAAAATCTTATATAAAATCACGTTTAATAATTAATTAAAAAGAAACATTATAAATATTAACATTCGTCTTTGGTTGCCTGATCAACTAAGGACAAAAACTATCAAAACTGCCCAAACTGGCAAAATTCTAAGCAGTGGTGCTGCTAGCCATTGGCGCAGTTTAACCCCAATACACAGAGCGTAATAGAGAGCCGCACTTGCAAGACTACCTCGCCTAACAGGCACTCGACACATGGAGTTGTCGAATCACAACACATTGTGTTTCTCATTTACTGTCGTTGCGAAGAAATTGGAGCAGCTGAGAGAGTAAATTTGATTTTGCTCTCAGGTTTTTTCTCCTCTCAGAGTTTGATTTAAGAATTTTCTACTTAGAGTTAAAAATGACTTACTTGACAATCTGAGACTTTTGTTCTTGACATGAGATTGTTATACTTAGTCAAAGTATTTCTGCGCTTGATTTATATATGGATCCCATTTTGTATTTGATTCAAGACAATTAAGTACCAATCGTATTTAAAATTTTTAAGTAAGTCTTTGGATAAAAACAAGTATTTCAAACCTCCGACTGCCTCTGAGTCGAGGGAAAATCTATACAGAAAAGAATCGTTAAAAACTTCCGTTATCGATAGTTTTCGTGAACATTATCGATAACGATATTATTTTCGAAATTGTGCTGACGAGAGCTTGTAGCTAAGTTCGAAATACGTGTATAAACATTTGTCTCTTTAAAAAAAATTTATTGTTTTTATGCTCTCTTCGCATTGATCGCAAAATATTTCAAAAATGACCTTGAAACAGCTAAAATTTATATTTAAAAATATTACTCTGAAAAAAGTTAAGAACTCTGAAGAATTATGATTAATTTGCTCATTTTAAGTGCAGAAGCACATAACAAGATCTCAATAATAATATGAGGTATTCTAAACAAATAAATATTTAAACATCTGAAGTACAAATATACTGATAAAAACGATATAAACTGCAAGAAAAACATAAGTCCCCATCTGAAATAGTAAAAAAAATATTTAAAACATTTAAAAATGCGCTAAAACTAAATGAAAAATAAAAGACAACATCAACAAATGCCAAGCAAATGTTAAACAATCAAAACCAAATAAACAATTAAATAAATAAACAAATGCAAAACATTGAAGTCGGTATTAATTGAAGCATGCATCTCGCAAAAGAAATATTCTTGAACAATGCCGGGTAAGACTTTCTGCATAGAATTGCCAGCGAATGGCAAAGTTTTTAGTAATTCAATCAAACAAAAGTTGAGAAGCAACAGCAGCAACAGCAGCAACAGCAACAACAGCCGCAGCAGTCAGTAATAAGATCAACAAACAATGCGGAAATTGCTGACAATACAAAACTTGCAGCTCACAGTGAACAAGAACAACAGAACATATTTTTATAATTAAACTCGAAACTGAAAATCAACTGAAACAGCAACAAAATATCGTATAAATACAAACAAACCGAACAATGAACCAAGCAACAGCAACAGCAACAACAACAGCATCAACAGGAACAACTTTGCATGGCAAACAAATTGCAGCAGTGTATACAATTACAATTGGCAGCTATGAGAATATCTATCTAAAATATCTATATGTACTATGTACATGATAGCAACTCAGTTGTAGTTTAGTTCTGGAATCAGTTACAGAGTAGCTCAAAAAGAGATCAAATTGTTGACACAACATGCAATTGTTGTTACTGATGGCACCCAATGGTCAGCAACAACAACAACAACAACAACAACAACAACAACAACAACAACAACAACAACAACAACAGCAGCAGCAGTTGTAGCTATTCTAGTTACATCTACTGCTGCTGATTGCATGGGAATTGTTAGGCTGCAGTGCGTCATACTAGTGGGTTAACAAAAGTTGTGTACGTTGTGTTTCAAATTAAGCAAATATAACGAAATTTAGATTTATAAATGAAATTTGTAGATTTTAAGCCAAAAGAGATTTCTGTGTCAACCACCAAACTTTTAAACTTCATTATTTCTATATTTGTTAAAGTTAAAGCATATACTAACGGAAGTTTTCGAGTTAGCTGATTTATATTTTTGTATACATGTTATGTAAATTGTTGACATCGTGCAATAATCTATGTAAACAATATTTCGGAAACTTAAGTTTTCGATTTTACAAACTTTTTAGTTGCAAAGTTGTTCTTTTGGCAAAAATCGGATGATTAAAATGGAACTAATGGACTAATATAGATATAAACAAGCTATATAATTCGGCAGATGCTTCTCAGTTCTCTTCCTCAGTCGGTGATATTGTCAACCATCCATCAACGATTAAATGCTTGACTATTAGTTCACGAGTGCAAGTGCAGGTGTCTTCAAGCCCATTAACCTGTATCTCTATTGCCATGAGTACCTGGTTCACGGTGTGTCAATCTGAGGTAGACGCCATTGAAGTCTGCGCCGGCTACTTTTGGATAAGAGTCCCAATGAGGCTATCTTTTTAGATAGCGAAGCGATTATTAAAGCACTAGCTTCTTGGAATTTTTCTTATGGTTGTACAAATCTACGATACTCTCCAAAAACTTTCAATCGGCTGCAAAGTCACCATTGAGGTGTGCACGCGCTACTTTTTGATTAGAGTCCCAAAGGGGCCAATATTACCATCTGTTCAGATAGTCTAGTGGCTACTAAAGCACTAGATTCTTGGCTACGATACTTTTCAACAACTTTCATTCGGCTAGAAAGTTGTAATTCATCTGTTGTATGTCTGTATCGATTAGATGCTCAGTTTTTTAGATATCAATCTGAAATTAGATAAGAGATTAGTTCTAATTGTAAGATGATCATATGTCGGTTTTTGTACAATTTTTCTTCTTAAGCTTCTATTATCATAAAACCCGAAATGGATGCTTCGTATGTCTCTATACAAATAGTCGCTTCCATATAATCAATCAATTCCAATCAATTTCCAACTTGAACTGAACGTCTAGCACAGATAGAGTGCATATATGAGGCTGCTATGCCTATCACCGAACTTAGGGTTCATTTTTTTTTTTAATTTTAGTAAATTCTTTCATACGTATAAAAGAAGCTATACACTCGAAACAATGGATTAAATGGAATGAATAAATCGAATGAATGGAATAAATGAATATACACTTCAAATATATATGTCTGAATATGTTTACACTTTTTGGGGAGTATATAAAATTAGTTCACATCATATTGTTATAGATCAATTGTAACGGCTGAAGTTTATCTTTATAAATCATTTTATTTGGTTGATTCGTGAATGATAATTTTTGTATAAGTCAGGGAAACTGAATAGCAACGACATACGTGGGTTGAGAAAAGATTCTAAGTGTTTCACTAGTCGGATGAAAAAAGTATGAATTAAATGTTCGGTTTTACGCAAAATAATATTTTCTTTTGACCTTTTGAGTTTTTTTTCTCGCTTTATTGAATTTAAATTAAAGACTATCATTTGAGAACTATTCTTTACACTGTCAAGGGTCTTTTAGAGTTTCCGTTGTTATAGTTAAAATTTTTCAATAGTTTCGTGGACACGAAAATATGTCTAAATATGTGAAACTATAAATATGTATCGGTTTTATTTGCCGATCTTTAGTAGTGGTCTCAAAAACACATCTTATTAGCCAAAAAAAAAAAAAAAAAAAACAGTACATGACTTTGTCTTTTGTCTACTTACTTGTTTTGCACATTTTTAGTGATTTCTTTCATTGATTACTTTACTTCTTCTTGGAATATACCTATATGTTTAGAAAGAAACATATACATATGTCATCGCAACAATTGTGAATGACAAGATTGTGTGTCGGTAAAGAAGGAGCATTCAAAAATGATAGCTCATTATTTTTTATATTTGTTTTATTTTTTATATTTTTTCGAAAACAACCAGAATCAACAACAACATAGACCACGTTTTAATGCTAATGAGAGCACAATAAAGTTCTTGTAATTTGAGCATTATTATGATGTAAAAAGTAGTAGTACAGTTCATTTTGTTGGTTTTCTACCAATGTTCAAATACTTCTGATAAGCATTTAGAAACTATATCATTTATAAATTAATGCTCAATCAGTTTGTAAAGGAATTTCAATGATAAAGCACTTTAGCGTTGGTGACGTAAATCAACATCCCAACTTTAGTAGCTCATATTTGTTGTTTTGTTGGATATCAATTAAAAACAGTCTTTATTGGAAGTGTTTCACTAGATTCAGTTGCCACCAGTGCAAAAGGTGACATTTGTCGTCACACAATTGTGAATGGTAAATTTGTGTGTCGGTAGAAAACATACCATCGAAAATAGAAGACTTATTACTGTTTGTTTTCTACATATCAAATATTACCAACTTACAGAACTTTTGTAAGCCTGCTCGTATATAGATCAAAGCTGCAGCAAGAGCAGCTGTTGCATTTGATGCTGCGGGTAATCACATACTTGTAGTTGCTCATTCGAATGCATGCTGCAAATGCAAATTAATGTACAAGGAAAATTGTAGTTTTAGCTCAGAAATTGTCTGTCTGTCTGTCTGTCTGACTAACTAGCTGCCATACTGTGCTATGCAGTGCTATGCAGTGCTCTGCAGTGAGCAATCATAAATGCCTAGGGACAGACTTATTTATGTGCAGTTTGAGTAAAAATGTTGCTAGCAAATTGTCGTTGCAGTTTGTGTCTTTGCTGCAATCAAGTCGCTTTTTATGCATCTCTTTACGTACAAGTATATGAGTTTGTGCGTTGCATACCGAAAATTTTTTTCTTTCTTTTTTTGCTGCTTCACACATTAAAGTAACAAATGTCACACGGAAGCAAATTACAAAATTCTTATTGGGCGCACAAGTTAATGAACGCCAAGTGGATAGCGACTCTGCGACACATACAAAACAGATACAAAAAAATTGAAATTAAAAATTCATAAAACAAAAGTTCGTGAAAAGAGGGAGAAGTACTTTCATTTGCTGCTGTTGCTGCTGCTTATGTTGCAAGCGTGTTAACATGCAGTGAAAAAAGAAACATTCACACAAAAAAACAACAAAAATTCTACTGATTATTTAGTAAAGTAGTGTAATAAAAATGAAAAGGGCGTTGAATACACAAAACGTAATTTTTCATTTGAGTTTTGAATTTTTAATAAGCAGAGCATGTAAATAAAATGAAAATTAAAAACTATTCTCATAATATAATAAATTATTTATTTATTGCTTGTGCAACACTTTGAATTGACTATAAGTAGCTATGGAGAGATTTCATTATTATAGATAGATTATGTAGTATGGAGAGAGATCGCCACAGCGGAAGTCATAAAATATGTATGTGGATGCAGTTAAAATGTGAGATTAAAAAACCGACTTGATAATGCGTTAAGTGCATTTAATTTTGTATTATTTAAATACATAATAAATTCGTTATAAAATATTTTAAATTGGAAATTAAATTGTCTATATGAAGTGTTTGCGAGAGCTAGAAAAAGTTAGCTAGAGCTTTGATTTATGTAGTATTGTGTAATACAATAAATCGTTTCTGAGTATGCTATGATAATAAATAATCTGTAAATTATCCCTGTGAATGGCCGTTCATGCAAATGGAATTGCTACTGATAACTTCGATCGAGTTATCTTAAACAATATAGCGTTGAAATGATCGTGAAATGTACAATACATACAGGAAAGGGTAATGTAAATTTAATCGGAATATACTACAGTTCAAAACATATTGACGCTTTTGGATACTTATCGACGCAAACACAAATTTTTAAATTTCTTAGTTGCTGAAACAAGTAAAACGCGCTCAAGATGAATCAAATAGGAACATCTATTCAAAACTACTGCCCTTTTTAGATTTTCGACGAGTTAAGAAAATTGTTGTTCACATCTGTTAAAAACGAGAATACTTAAATTCCACGGTGTTACTAAAAACATCCAAATTTAGCATTAAAAGGCAAAACTAACATGGATTCCACTTAGCTACTTCATATTTCTGACAAGTGATGTATCGTTGGAAAGGCTTTTCGAATGTATTTGAAATAAACTGTTACTACTACTAGGCAAGTTATAGATTCAAGTACTATATAGGGTGGTCTATACGTTGAATTTGCAATTAATGACGCTGTCAACTTGAGCACCATGAATTGTAGACAGTAGTTTAGCTTTAACCATCCGCTCAATTTGGATCAACGTTTTGAAATATTCAAAACTTACTTTCAGTGTGACTCTGTGATTGCTGAAACGAAAGACCATCTATTCGGATAAGGCACATTTTCATCTTGGAGGTTATATCAGGAAAATCCGTAAGACCATGCATCCTGCTCGCGCCACTGTGTGGTTTAGGTTCTTCTTTCGAAATGAGACTAGCCATGACGTTACGGTTTAATGGCGACCCGCGATCGAGACATGATAACGGACTTTCTGTGGCAGAAGTTGGAATATATCGATCTAGATTAGGTTTGGTTTCAATAATATAGTGCTTTTTATAGCAACTTGCAACACCGCCCGCACAAAAATAACCTTTTGTGCACAAAGTTTAACAATCGTGTAATTAGCCGTTTCGGAAAAGTCAATTGGCTGCCTCGGAGTTGTGATTTAGTAACACTAATAGATTTTTTTCTTTGGGGCGAATTAAAGGGCACGTTTATGAGAACAATCCTCAAATAATTTACCTTTTGGAACAAAAAAGTCAAACTCAAATTGCAGAGAAGACATCTGCACTAATAAAAATATATTTGAACAGTTTACACCAGAGGAGTTTTCGCTTTGTACATTTTCTGAACTGCTCCAAAAAATAAAATAGCAAATTAATGAGTATAGTATTCGTATGCAATGCAGACTTTAGCTTTTTGGATTGGGAAAATTCACATGTACTCTGATTTTGCGTCTCCCTTAAAATTGTATTCTTGTTGCAGAGATTTACATCAGATTTTGTCCCGTGATTAAAAGTTAATCACTGGCGATAATGTGGTACGATAAGGGTTCTATTCGGAGAATAGTTACGCAAAGCTGACACTGATACTGAGCATAAGAATAGTAATTATTTAGTAGTAATTATTTAGCTTCCAACATGACAATGCATACAATACACAGAATACGTCTTCCTTATAGTCTAGATAAGAGGTGCACAGGCCGTATGCTCCTCATACACGTTTGATTTTGTAATGCTCTTCAGAATAGGCTGAGCATTGACGCACACACACGCTGCTCTTTGCATTAACCATATGAATTACAAAAACAATATCATCGTTCTTCTCTATCCTTCTGCGTTTAGCCAAGAACATAGATACTATACCAAAGTGCAATACAACAACAGTTTCACATGCTACGTGGTTTTGTACTAATATACCATTCATACATAGACTTATTTTTATGGCAGTCGAATATAGTATCCATATTGAAGTGTCATGCTCATTTTTTGTGGTAGCCCCCGTACAAACCAGCCGAACACTTTAGTATTTTTGTAGGAAAAAATATTGATATTAATATTGAGGCTTTTGATAGACGAACGCTTCACATAAAAATGAATGGGTGGCAAACCATACAAACCCTGCGTCAATTTTTGGGTTTTTGTATGAAAACATTATTTATTATACCCAGTATAAACTTTAAACTTGGTATGGCGGTTTCTGATGGACAGACAATTCACATATACTCGTATATAAAAGGGTGTGACACCCTCCTACTAAGGGGTAATTTTTCTCCCCCATTTTTAAAGTTTGGCATGAACAACTTTTTTGTTACTGGCAAAATCAACTTAACATTTTAATATGGTGGCTTTCGAAGGACAGACGTTTTATATAACTATCAAGGGGCATGCCTCACCCACTTTCAATCTAATCCACGTTTATGTCGTTGGGTCTAACAATTGTTTTGCTTCTTTAGATCAGCTAAGTACACTACTTTAAACTTCGTGTGCATGGTATTAACGCTTCGATTTCACCAAAGTTATCGTTTTTTTAGTTTCTTGCATCGTATTGACAGAACAGACATACACGCAGCACTTTAAATCAACCAGACAATTTCCTTGTTCTTTGTTATCTTTCTGCGTATACCGAATGGAAAAAGAATAAAGATTTCGTATGTATTGATGTGTGCACTGACATATGGAACTATTGGGCACCTCTTGTCTAGAGCTTTGTTTTTGGTTTATCATTTGTTTCGATTCATGAAGGGATCCTTAATAGTGTTAAGTTGAAATCTACAAGCATTGGTAAAGAGCACTTGTAAGAGTGTTCCGAGGTGCGACTTCTTCGTATCCAATTTTGACTTTACCTTAAACATTGAAATATGCATATTAATCATAATGTATTTCAATAGACTAAAGATATAAAAGGTATTTTATGTAACATTTCTATGCTTTCATAACTGCTTAAACATATCATACTTTGTATAAATTATCATTTATTATGCTGTCAAACTGAATTGGTTCTGTCTATCTGCTTTATGAAAAATGTAACTAAACACTTTACTAAAACTGAACTAAATTACAGCTAGTAATAACTTATCGTGTATTATAGAGTCAATTACAATAAAATACTATTTTCTTGAACATTTGAACGATTTGTATATATTTTTGTACATAAAAACAATGCTCAAATTTATCTTCAGCATCATAAAACTATCCGCTCATCTAAGTCATTACTAGAATATGTGTATAAAAGCTGTGTTTGCTACGTTTTACTTCATTGTACAACAACGATTTGATACCATCTGTACGAGGATATACTGTAGCATTGCGTTGTAAAATTCCGTGATTCTCCCCTGGATCCTCCAGCTGACGGTTAATCATTGTATACTCGCTGAATTCCGGCGCAAAGCGACAAATATCAATTTCATGCGCAGTCAAGCGTTTATATAAATTATCATAGACGTCATCCCAGCCATGATACAAATTGGACATGCCATTGATCTTATGAAAGTAAAGGGTATTCATGGCGACAACACCACTGAATTGATCTAGATATTTTAATTTGAAACGCCAAATATCAAGTCCGGGGCTCATATGACGCGGCAGTCTACTGCATGCATACAATTGACCCGAATTCAAAGGCAACAGATTAATATCGTGCAGTATGAGACACGGAAAGTCATACGACGAAGCAATCCGTACGCCAATGTTGAAAAGTTTTCCCCGATTAAAGGGCATCTGATCCTGTTGTTCCACCAAGAAAATGCGATAATGGATATTCTGTTTTTGCAAAAAGTTATGCATGTAAATAAGGAAAATGTTGAGTTGTTGTTCTCGCCGCCGATATGGAACAAGTATAGCCGTGCTAAAGCGTGCACGACAATTTTGTGGATAGTATTCACCTCCGGCATGAATTTGTTCGCTGTTCTGCAGACGTTCACGGTAATGTTGTTGTTTGCCGTACAAGTGACTGTTGCCGGCAATGATCGAAGCATATTTGCAATCCGGCCGCTGTTGCCGTGATATTTCCGGCGTTGTTTTGGTCACAAGCGTTTGAAGCATGATATTCGGCTTAATGTAATCGTAATGTTTAGCGAATTTACTCAAAGGCAGTATTAGATACAAAAATAAGGTGATAATTGCTCCGAAACGTATGAAATGACGCCATGGCCATAGACACATTATTATTGCCATAGTTCGCTCCAATTGAATACTGAATAAATTTTATGCTTGTTTTCGTTGATAAATTAGTAAAAACAATAGTGTTCGACAGATAATAATAATAAAGATTGTTGTAATAAAGTTTTTAAGTTTTGAATTTCCAGTTAATTTGAATAAGCCTGCTCTAATACTTCGGTTTAACTTAATAAAAGTAAAAGTACCGATCCTTTTTTAGACTTAAATTCAGGTCAGTGCTGGTTTTTATTATTTTACAAGTTTTAGCCTAGTATTGACATAACGGGATAATTTCGTATCAATTAAATAAATGACTCATTGAAACATTATCTTCCCATAACACATAGCTCTATATGAACTTCGTCACTTGTTATGGAGACGTGATCATCGTCGTCTATTTTCAATAGTCGTTTATAATTTGATGTATAATTTGATGATAATGAAATAATTTGTGGTTGAAATAGGTGTTGATGTTTTAAACGTACCTTTCATTTTCTGTAAATAACTTCAGGTAAGGTACATGATGCAATTTTAATACTCATTGTCTAAAGAAACTCTTAAAGATGAATATTTTCATACCATTTACAAATCGGTTAATAAATGCTTTCAAGGTGATTTTCATAAGAATCTCTTATTGGTTGAATTAAAGTAAGGCTACAAAAATTCCTATAACGATATATGCCATAAACATAAACATGGCTTAGATTCGGGACTAGATCCGCAAAATGCTAAGATTCCACATTAATCCAGGCTCGTAAAGCCTGTTGAATTCTACTTATATCCATTGGTCGTAGAAGCACCAGAAATCCAGGAATCTCTAGAATAACATCAGAAATCTTGTCAAAAAAATGCCAGTCACAGATCTCAATGATATGCACCTAAAGGAAAAAAACTATGTGCTGCGCAGGTAGGGTCAGAAAAGGCCCAACCTGATGTCAGATGGCACTTGTAGTTTTAAATAAGTTTATTTCTGACAAGTAGTAACTAAAATCCAACTACTTGAGCGATTTGTCAGCGCTCCCAACCTTCTGATTTCTGTCAGTATGTCTGATATTCATGTCAGCTTTAATTTTTTGTCAAACATAAACATAATGATGCAGATTGCTAAAAATTATGATAGAAGTGTAATTAAAGATTATACCTCTCGGAAAAGAAAACTTGTATAGAAACTACAAATACTATTTGACGTCTGGTCGGGTCCTACTGGGACTACACTTGTAAATAACCACAAGTCTTTTTGGGAAATAAGCTTAAATATGGACAAATTGGACTATTTGCTTTAACACTGATTGCACTGAGAGTGATTGTAGTGTAGAGGCAGTGGTGTAACATCGTAATGAAGAAGCTATTCAACTTCTTAATTCAGTATGCCTCTTCCAGGCCGAAATATTCGCTACTATGGTCCTGTCATAGTTATATCACGTTCAAAGGGAGTTTGCGCGAATGTTTAACATGGTGCGCAACAGCGTGTCGTCGTTTAATACGATGGTCAAGCAACTTTCGGCCCGGTTGGATAAGCAATTGGAACTGTTGGAGAAGTACAACTTTCATCAGGAAGGAAGAATACTTTTTCACACCGCCAACTTATGTTATTTGCTACCTACTCAAGACATTGAGCCTTCACCGACTTCCCCTCTTATAATATTGGGTAACTCACCTATGCCGCAGGGCCCATCAACGGGTGAATCAAATATGAAATTGCTGGGTAGTGCCACTGAATGGACTGAGCCGACTGAAGTGAATACTTCACATTGTTGATTGTTGCGCCCCGCAAACGTAATTTTATTTCTTGATTAACCGAGGCGACAACTACTGAAGACATCGTGGAGTTTATGACTTCAAACTGCGGTCTTACTACAACAAATATCGCTGTACAAAAATTCAATTTTACATTCACTAGAGATAAGTATAGCATCGTTAAGATGAGCAACCAACAGTATTTTGGGACCTTCTGCAGTGCTAATTTTTGACATGAGCTAACTTTGGTTAAGGAATACGAGCCGAATACCTGCCAAACATAATAACACCTTCGCTTCGTATCGTGAACTTATCCATTCAACTTGCGCGTACTGTAACAACATCTTTTTACTAAATTGTCGTCTTATAGTCAAAATATAAGAGAGGCCTGAAAAGTAGGCTAGTCGATTTATATCTAAAAAGTACTAAAGTTCTTATATGCACAGAAACCTGCTTAGAACCATATATGTACCTAAAATTCAGAAATGTAATCTGACAATTTTACAACATAACGAAAAGATCGTTGCATTCGTAAAGGTGGAGAGTGCAGAACACAATGCCAGTAATGATTTGGAAGAAATGCAATGCATACTGAAAGAAAATTCTGCTAACTTTTAGAAAATAATCCATTCTGTAAATTTCTTTGCTTCAAATTAGCCACATTTCAAATAATTTTCGTTTAAACACTTCAAATTACCGAAAACTGAGCACTTCAACCCATTTAACTTTGCTCCTATCGAATTTTTAACAAACATATGCAAAATTTTCTGCAATTTAAGCAGTTGACCAAAATTTTTTTTTGTTTGCACCTGCGACTTAAATTTTCTGCTGACATTGAAATTGCTGTGCTAAACGAAAAGATACACAGACGAGTATGCCAATATGCTGTTCTAGTTTTTACATAACAAAGAAAAAATCATTTAATAAACATCATTTGACACATGATATATGTAGTTATGTATGCATAAGCATATGTATAAAAAATTTCATTACTAGATTTCAAGACTCATTTAGCGCAGCTGCGCTGGGTGCTACTTCTGCTACTCGAAATACGAAATACGAAATACGAAATACGAAATACGAACATGTGTAATTCAATTAAACCAAAAAGTGAATCATTAATTTAAGCACAGCAAGTTGTTTTATTAGTTTCATTTCGTTTCATTCAATGTCATTAATCTTTTGACAATTATGAAGTCAACTACTCTTCTACGATACGATGCTAGTACTGTATCTGAAGATGAGCACATCTTTGATTCCAAGAATTCTGAATGCGCGCGCTTTGTTTAGACTAATGATGAGAACTTTTCTCGATGGCGCACATTGGCTAGTTCATTGAAATTAAAAGAGACTTCTGGAATTTCGAAATTGAAGTTGAATAATGATTGTGCGTGCAGTACAAGAATTTTTGTTACTGCAGTTCAAACCCGTTTTTCATTCTGAAGTATCCTGCCGAAATGTTCATATTTGATATACGTACCTGAAAAGAAATAGAAATGAGTGATAAATATTAATAACTATAGCGTTAAAACAAATTAAGATGAATGTCATAATTTGAATAAAAATTTAAATCTATTTTTGCAAAATTTTGTTCAAAAGAAGTATTTATATGAGAGATACAAGCGTATCTGCAAATATGTCGAAGATATAAAAATGGAATTGTGTACGTTTGTACAGAATTGATTTGTTTCTTTGTTTTGTTTTTTAATGTTCAATTAGCTGAATAATCGATTTAAATCGTTTGCTTTATGTAATAACACAATCGATTGTTTGTTTTTCTCTGCATTAATTTGAAGATTTTAAATATTTTCAGCTATATAAAAGTTGAATTTTTGTGATAAAGTTTTTTTTTCACTCTCTATATCAATTGTGAGTTGTTGAACGTAATCGATTAATTGCAAATAATCGATTACATATTCAAGATTATGTGTAACTTTTTATATATTTACAACACTAGTTTACAGCAAAAATAAAAAATAAAAAAAAAATATATATAAACTTTCTCTTACACTTACATTAGGCCATTTACATAGTTTACGGATGTATGATTTTACCAAAACATTTAAATTATTCATCTAAAGTTACCCATTTCGTCTCGATCGAATGAAAATGACAGAGTTACAGCTGGCGAAAGTTCAAATTTCATGCTATTTTTAAAGAATTGCACTCATTTTATTCATTTGATTTGACATGTTCTCAACAAAAAATAGATCAAATATCCCCAGTTACGCAAATTTAATAACTAGCTTAATCAATTATAACAATTGTAAGTCCTATCAGATCAAGATCGGATAAAACATTAAAATGTTATGATAATAAGGATTAATAAGGTTAACCTAGTATATTTATTTACTGCTGACGAATGCAACGAATTGAATACCGTTAAAAAGCTAATTTAATCACCTTTCTAGCGATATATCGATCATTTTGATCTGGTTAGCCGTTCATTTAGGACGCCGGTTTAAGTAAAATCATACATCCTAAAATCGAAATATACCGTTATCTATTGTAAGTGAATGGCGCAAACTAAAAATAGTTCAGTATGTTTTTAATGTTCAGCGCACTCAAATAACTTACAAAAAAAAGTCTAAGAGAAAGGTTCCATAGTTTTAAAGCTGAAATTTGTAAATTAGTGTAATCGAGTGTTTTCAATAATCGATCACTACTATCTAAAATAATTTTCGAGTATTTTCTTTACGAAAACTATGTTGCTTAATTGCAGAACATGTTTTATTTTTCTAAAAAATTAAAAAATTTTGTTTTGTAGACAGTCTTCCTAGAAGTCTTCCTTTTCCCTTTTTTACAATCTCTTGGCCTAATTCAGTGTTCGGCGTTGCGTAACTGGCGAGTATAGCGAAATAGAAAGAAACAAAAAGATTTAGTAGCAACAGCTGCTTTAATTTACTTCTCTGTAATTCTTTAATTTCAGAGTAGCCATGCTTTATACAAAATCACATAATTCCTTATTTCCCATGCAATGCCGGGTACTTTTTAAGAGCAAATTTATTAAAATGTCGCTGAAGATGCAAAAATCAAGATAAACGCGCGCGCTAAAATTGAAAACTAATTAATGCAGCAGTAACATCGGCAATCTTCTTTTTTATTTTATTTTATTTTATTTTAATTTTATTTTTTCATTTTGTTGTACAACAAATTCAACAAGTCAGACAAAAGAAACCAGTTTCGCATCATAAGCGCTACAAGATGAAAGATACTATATCTTTTATTTGACTTCTTTTTTTTTCTGCTGATACAGCGGTCAAAGTGTTTGGGGGGTTAAAGGAAAGTTTAAGCTGGCTTTGCGCCCACACAACATTCAAAGCAACTTTGACTTCAATGACTACCACGATGACTTGGAACAGCATCAGCTGAGTCGTCGAGATCCATGTGATTTTTATCTTTCTTTAAAGCTGCTCCCTGCAATCCACCTACTCCCTCATCTATTCTGAGATACAACGATTTTTGTTTTTGATGTTTTTGTTTCGACGAGTTGTTGTTTCGCATGCGAGTAAAAAGATTTCTTATCGCGTTGCATAAATTTTGTTTGACAATTTCTATTGTGTTTTTGTTTTCAGAGCATAGCGTGGCGGTTCGAGCATCAAAGGGGGGCACTGAAAGTCGTTTTTGTATGACCAGGTTTTATGTGAAAAAAAAAATAAATGCAAAATTAAAAATTTAATACTATATTTTAAAACATAATAGAAGTTATTGAAAGCATTGCATGCAACTAGCTAGACTGGCTGGCATTGTTCGGTAACCAAAAAACAATGCTTAACAAACTTTATAGCCGCTGACTAATTTGCACATCGACAGCAATATTTAGGGACTCATATCATTTGAAAATCCGGTAATATTAGATGCTAGAATATTACTACAGTACTGAGTGAGTGATTTAATAATTTTATCCGCATTAGCTTTGAGATTGGCTGCATAATAACAGCATAAGATATTGACATATTGGAAGCTTGATTTTTATGTTTCAGTCAAAATATTTAGTAAATAGTTCCTTTGTAAGCAGTTTCTTGTTTTCGTTCTGATGTTATAAAACAGCATTGGAAAAAATTGTCATTTGAAGATTCTAGTCATAGCTATAAATGTAAATGGGAGAAAATCATTAAGAAATAGCACAACTGCTGGTTTGCCATGTTACTTTTCTGAAAAGTTTGTGTTTCACAAAATATAAACTTTATTAATCCAATAGAGTATTATTACAATTTTAGATAATTACTATAATCACTAGAGTGCGGTGGGATGGAGGGGTTCGGTACGTTTGTACGTTTCCCTATAAAAGTGTCACAAATTGAATTTTTAAGCAATTTAAAACTCTAATTCCTAGAAGAAGTCAAATTCTAACATTCTATTAAATCAGATTTAAAATGTTAAGTTACAAGAAAAAAATACCAAAAGGTTTTAAAGATGATTGTTTTTAGACTTTTGAAAAATCGTGGGTTGAGTGGTTCACCAGGAAAATTTGGCCAGAAAATGTACAAACATCAGCTCAAATTTCTATGAATATTCGCTTTTCAAAGTTAATTAAATGACCATATGAACTGCAATTTTTAATAGATACTGTTGAATCTATAAATACTAGAGTTCTTCCAGACGTTAAAAATCAACATTTTGTTTTAATAGTACCTAATACTAAAAATATCAATAATACAGCAGTGTCACGAAAAACACTTTCGCCTCTAAATCAACGCTGTCCAGCCATAGTCCCATGGGGACGAACGCCTTCGTGTTGACACACACGTACAAACGAACGTTCGCTTAAGTCAGCTGCTTGTTGCTAAAGAGACACAATTTTGAATTAGCTACTTTGGATTCGTATTGTATTTTAGCAGACTGTAGAAATTATGGCCCAGAAAGATTCGCATAAAGTGTAGCGTGGTGTACAGCAGTTATGTACATTTGGGTGCACTCCTTTTAGACAGCCCAGCACTAACAGAATATTTTGTTTAATATTCTTACAACTGAAAGTAAATGAACCGAAAGAACGAATAAAGAGGAGATATGTGGAATAAGCTACAATATTGTATTATTCTGCCATAGGCTAAACTTTAAAGTGTACAAAGAGATGTAAATAAGAAAATGGACAAAGCAAATTCGTCCTTTCTATTCTGTCTACAGCCAAATGAACGCAACACATTTTCGTCTGTTGCTTATTCCTATGGCTTCACTCACTTCGACTTTTTTGTTGTAATTTTGAAGCAAATTGAGAGAGCTGAGAGAGGGCGAGAGTTCAGGTCTTTGTCATTGGCCATGGTTTTTACCTACCTTATATATATATATATATATATATATATATATATATACTCATAGCTACACCAGTATTGAAATGCAGAAACATTTCAAGAAAAAAAAAACATATTTTTCAGTTTAATTAATTTATTTTTTATTTGTGACTCAAAAAAGAATTATTTGCAAGGCTGATGACTGAAATTATAGAAAACAAAAAATACCTAATGTAAGTGTAATTCAATAAAACATAATAAGAAGGTGCCATTTGAGTTAACCCCACGATCACAAATCAAACCAATACAAAACTTACTTACTTTTCGCACATTCATCTTATAAAAACAGCTGATAATTCGTTAATATCTTGCTTTATTTCAACACTTCGAAAAACTTTTGAATTTTTTTACTGGAACTTCTTTCCGAAAGCGACTTTATTACACCCTGGCACTTCGATAACACAATTGAGAAATCTATCATCAATCAAATATTACCATATCTTCTTTTTTTGATCAGATTCTAAAATTGTTTACAATAGCTACTAAAGTTTTAAAAAAAGGTAAAAAAATAATACTCGTAAAATTATAAATTTTGGTGGAAGGGAAAACAAAGTTTATGCTTGGACACATTAAAATCTTAATTTTATACGTCATGGGTCACAAGTGACGACAATATTTAACGACCAGTGACTTTTTTCACAGCGACTGTGAAATCACTGGTAGCAGTTGCTACCCGATATTGTAAAATTCAGTGAAAGCCAACAACGAGTTGGCATTACTATGAAGAAAATCGTTCCTTCAATTATTTTAAGTAAGAAATAGATAAAATGTTGATCTGAGTTAGTCTGTTTTATTTAAAAAAAATGGATGTTTGGCTCCTATTTTTTGGTGTTGCTTATTTTGGCAGTGATCGCAACAGAAGTTAAAAATCGTTATGATTTTAAAGTTGCAGTCGCGATAATCGCTGCTACTAAAATATCAGTGAGTAGCTCATTTCTAGTCCTATTTCATTGGTCTCTTTCTGTTAAAGAACATCCAACAAGAAATTAAAACGATTAAAGAGAATTCTATAATTAGAGTTTAATTAAATAACTTGTGTACTTTGTATAACATAAAGAACACTGCAGTCGGTCAGATGGGCGGACATAGTGACGGATATGTCTCTTAGTTTCGACTTTTGATGCGGATTGAGAATACATATACTTTATGGGGTCTGTCACGACTTCTTTTACTTGTTACATACATTTTCTCAAACTTAATATACTCTTTACCCTGTTGGTACAGTGAATTCTTGGTACACGGTGAAAACATGCAAATTTAAATACCCGCATGTACATTAATTTCTGCTTATTGAAGTATGTCAACTTAAGTTCAAAATTTTATAGATTTCATTTGTTTTCGGTTCTTTTTTTTATTTGCTATGTGTTTTAGTGTTTTGCTTTTGTGCTCTACACTCTTTTCACTTTTGTTGTTTAAATATTGATATGCGTTGAACTTTTATATGCGGCAGCATTTTTCGTTTTCGTTTTTTGTTTTCGGACGATTTAACTTGTGTGAATGTTTGCCTTTCGATTCTTTTACTTCAGCTTCTTCTCCTGTTTCTTGGTGTTCGTTTTGGTTGCTTGCCAAAAAACTGGCAAAACTAACAAAGTTCTTGACAAAGGGTAGGGCATGTTTTACGGAGAGCAGCAGAATTCGCGCTGCTGGCCGCGCCTGAGCGGTAAAAATGCTTTGATATAAAAATGTGCAAAAGTTGAACCAAAAAAAAAAAAAAAAAAAAAAAAAAAACTGAGAGGAAACAAAAACAAAGCCACAACAACAACAAAACCAATCAAACCAAACAAAAATCAACAAAATAACACAAAAATGTCACAAAAGGCGACGGCTCGTTTTCCTCTTATTGGACTTTTTGAGTGAATGGTTGCCGTGCGGCAACAAAGCGGTTGACTATACTAAGACGCGGAAATGTTGCATGAAATTTTGCGAAATATTGCCACAGTTTAAATATTTTCTTGTGATTTAAAAAACAAATTTTTATTTGTTTATACGCTACACATATAGTGTGAATGTGGGTGTTATACAGTAATTTGCTTGACATAATTGTAATAGAGTGAAAAACATTCCATATTTTATGGTAAATTTATGTAGTCATATTATTTGACCTTTTCATTTGGCACAACATTCTGAAAATTCACATATTCAACATTTCCTCTTTCCGCTGGCAAATTATTGTTGTCGTGAACATGTGAGTGGCAAAATGATGTTCGCTTTATTTGAATATCAGCTGTTTGTGGTGATGATAATAAATGCCATATGTTAATAAATCGATCATTTCATCGTAAAATACATAATTAGTTCTGGGCGAGTGGCAACATTCTTCAAGCATGTTGAGAATGTACAGTATGTTGCCGCTTGTGGGAAATGTACATTCTTTACGTTGTGAATATACATATACATACATAGGTGAGAGAGTGTTGAAAATATGTGAATATTATTGGCCGGTGGAAAGGCCTCATTAGTCTAGTTAATTGATCATCTCTTTATAGTCTGTCCGTCTGTCTATCCAAATTTTGAAACATATGTCCTCGAATATCTTAATGCAGTAGAGTAGATACGCTTATCAGTCTGTTCAAGCTTTTAGACCGTAGATTTAGATAGATTTTTTCAATTTTTTTAAAGAAATTTCTTTTTTGTTTATCAAAACTCGGATCGAAACAGACATTTTTTGCTCGGTGTCGAATAAGAAGTGCCTTATTTCAAAGCCCAGCTTAATAGATGATGTATGCCCGTCTCTTGTTCAGCTGTCTGTCCGTCTCTCTGTTTGTTTGTCTATCTTGTGATTCAGCTAATAATTCTTTTATAGAGAGAAATGTTACTTACTATTTGAGCTAAATGGTTTTTTGTTAATAGTTTTGATAGTTTTTCGAATAGGGATATCTCAGTAACTGTCAGAGATATTTATGACATACAAATGTCAAAACAAATAGTATAGTTAGCCAATTCATCATGTTTGTTGCACACTTTCCGAACCATTGAAAATAATAACAAAATTTATCGAAATTCCGGTTCAGTCTGAGAAGATGATTGTTTTGGCAAATTCTGTATATCCGTCCAACATCTATAGGCTACAATCAGCGCCCTCTGCGGTCGTCCGGCTTCACCTTTAGATTAAGCAAAAACATACACATGTAATTCCACATTCAAACGCATAGGTCGGGTTATCTCTCTGGCGTAAATTACCCATACATATGGCAGCGTATGCCAGTTTCAGTCATACCGAATTTGACTTTTTCTTGTATTTTTTCTCATTATTTAATTTCATTTTTTTCTCTTTCTTTCTTTGTTTTTAGTGACGAAATAATTGTCAGCGGAAGCTATTTCATTTGTTAAATATATATTTCACATAAAAATCATAATAAATTTAAATAAATTAGTCTCTCGGACTTTCAATCTGTGAAATATCACGCGCGCAGCTGCATTAATTTTTCCTTCTTGCTCAATTCCAGTGTGTGCGGTCGTTACGAATCTAGTATATCATTTGCATATACAAGTGAACACAATTATAAGTAAACTGTCAAATTTTGATTTTGATTAATAACCATTTAGAATAAACAAAAACGGTCAAGTTTATATGACATACATATCTACTCATGCAAGTATATAGAGAAACACACACGCTGCGTGTTATGAGTGACACACCTAAAATGTGAGAAACATTTATGTATCTAAAATAGTAGCTATGTACTTCAAATTACCATTAAACAATTGGAGATACAATTGCTATTGTTTACACAGGCCATGTACGACTCGCACGCTTACAGCAAAAAACAATTTCGAAAAAACGCTTTTCATGTGAATTTGTCTAGCGCCGCCGTGATATGTCTGAAGGCAGTCAGGCAGTGACACAACAGATACTTTAAGTATGTATTTATTATAGATAAATCGCATAGCAAAGAAGTAGTCGTCACGTTGTACGACTACCAACCAACCAACCCCTGATACAGCACCCCAAAACAGTATTCTTCAACTTCTATTACCCATCTAATATTTTGCTGTGTCGCGTCGCGTCGTGTCGCGTCGTGGTTCGTCCCGCCCGGATTCCTTACCAACACCAACACCAAGACCAAGACCAAAACTTGACTTCGCCTTGTTCAAAGTCAAAACGTTCTGCGGCTAATTTGTATTCATTAGGTTGCTCGTTCATAGTCTGTAATTTAAAATCGTTAAAAGTTTAATGAGGCGTTAATAATATGGTTTTTGTATCTTTGCTTGTTCGAGGTTCGTCTACGAGTATATACAGAGATTTTCTTTGGATATTTTATGTTGTCTTTGGGTCTTAGCGTTTATTTTCTCTTCTTTTGTTTTTATTTTACTGTCTGTCTGTCATTGGCACTTTGCTTCATTAGCTGAAATTATGTATGCACAGGTTGGCCATTCTAGCTCTAGATCTAGCTCTTCAGAGTCGTACATATGTCGCCATTTGTATTATTCTTAACTTCAGTTGAACTACTAATTGATATGCAACTTAGGTAGGTGCAAATTGAGTAGCAGTAGCAATGAATAGCATTTATGTTGTCTGTAATAGGAGTTGTATGTTTGCTAAATAGAGTTATTTAGTTTAATATAAGGTAATTGGGGGTTGAACTTTGAGATACGTTTTTAAAAGTGTGAATTAGAGTTTGTTGTCTTTTTTCTTTTGATAATGTTTCAGTTGTACATTGTTAGTTTAAAACAGAGTTTTTATCAAATTGATTATGTTGGCACATTTATATATTAACAAGCTTATTCGGCATGTTTTGCTACGCCCTCTTGTTGCCCTTTACATACATATATACCGAATATCATCCTTTTACTTGAAATAGTTAAAACCGAGCACCAAACACGCCAATTTTGCTGTCAATTCGCAGTGTTTCTGCTAAGAAGCTGCGTATGACGTGATGTGCGTTGTGCTTCTTTTTCAGATGCTCTTAAAGTACATGCGTTTCAGTTTCAGATACTCTTTATGTTCAAGGCGTAATTCTCGTTCAACAGGCGTTTAATTTTCTCATTTCTTCATTATTTACTTTGATTTACCGTGAGCTGCGAGCTCAGTGTGATTTGTTCACGAGCTGCCTATGAGCTTGTGTGTTACTCTCGAGTTCACAGGTAATTGTAAGTACTTTATATTTAAATTATTTCTGTAGGTATATGCTCGATTAATATATTGTAGAGGCACTTATCTCTGCTGGTTTTTTTTAGATCAGATCGTCATCCATTTGTATATATTCTAGTACCAATTATTGCTGATTACTGCGTCGATTTCTTACCGTGAATGATCAAGTGACATATTCTCACTACAAATTTTTGAGAACCAAGTTCATACTACAGAAAACCGCAATTAGTTACTGGAATGTCCTCCTCTTAGTGTCCTTTTCTGGCTAGATTTAGTACAAAAAAGATTTATATTATGATGGCATTTGTCGGTCGAGGAATTGCTGTAAAATTTTGAAGCTATGATATAACACACAAACAGAGAGGCAATCATCAATATAATAGCGAAGCGCGTACGGCTTAGCTTAGCCGTCACGGAAAAGAACTAATAAAATATATAGTTTTGGCGTCTTCATATCACCTACATCACCTATCACCTATATCATAGCTTCAAGATTTTACAGCAATTCCTCGACCGAGTTATTCCAACATTGCGTACCTTAAGAGACGTATTCTATTTGTTCATCTACAAAATTGATAAACATGATAAACTTGCTGTGAAGTACCAAAAGGATGTCTAAAGCCAAACAGGTATTTGTATTATTTTCTTTTATTTATGTATGCCAACAACGGTAGCTTTCGCTTAATTTTAAACAGCTGTGGGTGAAGTCAGTCTTTTCCATGGCCACTCCAAACTACATATCAAAATGTAACTTCGTATTCACATTAAAAAATAAACATAAATCACTGCACAGAACTATTTTAATGTGCCAAATCAAAGCTTTAAACACAATAAATCGCCTACTGAATGACGCTGAACGAATGATTGAATGAATGAATGAATGTTGCTTTTGACATTTCGCATTATGACCATTTTCGGATATCTAAACAACCAAAAAAAAAAAAAAAAAAATAATAATAAACAAGAATAAAAAGCTAAAATTTTTATGGCATGCAACTGACACAATAATGGTTGAATCGAACGAACATAGATACACGAACACACACAGATACACAAACGCACACACCCAATGTTGAAATGCTTAACTTGGTCAGCAGAAAAGTCGTAAGAAAACAAAATAAAAAACTCTAAGAGAGGAAAACTGTTTTGGCAAATGACATTTTGCTGCCGCTGTCGTTGCTGTTGCTGTAGCTGTTGAGATTTTCGCAAAATCCATAAGTAGTTTTGTATCTACACGAATATGTATCTGCGTTTTTCTTCTAGATTTAGTTTATAAGCTTATGTATGCATGTATGTGTATGTGTGCGATTTAACTTTGCATTGAACTCGAGTTGCCCCATTAGACAAATGAATTGAAAAACCGAAACGAAATGAAACACATCTAAAATTGGCTACGGCTCGTGTGGCAGCGTTGGCACCGTTGGCAGCATGCGGTTCAGAGACGCTGGTGGAGATACAGATACAGGGAGGCATGTGTCACTCGCCAAATGTATCTCTGTTTTGCAATATTTTGCTTTTGACTTTTTGGAGGCTCTTGTGTGTATATATAGCACGAGTGTCCATATCGCTGGCATGACTTGCTACTCAACCTCATAGCGCCTGTCTGCCTGCCCTCACGACTCTCGACTCTCGACTCTCGACTCTCGACTGTTGACTGTCAACTTGCCATTGATATGTTCAATAAATTGTCACGAATTGTCAGCATAAAAATATTTGTTAAATGCATTTGCTTGTAGCTCTTAGTAATTTGGTAATTTGCTTTTTTATTGTTTATATTTACGTGTGTATTCATTTTGAAATCGTTTTTGGCTAATTTGCCAAAAATTTGCAAATTTATGGCCAATGCGTCGTATGCGCAATATATCTTTCAGTC
Source organism: Leucophenga montana (assembly GCA_035044765.1). NCBI lineage: Eukaryota > Metazoa > Arthropoda > Insecta > Diptera > Drosophilidae > Leucophenga > Leucophenga montana. The sequence goes on along the minus strand of JAWNNQ010001263.1, from coordinate 187,579 downwards.
TTTAAGCATGAATGCACATGGTAATCGGACTGAAATGCTGTGTGCTAAAAGCTTTTCTATAATATTTTCTAATTGATTGTGAATTAAGCATAAATTTACTATTTTATGAATTCATTCTTTGCATAAATTAAAATGCTAATTGTTGTGAAATGTCTTAAACTTTGTAAAGAGGCAAGAATCTATTAATTACCAAGTTTTATATGCATGAAAAAGATTTTTCTTGTAATATCCGCAATGTGACGTTTATGCAATTGGTAAGTACAGGGATCAATCAGTCAGTCAGGAGAGTAAGGAATGTCACCCGTGAAATATATCTTCGTCTACCGTGCAAGCTGTAATAATGTAAATAAGTCAAAAAAGGAACGAGTTCTCCATTTACACTTTGCGCACTCTTCTTTTGAACTGCCCTGCAAGTGCAAAATGTGCTCACCAACATGTTGGCAAGTGCGCCCACAACAGTGTTGAGCCTAACGACGAGCTGTTAGACTAACATGCTCTACAGTGTGAATCGCTCTTTAGAGCATGAGAATATTTGAATCTCTATTCTTCCAACCGAAAACAAAATAAAGAAACAAAAAAGAGAGCAGCTGACCGGAATACGCTACATTATTGTATTATTCTACCATGGGCTAAACGTTAAAGAGCAAAGATGCAAATAAGAGAAGAATGTGCAAATTAAATTCATCTGTCATTGTGTGTGTGTCCAAAACAACACTTTTTCGTCTGTTGCTTATTCCTTTGGAGTTACTTGCTTCGAATTTTGTGTTGTTATTTTTTAGAAATTTAGAGAGCTAAGCGATAGAAAGATAGAGAGAGAGAGAGAGAGAGAGAGAGAGAGAGAGAGAGAGAGAGAGCTCAAGTCGTTGTGATTGGCCGAGAGCTTTATTTGGTTTTTAGCTACCTTAGACGAAATATAAACTAAGAAAAAAAAAAAAATAAATTCGTCTCTACTCCTCTTCACAACCTTTCCAACAAAAAGATAATTCTAGTGAATATTTTGTGTCAAAAGACCAATAAGTAGTGATTTTCCACATCGAAGTAGTGTAGCGCCAGAAATTGTTCTCAGATCCATCCTATATAACTTATAAGGTTGATGTTGACCGTATTCTGATTAACATTTATGCTGAGTGCACTCTTGATATGATAAAATATAAGCGAAAATGTGAAATTTTATTTGAAGGAGAACGATATAAAGGTCTAACGTCTAAATTTCTAACACAAATTCGGCTGCAACGATCAAAAATCATAATCTTTATCAGAGTACCAATATATTTTACATATTATTTCTCATTATTATTATTATTGGTTAGGACATACTGTCTCACATTCCCCAACAATGTGAAAATGAATCGCATCCTCATGATTGCAGAATCTGCATTCAGGGGAGTTATTACATACAAGTATTTCCTCAGTCAACAGTTCCTGTCAATGATCTTAACTGGTTTCTTCCTAGTTGGAGTATTGTTTTCTATCTGTTCGAATCAAAGCCCCTTACGAATATTTTTGCTGTGCAGTGAAGCTTCTTTGCCCTATTTGTTGTGCTGTGTTCCAATTAGTTCCAATGTAGTGCGTCTACAAAATAATGTAGATTTAGATTTAATAAAATAATTTTATAATGCTACAAAATAGCTCCGGTCGTATCATTGGCGTTGCCGCTCGTTTTTTTCCAACCCTATCAGCTAACTCATTTACTACTATTTTATTGTATCCTGGAACACACAAAAAAATAGACTTTGTTGTAGTTGCCGAGCTGTTCCAATACTATAAGTGCCTCTTGCACAAGTTTGGACTTGATGGAATTTGTGCTTAGTGCTTTCAACACCACCTGATAGAATTGCAATCTTTCATTTACGCGAGACTCTATCAAAATTACACTGTGCATATCTAGTTTTGCTTTAAATATAAAGGTATATCTGCCCAAGTAATCCAAGTGGTTTAGCCTGGGGCCCAAGACTCCTAGACCATCAAAGATCCATCTGTATACCACTTAAGAGTGTGTAGCTTTAATAGTACGTATGATTTTTGCGGAGTTCAAGTCTTCTTGTCGGACCATTTAAAGGTAAAGTTCCGATTGAAAACGTTCCTCCTTGTCATTTCGTCGCTTTGCACAGGCACTAGTGGTGCACCTTTTTTTCCATGTAGAGAGACCTTTCTGACAGTTGTCTGAGTCATGGTTTCCATCGACTAGCAGTGAAATGAGTGTTTCCTCAGTTTTAGGCTCAATTTCTAGTTGCTTTTTGTTATGTCTAGAACTGCATCCTACGCTATGGTTGGGCATGTGCATATACAATCTAGTCTTTGTAGGGAGTTTAACTCCTTCGTGACTGAGACCTGTTTCGCCCCCTCTCCCCATACAACTAAGTCATATACTAACATCGCTTTTACTACCGTATTATATAACCAGAGCGTTATTTTCGGATTGCACGTCCAGGATTTCATGGCCAGCTTGCTGCACTCAAGTTTTGCCTTAATACATTTTCCTTTGTGTGCATTTTCCAGAGAAAATTACTGTCTAAAGTTATTCATAGACATGTAACTTTCTTGCTAACCTGTACTATGACTATTTTGGTACAATGACTATTTTGGTGGAGTTAATGGACTGACAATTTTTACAAAATAAATATTAAGCAATTACACTAGTACCATATTTTAATTATATAACTATGCTCTAATTATTTAACAGCGACCGTTGAATAACAATTGATTTGTGGTTGTTCTCATTTTGAAGTAATTCTACTAAAATGTTCTCCAAGTTGTTACGCTACATACTACATCCAAGCAAAACGGAGAATAGCACGCCCAACTGTTTAAACTTGTATATATATTGTAGATACATTCAAAATCAACTTTGTCAGATGACTCTCGTCTAGATTGCGCTGCATTTATGCAAATCCGCTGTCATTGGTGCTCATTCACTGTTTGCACCACGGAAATTAGCACTTGTTTAGCCCTAAACGTTGACAATTTCCGCTTAATCACTGTCACTATTTTACACAATTCTTATACGATCTGTCAATGTTTTTTATTGTATTTTATTTATTTTTAACATGTGACTGTGTGTTGGCCGCAAGCTAATCACCTGCCAATTTGCCTCCCTCGTGCAGCAACGTCTGCCCTAGACTAGTCTAATTAGTCTAAACATGGAATGCGCCAACTCGTTCGCTTTCCCTACCATTTCCTACAATACGTGTATGTAGGACTGCGAACTAAAAAAAAATCGCTGTTAATGTGTTGCTTTTGTAATTAAGCGCAAGCTTACGCTTTAAGTTAATTAACTTTTGTATCTTAATGTTGACAAAGTGTTTAAAGAGAAGAATTAAAAGAAAAACTAATGCCAAAGGCAAGTGTTAGCAACATTGTAAGATGTATCGAATGTATCTGCTGGAGAAAAGTTAAGAGCGCAGTGTTTAAGAATAGTTTAGTATATGAGAAAGTTATACTAAATCATGCCGGAAGTTATGCATCCTAAGGCTAAACTATAGATTGTGGTTTTTATTGTCATTTTTATACTCTTTACATAGAGTGTGAATATATAATTTAGTGACAATGTTTGCTACGCCCTAAAGAAAGCATGGAGACCCCACAAAGCATGACTGCATGACAAATCGAGTAGATCTAGCCATGTACGACTGTCTATCTGAGCGTTCCTCACAGCCATGTTATCTCAAGTATTGAAATATTGGTTTGAAAGTAGTTAAGAAGACTTTTCATAAAAATGAAGCAACAAAAGTTCAAAAATAACTCCGAAGGTATAGCTCCCATACAAAAACACTTTGTATTTATTTTGTTGTATCGAACATATTTGAATTAAAGCAATTATTAATGTTAGTTTAATAATTGTTTTTAAATTGGCCAACTACATACAAAGGTGAATCCAATTAACAATATTGATATTACATAAATTATTTTGGGACCTTGAATTAATAATGATCGTTTCACTCAAGAGGCCGCCACTAGTATATGAAGCAATATTCGAGTTTCCAATTTCTTGCCGCTAAAGCCTATTGTCAATGAGCGTCTTTATCAGCTTGTGTCATTTGTTTCAAACGTAAACAATAATACTAAATATTACCTCGAACATGTCGAATTTCGTACCAGATAAAGTGTTTTTGTGGGGAGTCCTTCTTCATTACTTTAATATGAAGAAAAGTGCGGCCGAGGGTCATCGAATCTTAGTGGACGTTTACGGCGAACATGCTCTATCTGAACAATCGTGTCAGATGATTTTGAGCTCGAAGTTAAGGAACGGCCGGGTCAACCCAAAAAGTTTGAAGACAAAGAATTGGAATCATTGCTCTATGTGGACTAATGCTAAACGCATCAGGAGTTCTCAAAATCGACAGTCGGCAAACGTCTAAAAGCCATGGGATTGATTCAAAAGCAAGAAAACTGCGACGTCGATTGGCGTTTTTTCGCTTGTGAACAGCTCTTCGAAAGCCGAAAAAGAAAGGGATTTTTGCATCGCATTATGACTGGCGATGAAAAGTGGATCCATTACGACAACCCCAAGCGCAAAAAGTTATGGATTTTGCCCGGACAGTCATCAATATCCTTCGCAAAGCCAAATATTCATGGCATGAAGCTTATGCTCTGTATTTGGTGGGACCAGCGCTACGTGCTGCTCAAACTGAAATGGCAAGTCCTACACCACCCGCCGTATTCTCCAGACATCACTCCATCCGACTACTACTTGTTCCGGTCGATGACACATGGCCTGTTCCAGCAGAAGTTTACTTCATATGAACAAAGCAAAAAATGGCTCGATGATTGGATTGCCTCAAAAGACGACGCGTTCTTCTGAGCTTGAATCCGAAAATTGCTAGAAAGATACTAGCGTACTAGCGTCCTGCCTAACTTTCTAGACAATCTGGGTTCATTCTCCGCTCGATCCAAAATTTCTTTAAATTTTTTAAGTTAAATTTTTCTAATAATTTTTTTGCGCAACCCATCTACAACCTTCAAAAAGGTGAAATTTATGAATACTAATTTGTAAAATTTTGTTATATTAAAATGTTTTTGTTATCCAAACATCCATTCAATAATTTTAAAACACAATCGTGAAGAGTATTAAAGCTTCGCTTCCTCCAAAATTAGCGTTTTTTCTTCTTACTTTATAAGCTTAACAATTGCGAATAAAATCTAACCTTTTAACTTTAACACATTTAAATCCTATGTATATAGATACATTGTATATCAAACTTCAATTAAACTCGCACAATAAATTTCAGCTAACAATGCCAAAAAGAAAACAAAAACCACAATTCCGAACTGCATTTAAAAGCTTTGAATCAAAAACCCAAAATCTAAAATGCGCAATCAATCACGTTCAGCTGCTCTGAAACTCGAAACAGAAAAAGCAAACTCATCGGGGTCATTAAGAGCGCTGGAAACGACCACACCAACATCGTGAGTCAGCCAAATGCCAAAAAGACAAACAGACCACAAGATTTGGAGAAGAAAATCAGGCAGCTTTTTGAACTTTTTCCAACATTGAGATACTCGTATTTACAAATGAAAAATGCACAAAGCTCAACGGCATGCATTACATTTAATTACATTTTAAGCAGTACAGTGGAACAATGAATTCATGACGTCACTGCAAGCAAAAGCATTCAATCATTCAGGAACATACAGAGAGACGGACAGACAGACAGAGAGACAGACGGACGGACGGACGGACATTCGAGTGCAGCTAAACAGGTCAACGGCAGCCGCTACAATTCAAGCGAAAATGATGTGCTGCAAAGCTAGGCCGAGATGCAGTACAAAATGTGGCATGTGGCATATGTTGTCAGCCAACCAGTCAGCCATATGTGGGGCGTGAATGGGCGTTGTAAATAGTTGTAACATATAAAGGGTGGTTTTTTTTTAGTAGGTGTAGAACTTTAAATTAAGTTAATATACTGAGATTACATAGCTTCAAACCGAAAATTGGGTTTATTAAATAGATAATTTTATGGCATTAGTGTCCAAATATGATTTTGGGTATGTGGGCTCGGATGTGACTTATGCTGGAAGTCCAATTTACGGCCACTTTTTCAAGTATTTGGGGGCCGTACCTCACAGCTTGCACAGTTTCTTCTGGCGTTAGTCAATTCATAATAAAATAGAAAACCAAAACTGAGTACAAATGATAATAGCGTTGCCAGATCTGTCCAATCTATGACAGTTTAATGCTTTGTCGGAAAATTAAACCTCTAAAAAAACGCCCTATATAATCGAATACATTATGAAGCCAGCAGCCAACATCAGAAAAGAAATATGTTGTTCAAAACAAAACAAACAAAAAAATTAGTTGCAGACACAGCTTTGAAACATGTTAGCCTTGCCTCAAGGCAAGTTTTGTAGAACAACTATTGTCTATGGATACTCAAACACCCCACTATACACTCATACTCTAAACTACTCATATATGCATTACATTGCATTGTCGTTCTATGTAGTATACGCTGCTGCTGTTGCTGTCGTCAAAATGTCTGCAGTAAAATACGTTCACTGCATTTCTAAATAGCTTTGGCAACAGCTAAAGCAGCACCAACAGCAACACTAACAACTTCACAGATACATCGATACTACACATTATACGTACGTTGACAATTGAAAGCCTTGTTCTTCTGTACTTTGCTCCACTGACCAATACACGCTTTCAACTGTCTATCTATAACTAATATATGTATATGACTGACTGACTGACTGACTGACTATGTCTCGAACGGCCGGCACCCAACTGTAGCCCACTGTCAGTTGTAGTCATTTCAGTTTCAAATACACTCCTCAAACTATTCATTAAGTTTGCCTACAACGTAGATGTATCTACAAGTATAAGTATGTATACAATATATACATAATGTATCTTGTATATCGCATTTGATAAACAGCTTTGCAGTTATTGTAATTCATTAGAGCTATACAGATCCCCAACCATCTTATGCACAGCCCACATGCTGCTTATTGCTTAGTGCTGTTCTGGTGCTTATTGTCAGTCTGCGTAGTATGTGCAACGCACACATCTAGCTACAATATACATTTTTTCTTCTTATTGGTTTTTAATTTGTTTTAATTAAGTACTTATTGTTTTTACACATATATCCCACCTATAGTATTATAGCATTAGTTGTACAATAGTTTGTGCGTTTCTACTTAAATTTTGTATGTAGGAGTATGCGCTAAATAATTATTGAGCATTTGCAGCGTGATTTGTTTATAAAGACGTTTTCATCTGCGACTTAATAGTTTGAAAATGTAATACAAAACGAACGGTTTGAATTTTCTTCAAGATTTTAATGGCGTTCGAAAGCTAAACGTAAGAGAATATGGCATTATTCAAATGGCCGATGGCCTTGGGGAACTTCATTCGTTTGACCAAAATTTCGACGCTACACGATCGACCAAAATCACAAAAATGTAGCCAATAGTTACAATCGTTTATTTATCTTTTTAAGAGGTGTCGCTGATTTGGAATTTCATTTAATTTCTATCAATTCAATATGGAGGACTTTAAATTAAAACATATATTTTTTTGGGATGTTAATTTTTTCTGAAATGAAGCTACAACATTTTTAATTTTCAATAATATCGTACAAAAGACATAGTGGTCCTTCGAGCCGGATCTAAAGCTTACACGCGAAGATATACAGTCCAAAAAAAGTGAAAAAGAAAATGTAGAGTGAGAAGTGATCCGCAAATAGAAATGATTAAGTGCCGGAAGTGACAATCTTTCGCACATTCAAAAATTTTATACAGGTGTGCAGTGTACGGGCGCTTAAAAGTGGTAGCATGAATAGGCAATAGACATAGAAATGGGCGAAAGCGCAATAAGGGGGGGGGAGTCTGTGAATTGCTTGACATCGAAGTTGGTGGAAATTTTTCAGTAGAAAATATGGCGTCGAAAATTGTTGATGCCACATCAAATGCTGGAGGCAACACATTAAATAGTGTCGATGGGTCAAATTCATGTAGTTTTGGAACAGCAGTTCCCAGTCCGGAAGCTAATTTTGAAATTGGATAAACAAAGAGTTGACATCATGAAGCAACTGTACAATAATAAAAAACATATTATCAAAATTATACGTGAACTGGCTTAGGCTGAGAAAACCGCTGATGATGACAACGGCTGCGCATTTTCTTAAATTCAGCGAAATCAGCATCAACAGCATCAATGGTATCATCAAAAGATAAACGTTAGGCGGCATGGATAAACTCTCAAGAAACCAAACGATTGTCTTTACAATATTTAAGTAGATTCCGAGAAGAGAACTGACATTGACTACCTTCAACAACAGGTTGACGAGTTGCAAATAATACTTCTGATGCTAAGGATCAAACGATGATTTGCTCAAAAATGATGAGAGAGAGAGAGAGAGAGAGAGAGAGAGAGAGAGAGAGAGAGAGAGAGAGAGAGAGACGATTTAACCAACAGAATATAACTAGAAGCGGACGCAGAGAATGAAAAGTTATGCTAAGCACAAAACGAACCTGAAAAACTTTGATGTTCATCCGACAGCTGTTAATGAGATACGATGGTCGAAAAAGAAAATGAACTGATGATAGCTGAAAAAAAACGCTGCTGAAGAAAAAGCCAAAGCAAATGGCTTGAAAAGAAGAAACCAAACAGAGACCTAAGGTTTTCGCGAAAGGCGGATGAAAACCCACTGTTGGAAAAGCTGCAGCAGCCGCTAAAGCTGTAGTAAATGCAATGAAACCAGTGTTGGCAACGAATGATGCAAAGAAAGCAGCATCATAAGAAGATAAAAAGCTGAAGCAGATGTAGGAATTTAGGACCACTGTGCATCGACTATTGGCTGCCAACCTAAAACACAACAAGCATTGGAGGAAATGGGTCTCGTCGCTAAAGATTATTCAGAATTTTAAATATTTGGAATTCGTTAATACCCCTGTTGCAATCCAATACTGCGTTAATAGTCACTTTATCTATTTGCATTAATCGAACCAGTTACGCATAATACAGGCATCGCGTAGTTGGAAGCTTTCGACCATCGATTCATGTGTTGGATGATGCGGCGCAGAACAAATATAACTAATTACAAATCTCAAGATCGTAATGAAATTAAGCACCACATTGAGTATAAGATTCCATATCTTGCATGGATGCATGAGTAACTCGCAAAAGTAAATGAGTCTTTGTCTGCACCAGCTTGAACATTCATACAGCATGTGCACTTCACATACACGACAAGTTTGGGCTCAATTATACAATTATGCCTGCAATTATCTTCATTCCATTTTTATTAATCATTAGCAGTCATTTTGATGCTCCTCTCTGGGGCGAGAAATCTCTTTTACTTTTTCTGCCAGTCACCTTAAATTTTAGCACTTAAACCTTTGCTAATACATTTCGCTTTATGTTACAAATGAACATATTTTACGTGGGCACTTTACTTGGTTTAGCGGTTATTGCAGTAAGGTAGCTTCATGTACTTTATAAATTGGTAGCCAGTATAACACTAGTATATTAATTGAGACCAGATCTTTTAGAAGCGAAATACTCACATTAAATAGAGTGAAGTCGAACATTGGTGATTGGCACTTTGACTGTCTAATAGTAGTTACGATATTCTTTTATAGTATAATTCTGTGATACATTATTTCGTAACTGGATAGTGAGTCTTTTTAAAATTTTGGTGTGCGCGCCCTGCTCAATATGGATATAGTTTACTCGTCAAGAATTCTTTAAGAATTTGAAGGGACTAAATTGTTTCTTAGTGTACACCAACTATTGTCCGAGATTTGCCAAACAAAATTACAAACTAAGCAGTTGTAGTTTGCTATAGTTAAAATTAGAATTTTCGATTTTATTTAACCAACAAATTTTAAAACTTTACTAGTTTATGTACAACCAAAATTTTATTGTTATTTATATGCATTGCTTCTTGTTAGTTTAAATGCTTTTCCACTTTTAATAACAAATGGAAATAGATTTTTAAATGTTTTGACTTTTTAACGAGTTTCAACCTTTGTCGTGGCCAATTTTCGTTGAAACAGTTTTAAATTAGTTTGAGCGCATTTACATGAAATTTTTTACTTATTTCATTTTTTAAATACGCTCGCTTTGGTGTTTTGTATAGAAACATCTGCAGTTGAGCGGCAGAAACCACTGAAAAAGTATCTGTAACTCGCAGATGCGCTTATTGGCTGCACTGCTGAACATGCAACGACGAACATTTTGTTGGCAAACAGCGCTAAAAATTGCTCTGCCAGTTAAATAGTAAAAAAAAAAACCAAAAACGAAACGAGAAAAATTATATATTTAGCTGCATTTAATTTTTATAGAAAAGCATTTTCACAGTTAAATGCACACAACAGCATAAAAAAAAAAACTAAACTAAAAAAAGTGGAATTGAAATGAATTAAATTTTGTTTCTTTATAAAAATTGTAAACTGACTCATTCGCCATAGGCAAAAGCAGCAAGAACAACGACAACAACAATAACAACAACCACAGAAGCCGCAACAAAGTTTTCCAATTCGAAATTTCATTCCGACCCTCAGCAGAATGTATCCGTGTATTTTGGTGCCCTGGTGAAATGAGTATAGTAGCTTGTTAATTTGGCAAAAGTCGCAAAGTTTTTGCCAATGCTACAGTAGTCTGCTTGTCTGTCTTTTGATACGCTACACACATAGATGAGTGAAAGGGTATATGCATTGAGTGTTTGTTTCATTTTTGAGACATTGGATTATGCTTTCAGCAAATGCACCACTGATCAGTGATCAACTGACGACTGATCAACATTAACAGGTGATTCTGTTTACAGATGTTGTGAAGCAACTCTGCATGACTTTGAACTCTGTGGCAATTGTATAAATGTCGTGGAAGTGAAACAGCTGCAAACAGCTTAACAGCTGTAAGTTTTTTATTTTCTTTTTGTTTTCGCTGTTTTGATTGGTGCTGCCAACTAATGATGGTAAACTATCGATAAGCCCGACTATCGATAGTGGATGATCGTTTTTTTAAAACTATCGATAGTCACAGCACATGCAACCGCGAGTGTTCAAAATGAAAAATTAGTATTATAACGACAAATTTAATATAAGGAGCAAGAGCAAGCATTCCAAATAAATATGTTTGCTCGTTTTTAGTAAATTTTTGTAAAGAGTTTTATTTTTAAATAATAATTACTCTTACACTTCTCATTAGTTTCTTATTAGGCATCTATCGGCCTGTTTTAATGTAGTCGCCTAAAAACTGTTAAAATAAATTATTAAAAGAACATGTTTTAGCAAGTTCCGGACCATAAAGTGTCTACCATAAATATTAAACAGTTATGAACCATGCAATAAAGCTGTAATGAGAGTGTATGACGACGAGGAGTTGGCATTATGATGATAAACCACTAAAGATCAATTTGCCAAAAATAAAACTAAAGACTAGAAAAAAATATGTATGAAAAAATATATCAAAAACAAGATTTTTTACTCTCCTATCGCGTTTCGCACCTTAGAACAAATTTTGATAAAGTAAATTCGATAAAATGGATACTTTTTCACCTGTGAGATGATTTTTCAAGAGTTTTCATCAAACTTTAGCATACACTGTGTGATCTAAAAATAACCGAACTTTTCAGTTATAAAATAAAACAAGCATGGTATTATGTTTCAAAGCTAATATTAATTCAAAATACGATCCGTTTAACTCAATATAACGGCCCAACCAACTTATGGGATGTTCTTTAGCTCCTGTGTCACGGCTGCTTATATGGCTGGAATGGCATCGTAAAAAGCTCCTTTCGTTGCAGTTTTCGTTTTTGGAAAAAGAAAATAATCGCACGGTGATAGTTCAGGCGAATACAAAGGGGGGGGGGGTTGTGGGCGGTCGATGAGACCTGATCTGTGTTTTCAACAAAAATCATTGACTTCTTTGATCTTGTGAGGGGCTCATTATCATGCAATAAAAACATTTCCTTTGGAATATTCAGCCCTAACACGTAGAACTCTCGATCACAAACGATGTGAAACTTGTAAATAATATTCTCCATTAACAGTTTGATCTTCTGGAATAAATTCCTTGTGAACAAAACCCTTTGAATCATAGAAAGTTATCAACATTGTCTTCATTCTTGACTTCTGAAAACGCATTTTTTTAGATTTTGGTTCGCCTTTTGACTTTCATTGTGCAGATTGTCGCTTAGTTTCAGGATCATATCTAAAACACCATGTTTCATCGCTGTATTTGCAATGCTCTACACGAGCGATTTTTTGAACATCATCTAACTGATGTGGAACTAAGCGTGGACACACCTTTCTTTTACCCAAATCTTCAGTTAATATTTCGTAGATTGTATAATAAGATGAATTTAATTCTTCTGAAAGCATTCGTACTTTCTAACACTGCCAACATTTAATAGTTGGCGCTGCGAGTTCTATGATTAAAATGAAAAGTTGGGTTATTTTTAGATCAAACTTTGTATGTCAACAATTAAAAACGTGGGCATCTTTAATTTGCAAATAAGAGCACAATAATTTAGGAATGTTTTATTTTTAGTACATTATAAAAGCTTGCTTTTTAAATATTTATTTCATTAAGTTTTTGTTCATTTATTTATTGAAAATTTGCTGTAAATCAAATTTTTAGATACGGATGCACTTTACTGTCTGTCACTGGACTCAGTTACGGTTGTCTGTTTACATTTTTTAATATAAAAACAAATATATTGTTTATTTTACTATAAATAGACATAAGATAAACAAAATATGTTGTTACCACAATTTAGTTTTTTTTTTTTTTTAACTTTAAAGTTAGTTTAAAACTATTGATAGTATGGATAGTGTCATCGATAATTTGCCACCACTACTACCACCTCTTTTTCCCAACAGCTGATGATCATTTTAACTATGTTCATTTCAATGAAAAATTTCACAATGCATTTTGAATGATCAGCTAATTTACTACAAATGATCACTGATCAATATAGACATTATTAATTGCCATTCACTGCTCTGTAAGTACTTAGCAACTATGCAGGGTATTCTACATTCATGATCGTTCATCGAGCATATTCTTTTTATGTGTATTTCATTAAATGATTTTAAAATGCGCGAAATTTCGACAAACCAATTTTCGCATACTCTAGTAGTACACTCGGTCAAAGGGTCTTTGACTTTTCTTAGCACATCATCGACGACAACGTGAAATCGTGCAACTGTTACTGCGACGGCCGGCTGCCGGCAATATCTTCTTCTTCTTTTTCTGCTACTATGTTGCATGTTGGGCCGCTGGGTGTATTTCTGTCGACTCATTTCATTTCAATTCGTGCAAATTTAAAAACTGAATTATAAAAATTTGCAAAAAAAAAAGACTTGCTTTATAACGAAATGGCAGACGTTGTTGCGAACTCAGGGAGAGCAATTAAATATAATATATATTTGTCTGTCTATGCAATTTTTTATTTTTATATATAGTAAGTATATTTCTTCACTGAGTTTAGCCGGATATTGCATAACTTTGTATAGGTTTATTGCTGTGCAGCCTGTTGTTGTTGTTGCTGCTGAGTTTTGTTTGCGCTAAATTTAGCGCCTCGGCAAAAACTCTTTTTTCTGATTGTCTATTTTTTAAAATTTATTTTCTCTTTTTTTTTTAAATTTTTTTTTTAATGTTGTAAAATAAGTTTTTTTGTTGTGTTGCCTACCAACGCAAAAATTTTCTATGCGCGCTCGAGCATAAATTACGCCACTGGCAGCAATCTACTTTTTTCATTCTAAATATATTTATTAGTTTTATACTTTTTGTGTCTTTATTATTTTAAATATTTTTGTTAAATGCGCTTGGAGTACGTACAAAAATTTGTATACACATAAAAATTCAATTTCTAAAGCGGCATTTTTTGACTTTGTTGCTTCATAAATCAAAATTTTGTGCTGAGCAAATCATAAAATTGTTGTTTACTTTTATTTTTTTTTTTGCACATGGTAAAAATTTAAAATGAGTTATGCAAATATTGTATAGGGTATTTGTTTAGTGGTGTCATTTGCCGACAGGAATTAAACAGTCAAAAATTGGTGAGATCTGGCAACGCTATTGTCATTTGTGCTCAGTTTGATTTTGGTCCTAACTTCTTTCAAAATGAGGCCGGCGGGAACGTTACCGTCAACGGCGAGCGCTATAGAGCTATGATTAAATATTATTTTGTGCCCCAATTGAATGGTGTGTTTATTGAAGACATGTTTTTAACTTCCAGAATGTGTCACATCTGAATTAGCCCGAAATCATATTTTGTTTAAATATGATTTCGGGCTAATTCAGATGTGACACATTCTGGAAGTTAAAATTTCATGGCATGGCATAAGGCGCCATCCCGTTGGAAAAACATGTCTTCAATAAACACACCATTCAATTGGGGCACAAAATAATATTTAATCATGTTGTCATAAAATATACACATCCATCCAATAAATCAAATTTTCAGTTTGAAATTATGCAATTGCAACATTTTAATTCAATTCACAGTTCTACACCATTGAAAAGAACACACTTTATTTAGATTTATGTGTTTCGTCGCCGCTATTTGATATATTTAGTTTCAGGCACCCATTAGTGGAAGCGAGCCAGCAAGCGTGTGCGAGAGTGTGAGCACTAAGGAATTCGAACTAAAAATTCTGGACAAAACATGTTTTTATACTTAATTTAATTAGCTAAAATTAAAAATTTATTAAAACAATTTTTGTTTCATGTATTTTCTATTTTGTTTGAAAAATCACTTTTTGTGGTGATTTTGTGCTTAAATATTTAAAGTTATGTGTCATTTAATTGCCCTGGAGACATTTTTTTTCTATGTGTTTTTAAATTTTTTTGATTATTTTTATTTTGGTTTTATTAAAAATTGATTTTTATTTTTGGGTGAAGTCAACCTTTGGGTATTTATATTGGAATTTTTAAATTGATGTATGCTTGTCAACACATTTCAGTTTGTGTTATTTATGATATTGGAATGAGAAATATGTATTTAAAAATACCTAAATTTCTATAATTAGCTGCATAGCATCATGCAGCTAATTATAGAATTTCGATCAACTCAAGAAACATAGACACGTTCAATTGTTCGAAATGTCACGCACATAGTTTCAAGAACTTTGTGTGCAGAACTGTTAAATTCGGTTGTAAATAGTTTTTTGCATATAATAAATAATTAGAAATATCTGGTGATGAAATTTAAAATTAAAAAAAATCGATTGACCGGTGTTGAGCCCACGTGCACTGGAATGCTAGCCATGTTATCCACTATTGAGTGCTCAAATCTTTATTGATATAAGTTCACCCACAATTTATACAATAACAGCTAATATAGTACAGCCAGACAAAAAATAATTCTGACCAGACCATGTTTTCTATTTGGGTCTTTGAAATCGAATAAGAAGTCCATTTTAGTCCATCGTGTCAGATTATTGACATAACATCAAAAGTCAAAAACTCTGTGTAAAGAGTGTAAAAAACTTGCTTGTGAATTTAATTTTGTAGATTTTCAAACTTTCATTTAGTAAAATAAACTGTAATTTGGACCTAGACCGACTACACTGAAGCGCTCAGCATAGGCGTATTAGTTACCTTAGCAATCAATCACCCAATACTACGACCTTCTTCGACCGCAGCCAGTTTGCTATTCTCCTTGACTGT
Organism: Leucophenga montana; assembly: GCA_035044765.1. NCBI lineage: Eukaryota > Metazoa > Arthropoda > Insecta > Diptera > Drosophilidae > Leucophenga > Leucophenga montana. The sequence goes on along the minus strand of JAWNNQ010001263.1, from coordinate 171,954 downwards.
CGCCGCATATACAAAAAAACATTTTTTTTTTTTTTTGTAAAGAAGAAGTAGTGTCAGCAAACCATGCTAGTAGTATCCAGAGCTCTATGAGCAGAGTGACCAGCCTTCCCGAAAATTTAAATCTATTTGTTTTTCCAAGAATTTGATTACAATTCAAACTTCTTGTCAGTGCTAGCATAATAAAATGTAATAAATTTATTAGAGTTGGATTATTCAGTTCTGAGCTAGTTTAATTGATCAAGTTTTTTAAATAACTTCTGAACTGGATCATTGTTTTAAGTTTATTTAGCTCATTTCGCTCTGAAAACCAAAGCATAGTGAAGTATTATTCGGAGTAATGAATGCAACATAAATTCATTGTACCAAATGAGCAATGAAGTATCTATTGAATTAGATCTCTATTGAATAATGAACTACTGAACTAGGACTTCAAATTGAACTAGAATGCTCAACTCAGAAATATGTGAAATGTGCGCGAAAATGATGGATTGGATTTTAGAACTATATATTAAAAGAAATGTCACTTGAAGAAAACTGAAATCCGATACTCAGATCTAGATAACAATGTCACCGGAGTGGTAGATGCGACAAAAAGGTATATGAGTCCCAATCTTCCAATATTTGCCTAAATGGTCAAAAGCTTTTGATGGTCGAATTAGTATGTCTTACCAGTTCTCAAAATATCATTTTGAGTAGCACGAGGGAACCAGAACAGTTTTAGGTTAAATATTTTAGACTAAAAGTTGTTAAAATTGTTCACAGAGCCTTCAAGTAGGTAGTTTAGTTAATACATTATTTTGAAGTCCTTAGATCTGAATGCGGCACATGAAACTTAAATTTTTCGACATACATAAACTGAGATAGTTGAAATTGATTAGTGGTTGCAGATTTATGAATTAACAAATCATAACATTACTTAATTACAGGTGTAGTGTATAGAGGGAAGTATCCTTTTATTTTAGTTACGCTAACATTTTAATTACACTGTTTTTCTCAACCAATTTGGTTTTCTTGACAGAATTTTGGTTAGATACATTCACAACTCTATCAAACTGTTATTTAACAATTAGTATTCCAGCTATGGTTATCTCTCTATTTTTTCTTAATTCAAATAAGTTCATTTGAAATGCATCGAGAAATTTCCAAACTTGCTGAAAAAATTTCATTCAAAATTGAACACTAACAATCAATCTCATTCACTATGTTCCCCTGTCCCCTCTGCTGGCGCTGTATATATTGTAGGTATGTAAAATAGAATATGTATCCGCAACACGCTGCCAACAAAAAACTTAATTAATTAGTGTCAGTGAAAAGTATGCTACTAAGTGTCAAAAAGAGGCAAAAATGAATGTTTAAAACGAAAGCTAACCAACACTAACGTATATTACCTTAACCCAACCCTCCTCTGTTACCAAAAGACCCAAAACGCTTGCTTGTACTTTATTACATTTGCTCGTCCTGCTCTGGTAGCGTAGTATACTCCTGTCATTTGGTAAATTAATGGAATCAACGTAGCTATTAGCTCAGTTCACAATGGATGACGACGCAGCGACTCAGAGTCTCAGCTTCAGTTTCATCAACAGTTCAGTTGGCAGCCTCAACGACCTCCATTGCCACAGAGACTGCTGTGGCGATGACGTTGGCAGTGAGTGTCGCTTTCCGCTCTATCGCTGGGGCTGGCGCTGCTGTGCATAACGGTAATTTATCTTTTAACACGAATTATCGATTTTATGGCATCCTGGAAACGACATGGCATAGACTCGAGTCGAACTGAAAATCCAAACTTAAATCAAACCGAAAAACCCAACCCATACCAGACCAGACCACACCAGACCCAACTACTGAAACCAAAAAGCGCGCACATAAGTTGGATTCGTCTCGTGTAAATTTCTGCACAGTGATTCGATATCATATAATATAGAGTATAATGAACAGAGTATAACTGAACTGCCATCAAAAACATTTAGGAAGTTGTAACGAAGTTTTATTAGCCAGTTACCTTTCGTCTTTTTCTGTGTCATCCATGAAACAAAAATGATTTTAATGCTAAAAAACTTACAGGAGTTTTCGTCGAACCACAAATTCGAAACTTTGTGATTGATAAAGAATTTTTCGATAAATTGACTTAAGTAGAGAAAATAACACTATTCAGTTTCATTTCTTATAAAAATTTATATTCTTCATTTTCATTTGAGATTTTTCCCAACTCAGCGACGAACTGGATGAAAAATTTCACTAAGGAATCAGCAATCGAAAGAGCAAAGTCCGAATGCTAGCTAATTATTGATGGTAACTTACGGATACGGTACACACCGAATTACAACCGAGTTCTTGCTTAGCCAATCACCGTTTTCGTGTATCAAGTGTGTTAGACCAACATTAAGAAACTAAACAAATATTTACTTAACATTGGAAAAACTTTTTATACTTGTGATTTTTCAAATATTTATTCGGTTTTGGTGAATTAAAGATTTGAAGGATTAAAGGATTGAAATTTTAATCTTCTTTCTAAATATTAAGCCAAAAGTATAAAAATTTAACAAGAAATAAAAGTTGCAGACTTGTTTTACACACAACTCCATTTATTTTCATTTCAGCACGAAACAATTTTTACAAAATCAGTTGATCTATTTTTTATTGCAAATTCGTTGAGATGTCATCATCCAATTACTAAGTTGTTGGGGGATAACATTAGAAACTGTAATTGCACCATTGAACAATGATAAAAATATAAACATTTCAAGTTAGTCGTAGGCTAGAGAGGGGTTTATGCTACTGTCTTGTTGTGCAGACAGCTCTACAATCAAACAGCCTACAAAGCAAATAGTTCTGAAATAAGCCTACTACCAGATCCTATAATTCTGGTGCACATACATTTTCATAGTTCATATAAATTTGTACACGTTCCATATTCAAATTTTAAACATTGAATTATGCGAAGTCAAATTGTGTGGTATGTAAATTATGAGTCCTCATAACATTTTTAATAGACACAGTTAAGTATGCGAAATTATGGTAACACTCTTACGTCAGCCTGGCAACGTTATTGCTGTTGTGCAGCATTGCCATTCAAAAATGTTTGTGAATGGCAAGGACTTAAAATGCTTGTGTGAAAGGTAGATAGATATAAATATTAAGGTTGAACGGTTAGGGTTAGCATTTTCGTAAATAGTTTTTCATAGACTGAAGACATCTTCTATAATTTCATTCGAGTGAGAACGTAAACCGAACAACTTGGACCCTAAAAACTTTTACGTTTGTATGCTAAAACATTTTTGTTGTTTTCTTTTTTGTTTTTAACTATAAAAATTGAGGTTTCAAAAAATAGACTGGCAAAATTACGAAAAACATTAAAAACAAAATGTAATTAATTTTATTCATGGAAATTTACTTTATATGCAAAAATGTATGAAAATTGGTTTGCATATTGTTGGCGGATCCATGTCATTTAATTGGTTCGCTTATTCACCGAGAACTCGTCTAAAATTCTGTAAATTTACTTGGAAATTCATTCGCCGGCAAATAATAAATTAAAACGCCAAATAATAATGCAATGTGAATACAGAAAGAAAAGACAGGTGTTCAACCTTCAAGCTCATCCAATTCTATCGAAAATCACATCAAAATTAATGTTTTTTTTTTGTTTTTTTTTTTGACAGAATGTTTTTGTTTTCGCTACATATACAAAGTTTGGGCGAGAGATTGTTTAACCTACAAGCCTATCCCCTATGTATATAATGGGGAATGTGTGTGTGTTTTGAATTAGCAGTTTTCAGCTATTTTGTATAAATTAAATTTAAGAACAAAAATAGTTTAATGGAATGTGATTCTTCTTCTCATAACTTTTTCAAGTGACTGGTTTCCGTAGGAAGTCACAGTGCATATTTTGGCTAATTTGCGGCATATTGTACAGATTAAGCAATGTTGCCCAGAAATTGCCATTCACTGCAAATCGACCTGATTTTTAATCAGCATTAACATATGTTGTTTTTCTCCTTTATACACTTTTTTGCTGCTTGCACTGTGAAAATTTTTCAAACTTCGAATAATTTTATGTTTAATAGCAATATTAAGTTTGTTTTTAAAAAACGTATTTCTCTTCACTAGCGAATCACTGTAAGTTTTTGTAGTCATCGCTGCTCTTTATATAAGTATTTTTTATATTGGTTTTTTTGCTCTTTTTCTTTTGGCAAAAGTTAATGGTTTATCTATGTTTGCTATTAGGTAACTGTCAGTTCCGCTACAATAACAACAAATGATGGCATACAAAACAACAACAAACGCTTGTAACTTAAGTTATTATGTATATAGACTGTTAACCGCTTTTCTTTCTTGTAAGATATAAATAAACTCGTACAACTAAGAAGCGTGCATTGAGTGAAGATATACAGGAGAAGGGTATGTAGGGTCTCGGTTGTAATGTTGCTAAGCTAGCCGATTTTAACTGCTGTTGTAGTTGCTTGAATGTCTACTTATCACATAAAAAGTATCTACGAAATACAAACTAAATAAGTAAGCAGACAAGTTAAGCGGGGGGACAAAACCGAAAACATTAACTTCAGCAGAACCGAAGGTTTAATACACTTCATAAAAAACTTTTGTAAATGAAATAGAGTCTTTTGGAAATTGCATCCTTTGAAGAATTTTAATATGCTACTCTTGGGGTTATAGTACAAAAAAACTTGCGTTCTAAAACTTAAAAAAAAAAATAACCAAATTTGGCGGAATAACCCAAAAACTAAAATCCATATCGTTTGAGAAAATATGTATACATTTTTTTAACCCAGGGCCTATATAGAGTCTACATATTGAGAAGTGAAACAAAACTGGGTATTGATTGAATATTACAATAGTAACATTTATACTGAGTTTAAAGACTCTAGTTATTATAACAAAGAAGTTTCCCATAACAGAATATCTATCTGAATCATATATTTTTATAGGGCTAATGCCATAGAGATTCAATATGAGATTCAATAGTGAATAATTTATGAGAATTAATATTAATATAATTTTGTATGAAATGTGGAGTCAATTGCTTGGATAAGTTGGTAGTTGTTTATAGCAGGAACTCCTTTTATGGATTAATGTACTAGCGCTTCCATGTGGCTCAATTTGTTGATTTATATTCGTAGCATTCATTAAAAATTTTCAGTTTCGAGCTGCGAGAAAAACGACGTTGGCATAATGCTATCTGAAGTTAAGAATTGTATTGTGAAGGATCCAGCTAGAATCAATATTGGATATTTCGTTGGGTTTGATATAAAATATATTCATAAATTTAGTAGTTCAAAAGTTTATATATAAAAAAAATGTCCATAAAAAATCAAAAAAGGCCGTAGGATTTTATTTATCATGACAGTGTGCAGTCTCCATACAAGAATTCAGCTCGAATTTTGTACAACTGAGCGAACAAAATGCATAACAATAACCACATGATAGATCATCCCCAAGATTATACTAGGGCATGCTGAAAACTCCTGTCAAACTCAAAGTGACGGCGCTCGTTGTTTTTAAACTTCATCTAACATTCGACTACTGTAAAATTTTGAGCAATCTGCATTAGGCTTACGCATTACTGCATTACTTCGTAGTACTGGTCAATCAGAATCTTGTGTGCTATTTCATAACCACGAACTAAACATGCATCCATTCTATACAACTTCGAAAGAGTCTCTGGGTGCGCGTCATACTTCTTATTTCTGTCCGGCTGCCTGTTTGTCATGTCTGACTGTGAAACACAAACCTAATGATGCAGATTGTACATTATTTGCCAGTAGTCTAAGCATAGATAATATTTATCGAAATAAAACATGACACAATTTTTAAAGACTTTAGCATTGCCGCGTATACACATAGTGGAGTCTACGATAGTTCCTTCAATACATAACAAATTTTCAGACCAATTGATGGTACCCTTTTCACACTATATGTGGAGGGTATACAAAAAAAAAAGAAAGAAACTTCTCTAAGACAACTCTCGGCATTTCATTCTAGCCTTGATATTTCCGATTGTGCAAAAGTTTTTGCAGTTGGTTTGGTTGCTTGGATGAATTTCGTTTTTGTTGTTGTTAAGTTTGCTACCAACAAAATTGGCACGCGATATAAAGTAGAAGTATAGAAGTGTGGATGGGGGGTGTGTGTTAAAGAGGTATAGTATAAAGCAACACGCTTATACTCTTGCTCTTTCAGCGTCTAGATAACATTTTTCAATTTTCGACGATGCCGCCATCGTCAGCGCCGCCATTTGCCGTCACCGTAGCCGCCACCGCCATATTCTTCCGCTTCCGTTTAAGCTGCTGTGCACTGAGTCGTCTGATTGCATGCCTGACTGCCAGAGCAATGACGACGTCGACAACGCAGACTACCGCATGCCCAACAGAAGGAAGTTTAGTTTGGTTTGCTTGCCGTGCACGTCCTTGGCACTCCTGTTGCCCGCATAACACGAAACAAAAAAAAAAAAAAATAACCAGCAAATAAATTTCTTGCTCGTCGAAATTTGAAACGTACATGAACAAAACACGCCGAGGCAATCATTCATAGTCCATGGTAGTCGAAAAATGCGCCAAAGTACAAACACAGACGCAGACACAGGACGCAGGACGCAGGACATACCATACAATCCAACCAACTAACAAACAAACAAAGCTTTTGGCAGGACTAAGCACGCAGACCGTGTGCTGCTTTGTTAGTGCGTATATATGTGTCTATGTACGTATGTATGTATTATGAATTTGTGTGCGGCAGCCTTCGTTGTCCTTTGCTTAGGCAGCAAACATGCAAAAAGCTGTTGGCAAGCAAAAAAAAAAAAAAAAGAACAAGAAAAAACGTTAGCTTCCGTTGAAGCGAAACTTTAATACCATTCACAGGAACTTTCAAATTGTGCACTTAGCAGCTATAAATATAAATTGATAAATTGTAGAACGTTAAAACTTCAATATCAATGGTGCAATACGCACATTAATATATAGTTGTGAAGTTTTTTTTCATAAGAAACCAACATTGACGATACACTTTTATATTTTTCCTACAAAAACCCAAAAGTGGGTGCTGGGTTTGTATGGGGGTACCTCTAAAAGTGGGCCTGGCAATTTGTTATGTATACTTTGTTTGCTTAGCAGCAGAAAAAACCTACATAACTCCCATTCCAGACATACAGACAGACGAATATTTCGAGATCGACTCGGAGGATCGTGATGAGCTGATCAAGAATATACATTATGGTGTCTACGAAGACTTCTCTAATGCGTTACAAACTTTCTGACAAACTAATATTACCGTTGTGACACTATGTGTGAATGGTATTAAAAATCACATTCCTGCAGCTAAGTGTATCTGTGTGCGTATGTCCGTTTTTGTGTGTGTATTAGTGCAGCTTATACCCTTCTAAGCACTTACATACACTGAGCGCCCGCTTACAATTGCTCTTGTAACTTAACGTTTACTCTGCGCACTAATTAAGACATATCGTCTCGGCCAGTTTAATGCTTTTTATGCTCATTTCCAATAAGACATTTGGCCTGTTATGCGCAAGCAATTAGTTTTTATGCGCAGTTCTTATTGGTTTTTCTTCTATCCAAAATACATCCTTATATTCTTTATGGGTTAAGCATATTTGAGTTTGCTGAATATTCTAATTGGAATGCCTGAATTCTTGAATAGTTTACTTAAACAAGGAATTTAGTTAATTTACTAACTCTTATGTATATACTAGATAGTAGATAGTTAAAGTTATGAGTGATTGTATCGATTTCTGGTTTTCTTTAGCGAATTACAAAAAAATTAACCGAAATTGTTCAGTAACTAATCAATTTCTCTTACGTAAGCAGCTTTCAAGTTTAATTGTATTCAAATAAGAAAATCATCCTTACATTTCATCATTTGTCATTTAGCAAATTAAATTTTGTTGTAGTACAAATGAATTTCTAATGCAATGCTTGATTTTTGCAATTTGTGTTCCTTATTAGAAAATTTGAAAGTTTAAATATTTAATTTACATTTCAAATATTCAATAAGTATTAGTTTAGTTTATATTGAACTTTTGAGTTGCAACAAGAGAATTCGTTAACTTCAGTAGAAACGAAGTTTCAATACTCTTCAATGGTGTTTAACAATTTGAAGCTTGCATTCCATTTTTAAGGTGGTTAGCTCGATAAATAAGAATATTTTACGTTTGAAAAACAAGGTGACCGCCTCTAGAAGTGTGTGGGACACGCCCATTAATATATGAGTTCCGTCCATAAGAAGCCATCGTATCGAATTTCAAGTTGATATTGATTGTAATTGTGGCTTTGTATGGAGATTATCGCTAAAAGTGGGCGTGGCATAGTAATTGCGATCTTTGTTCAGCCTATGAACTTTTATTTGAACACTTATTTAGCGGATATCTATATATAAATAGGCAGGTGCAAATCAAGCACACCCTTTTTAACCCATTTAAACAAAACGTATTCGATGATTTTTTTTTTATTTTGTTAGGACGAATCTAATTTTTTCTAAAGTATTTCGTCTAAAGTGCACTCGTCTCATGAAGCACTCTCTCACCCTCTCTCAGTGCTCTAAATGGCTTCAGTTGGAAGAATGGAGAAAAATATTATCTCTGTCGTGCTCTAAAGGGCGATTCACATTGTAGAGGAGCTAGACGTTTGCCTCGAATTGGTTGTGGACGCACATACAAACATCTTCGAGAGCATCAGTAGAGTGGGTTTTTTTAGTGTTTTTGTTGGTAAAATTTTAAAAGAGAAATCAAAACAAAAAAGAGAAAGATTTGATACGCAAACAGAATATTTTTTATAACAGTAATAATATATCTGCGCATTAATTATTGCAAACAAATTGCTCACTTATTGCCGGTCTCTTTCTTGGCAGACCTTAGAGCAGGAGTCCATCCCAAAGTGCTACTCATTTCTGAAGCATATTTTGTACAGTGTGCCAAAATACAAAACCAATTTAAAATTTGTTCGTATGTGTGAAAACTCGAAGATTTTTGGCGTAACATGGATAATTTTATTATTTAAAGACAAATAGTCGAACTTCGACCACTGCAGTGGTGCTCACAAAATTTATCATTTCGAAAACGAATCAAAACTGAAAGTTGCTATATTACCGCACGATTTTCAAACGGGGGAAAAAAGTATACCGTCTGCCATTTCTACATCAGTTACAATGCCAAAAGAGAAAATAAATAAATAGAAAAATAATAAATATACACAAAAAAAAAAAAAAAAATAAAAAAAAACATTTCATATATATATACAAAATCAAAGCTAAAAACTACTCAACGCAATTTAATTGGTGACATTTACTTAAAGTATAACTTGCTAAAACTGTTTGCGAATTATACGATTTTTTGTAAAATTTTTTAAAAGGTTGCAGAACGTATTACAAGCACAGTCGAGATATCTACGATACTTCCTACTTATTTATCATTAAAAACGTGGTATTTTAGTGCTTTCATCGTGAATTCCGGCTATTGTGTGTAATTTGTGGCATGTTCTCGGCAGTAAAACCCCAGAGAATAAAATAAAAAGTTAACAAAGGCAAGAAAAGTACTACAGTCTAATGTATTACCATCGAATGCTTATTAATTTTATGTAAATACAATTGACTGCTTTAAAAGTTATGGAAGAAACATGTTGCCCACTCTTGACTCAGCTTATTAGGCAAAATTCTTTGAGTTGTAGATTTCTAAGGCACGTCTGGTTATTAAGAAGAGTCCAGTTAGAACACCTATTTGAATTGAAATAGCAGTTCTGTTTAACATAAAAATTGATCGAGTTCGTAACCTGGCCAAGTTTGTTTGGAGATACTACATGGGGCTAAACTGGTCCAGCGTGCTGATGATTTTAACGCGACCGATTACTTACTGGTAATGATCTGGGCGATGGTACCCTGGTGCGCATGCTCGTCTGCTCTGCAGTTTCACTCAATTGGCATCACTGTACCCTGACACCTAGAAGAGGTAAATACTATATTGCTGAACCATCTCGTTAAAAGATTTGCGCCATTTAGTAGTGGGTTTTGATTTTATTGTGTAAGAGTGTAGAGCTTTCTGCGCTGATTGACTATCTGACTAAAGGTTATTTGTCCCATCGGATGAGTTCTTAGTATGTACATAGCATCCTGAATGGCTGTCGGTTTGATAGACCCTGCAGTACTTTAGAAATCTGAAAGAGGCTTCTATCTGCATTTCTTGGGCGTAGACGCCTTCTCTGACTTGATGCTTAAGCTCAGACTCGTCTGTGATGTGTTGTCGGCTACGCCATTCAATTACCAGAGGTAAGTTTGACTTAAAATTTTTTTTCAAAAACTAGTTTTGTGTTGTGGTAGATGCCAACAGTAGCTTAATATCGTTATATAGCATATTCTAGCATTTGTGCATGAGTCACGGAAATAGGGAAGATTTGTCTCCCTACTAGAAGTTGTGAAGTAGTGAAGAATTAGAATTATGTATAATACTTCCTTCGGTATGGTATGTAACGTTCCATAATTCAGCACTTATTTTCAACTTGCTAAGTTGGTTTCTGTTTTTGAATTTGTCTAGAGCTGGCCACCATATTAGAACGCCATACATAAGTATGGACATATCCAATTGACTACTGAAGAAAAAACCAATTCCTCCCCTTTGTATTTCTTTTTTCCAAACGAAAAGCGCAATTATGGCTTAACTCACTCTTTCTGCGAAGTTTCCGCTCCACAGAATTTTGCTATCAAGTATAGCGCCTGCGAATCGTGCACTGAGAACACTGAGAACACTGAGAACACTGAGAACTCTAGTTAATTGAATTCATTGAAAACTGATTCAAATTTTATTGATACAAATTTTACTAAACGGACATAATTAGCTAATATAACTTAAAAAGACAATTTTATTTAAATTTTTCTAAGTGTAATTCACTGTTTTGCTTCTTTTTTTTTTGTGCTTAAAGTATGCCAACTGCTAAGCTATGCATGTCCTTTTTGTCCGAATGGTAAATGTATATACAAAGCATTTACCGATCCGTATGTGTACTATACATAGTATTCTGAGAACACGCCCTCTAAAACACACACTGCAGCGATGGGCGTAAAACAGATTCAGAACACACAGCGCTAGACCCTGTCGGTGTGTATTTAATGTCCTGCAGCAAAGGTTTTTGTGCGGCAGAATAATCTCTAAAATTCAAATAAGCCAATTTCTTTTTTGTATACTAAAGCATATTTTATTTTTTTATTATTGCTAACAAGCTGCGAAGTAATGCACGTAAAAGTCTTTAAAAAAATATGAAAAAAAAAAAAAAATAAGAATCATTTGACAAAGCCACTTACAACAATGACTGTCACAATGACGACACTAAGGTGTAAGCACCCCATATATCTATATACATTGCGTGTGTGTGTGTGTGTGTGAGTATGACTGATGCCGCGAGGCAATTGCAAAGGAAAAATCTTACGCTAAAAACCTTGCAACATAGCATATAAGCCGCCTGCCTATCCGCTACTATCTTACCCCGCTTTACTAAGCTAAGCTGTCAGCCAAGTGCAAATTTGCATGAAATCGATAGCGAAAAGGCAAAGAGACAGTTTTCGGGGTCAGGTTTTACTGCCGAGCCTACATATATATTGCTATCTCTATCTATTTTATCGACTATCACTTTCTAGTACTACACGTGCGTCGCACATGTTTGATTTGTTGTAACGAACATGTTTGATATGCTACAACGAACATGTTTGAAAGACTTGATTTTTTTTTGAAGTTTTTACAGGGTGGCACATGTTGCGCTTAGGACAATACTATAACTTTTTGACAACTGTTGCCAGATTCGTTTATATCAGCAGGAGTTCGAAGCGTCAGTCAAAGGAAATTTTTTGCCATGAAGCAGTGCAAAAAAATTACTTCTCAATGGTAACAACTCAACGTGCTTGCGATGAGACTCGTTGTTCGTTGAGTGAGACCGTAAACAACAAAAAGTCGACGCCCACGAGAACCCTAAGTTAAATCACGAAGAACCTCTCCACGACCAACGAATCAAAGTTTGAGTTGGAAATTGTCCGGAAAGGCACTGGAGCAAATACTAATTGTTATTGTTATCGCACCATAATATCGGTTTTGTATGACTATTAGGGCTGATAATGCCCGAACCACAATGGGAATAGTTTGACATTTGTGACAACGAGTGTGTGCGCATTGAAATCCAACGTATAGATCGACAAGCCATGGACTCTCGCAGAGCTCAATCCCATATCAGACGCGTAATTGCCGCTATACAGCCTGAAATATTTGGAATGGATTTCAATTTTGAAGGCGACCATTGGCGCAACTTCATATTTAAAAAATAAATGAATAATCACATTAACTGCACAAACAATTTTTTTATGCTCTACACAAAAAAATATTTTTAAAATAGGCCACATACAGGCGGAGAGAAACTACCTCTCACTAAAGAAGACTTTTTTTTTAAATCCTTGATAATATTTATAAATCGATAGATACAAAAATTACATATGACTTAGAATATTGCCCCTAGTTGCCCCTGTATGCCATGCACGACCTCTCTGATGGCTATCTTGTGGACTCCACTGGATTATTGATGGGCGCTGTGTTTGTTGCCTGCCATAGGTCTGCATTGGAGATAGTTGATTTGATAGACATTTGTTGACGAAAGAATGCAGTCTTCCGTAAATTCTATCTGAAACCATGCACGTCTCTGAGCCATATAAGAGTATGACTTTTTCGGTTTTTATGTTTCATTGCGTCAAAATAGCTGAACCTATTGATGAGGTCGGTGTAAATAATATGTAAATCATTAAATTAAATTTAATATCATATTGAATTATATTCGTCGATTTTAGATCGAAATTTGCTAAAATATGTGAAATCACTCTGGGGCAAATCGATTTAAATTCGGAATACTGAACATAATTATTATTGATTGTTTTATATAGATAGTTTATGTGTTAAGAGACCAATGGAAGAAACAAACAGACAAGTTGGAAAAATTAAAAAGAAAGGCGTAAAATCCGTGTGGTTAGCTGTGGATTCAGTGATGAAACAATACTAATTGAGTCCAGTTTTGATTTTTTTACACACTAAACAACACTACGATCAACAACACTAGAGTTCAATTACACGTCTGTACAAACATAATTGTGCAGATATGTCTGTATTTTTTTAGTACTAACTAATAAAGCTTTGTTTATTTTTCCGAATCAAAATTACTTGAGTAAATATTTTTGGAATAGGGAGACTGCACTTAAATAATGCTTATTAGCAATATTTCTGAATCGTCTCTTCTATGCGCGTCAGCCTTTTTCAAGATAATTAATATAAAATCAACTATCTCATCTTCTGAGTCTATAAAGCTAATTTTATTCAATCAATACATTTCACTTTTTATCAAATTAAGCAACTTTAAACAGTTTATAAATTAAAAATTTCAATTGGATTGTGCATAATTGCTTTCTAAATGTATTATGCTAAATCTTCTTTTGGGATTTTTGTGCATTCCTCTACACAAAAATTTCTCTAATCTAAAGTCAAATACAAGCAATTCAACAATTCGTCTCAAATCAGCTCAAAAGAATTTTCTACTATTCTCGTATATCTCTCACTTTGAGTATAGTATCTGCTGCAACTGAAAATCGAATAGAAAATTGTGTTCCGATACTGCAAACGCAAAGCTAGGCAACAACGAAAACAACAACAAAATCATCTCAAGAACATGCTCAAATTTATTTTCAATTTCAATGAAATACAATAGTATTTACGTTCGAATAGTACGTAGATATATAGATAAGTATTACGTTGGTAGATATATAGTACGTAACATACTGTAAAGTAGAAGCAGTTTGCAGAAATTCGTATAGAACGTGCAACAATGCGAGCAATGAACGGAAAGATGTAAGACAGACAGACGTACAGCTGAACAAATGACCGTATGACCAATGGAACGAACAGCAAAATGGTTGGTTTGAAATCAAAATCAGAACCGAAATTGGAATTGGATTACATTGACAGTTGAATTTCTAAGCACGAAAGTTGAACAAGCGATGATAATGATGAAGATGATGTGAAATAAAGAAGTTTTAATAGAGAAACTACAAAAGGAAGTGGCCGAATGCCCCACACTAATACAACTACAGATTCTTACCTGTGTGTATGCGCTTATAAGGACAGATACAAAAGTTTATGTATAGTATATGTATAGTATATGGTTTAAAGAAAATCGACAAGATCGTTCGTTATTTCAATAAAACAGAGTCGTACACTTTATTGCGATATTAATAAAATATAATTTCATTTTTACAGCCTTTAAGATTTAAAGAATTCACCATTCAAAGAACTAAAAGCGTACTGACAACTACTGGGATAATTCATACATTGTCAGAGGTGCCACAAGAATAGCCTGCGATTTGGCTACTATAATATGTCAATTCGCTTAAAAGTTGCCACCATACCACAGAACTTCGAGCGATTTTATTAGTGTAGCCTTTTCACAAGCCTTTTCGAACTATATATTACATATATTTTGACAGCTTAATAACCCAATACAACTATTTTTTGTACAGAGTATAATACGATTTTTCAACGTCAGACTTGAATGATGCTAATGGTGGAAACACGGACAAACTATCTCACTTTGTTCTACTTATGACCGTATGACACACGAATAACAATCAGCAACTAGTTTTCCCTTCAAAAGCTCTGGGATTTAAACACAACAGAGACCTTGCGAAACATTTTTCACATTGAGTCGTATAGGTCACACTTGACTTTTGTTTATGTTTCTATTACAGTATACAGAATCAATAGAGGAAACCACTTTAAAAATGGATGCATTGAGTATATTCATCATTTGCGCATGACATGCCAAAGCAATTTTCTTTGCATTATTCATTGTTGCTCTTTTTTCTAGTTTTATTGTGCACTAATTTATTTTTTGTGTAAAGAGTGACAGAATGAAGAAATAATCCAAAACACCATAAAAATATAGATAAATACACAATTCCTGCCGAAAATTTGGTACTTTGTCATTTTTGAGTCCAGAGTTGTCTCGTCTTTTGCTTAGATTTTCATATTAATATGGTTTTTTTCCTGTTTATTTTCCTGTTGATTTTCGTTTTACTTTTTGATGAAACTATATTTCAACCTCTCGCACCTGTATAATTTTTGCTTTGTCTATTTTCTGATCTGCTCTAACAGCAATGAAGGGGAAAACAATTTGCTGATTGTATTCGTCTGTCATACGGCCATTACGAACATTGTTTTTTTTTTAAATGAAATACATACTTCGAAACTTTACGAATAAGTTAAGCAGCTGTTTGAATGATCATTCATTTAAACAGTTGAAAAAGTATGGCAACTCTTAAATCAAATCTTGTGCACTGACTAAGAGAGCGAATAATCTAGCAAACAGAAAATAAAATGAGCAGCAACAAAAAAAAATCTCAATTGCAGTGACAAAGACAGCAACAACAACAAATATGTTGCAGACACAATGACGACGACAACAACAAAATGAAGAACAAAAACGTGAGAACGGCAACAATGGCGACAGCAGCAACAACAACAATGCTAAGAGATAGAATTGATGAAGATGGCTGCCAACTGACAATAGGCCAAAAGACATTCGCAATTTTGCGCACATTTACAACACTATTTCTAGTTGGAATATAGTATATGAGAACATTACGATGTGTCTACGTACGTACGTGCTGTGCTGCATTTGAAATCTATTGTATCTGTAATGAATAAAACGTGCAGTCAACCGTGTGAGGGAGCCAGAGAGGCTGCTATTCAGTCAGTCAGTCAGTCAGTCAGTCAGTCAAACTTAGAAACTGCAAGTGAAAAGGCCTAGTAGTAGCCTTATATGGAGAATCCAGTTGACAGTTGGCCTGGCAACCAAGCAACTAACCAAGCGTTCAAGCTATGAAGATGTTTGATAGCGCAAATAAATGAATGAATGAATAAACGAACGAGCGAACAGAGCATGAGTGACAGCTGAAGCAGCATGAATGCATGCAGCATGCAGCATGATGTGGAACGGAAGCTTATGTGCAGCATATTTTATATGCCAAGCGATAAGCCCAAAAAAAAAAAAAGTTAATAGAAATTAAAAAAAAAAAATACCTACAACAAATATAGAAAGTGAAACAAAAGTGGTTGCTCAGTCTGTCTGACTGTCCAATTGTCTGTGCCAGTATGTCTGGCAACCCTTGCTTTGCTGCCAATTAAACCGCAACTCTGTAAATAAAAAGCAAAGGCCTGAAACTGAGAATTAAAGAAGAAGAAAAAGTCGAACGACTTTAATTATGATTGACATGCGGTTCAGTTCAGTTCAGGTTCTTAGCGCTGTTGTTGAAACGCACAAGTGGCATCGATTTCACTACAAAGGCAGCAAATATTCTATGTACTTTGACGAGGGTTGCACGGATTGCGTATTGAGAAAGGAGCGCTGAGAGATTTCTGTGCATTGCGTATTGCGCGCCATGTCATCAGTCAATCAAGCGCATATGACTTTGACACAACACAGCACAGCACAGCACACTCTGTCCATATTGCAACATTTGTTGTTGATTTTGTGGCATATCAAAAGATGACGAGGCAACGGCTGCAAACAACCCTGATAACTGAAGAGCAACAGCAGAGGGTTCAAATAAACAGCGAGAAAACCACCCGGAAGTCTTTACGATATTTTGCTGAAAATTTTGCGAGAATTTTGTATAGAAATTACATAAAGAAACATTTACTTCAGTAAATACTTGAACCAAATGCTTTAAAAAAAAAAGAAAAGAAATTGACAATTTGTATGGCTGCATCTCTAATAATTTACATAGTGCTCAATCTGGAGCTTAAAAAATATGTTTATTGTGTATTTTATATTAAAAGAATATGCACATTTGAAGTGTATAGCAAATTTACTGTAAAAGTGTCTAAATATATAATTGCTTAGGGAATTTTTAACAATTAACCAGTTTTGTTTTTGGATGTAGCAGTCTTTGAAAATGGGGAGTTTCACTTGGCAATGGCTAAAATTGATTTGCAAACGTCCCAAGTTAATGTCTCACAAACGATCGTTAAGAACATCCATTCCGAAGTGAGCAAATTGTGAGACGGCAACCTCCCTCCTTGGTACGCTGGGTTTTTTCCATTCACCACAAAACTTTTGTCAGTAAAGACACAGAGGAAGCCTCGAGATGACGCCCTCCCGAATATCGTTCGAGTGGGCGTATGAGAATGAGTTGGAATTACCAAGTCTGTGATGACTTCCGAAAACTCGCACCAAGCGGTTCCTACTTGCGATAAACGGCTGTAGTGCTAAATAAGTAAGTATGTCCTTGGAAATCAGCAACATTAAAGAAATAAATAAATAAATGAAGGTGTATTATTAAAAATTACTCAACGCTGCTTTAAAACCCCCACGCGCTCGAACATTTCCATCAATTTTGTGAGCTGATTCATGAGAGGAATACTTTACTGCTCCAATTTATACATTATTATTTAATATTTAGCACAGTTTTCAATATTTCCACAGGTTCATTGAAAAAGAATAATTTTTATATGTAAACTTACTTTGGTTCTTACAGGAACTTACAGAGGTTCCTTTTTATTCCAGTACCCTTTACATACTTAACAAATCTCATATATCCATCTATGAAATACAGGGTGAGCTAACTTAGCCTGATCTGAGCCAGCCGGCTATGATGATTGATGATTGATATAAGCACGTTCCGGTGGCGTAAACCGACGCGTCAAAGGCGAACTGTCATAAACCGAGTTGAAAACAGATGCCAAATTGATATTGTGTTCTCCAATGGGCAATGTTATGTCAGCCCACCCTGCAGTTGTTATCCGAATAACGAATTTAGTTTTTCTGTTATATTGGGGGGATTATTGGCTGATCAACACATTGAAAATGTCACAAAAATCGGTCCAATAGTTTAGACGTCTATAAAGACTTTAGTTTCAAGGAGCAAGCTGCATTTATATATAAAGCTTAAGACATTCAAGTCGTGCGAGAGAAAAAATTACACATTTTAGCCTTGCAAAAACATTTAGTTTTAAATACGATTAGTATGGATCCAGAACCGCTAAAAAGGTGTAAGCGTCAGCATTGGAGATTTTCGTTTTTTAATGGAACTGATAATATAATTGGCGAGGTAATCGGAAAAAAAAAAACATTTCCTCTTAAAATTTATTTATTGTCGCTTACACCCTTTACAGGCATGTAATGAACTTCGATTTCGATGCCATTTCCAAATTCTGGGTGTTTTGAGTCCCAAATTTTACACAATTTGTATGAAACATTTCGATTCAAATTCAATTTTGAGAGTTTTTTGTTATTAAAAGGTTTAAGGGCATTTTGAACTCGTGCACTCACAGCTGCAATGTTCTTGCATTTACTTTTTTTAACTTGTTTCAATATTTTTTCTAGGATCAGGGCTTCTTTCTAAGGGTCACACACTTATAAGTATGTGAAATACAGGTATTTATAGTATATATTGCAGATACTTTTTTCTATATGTAGATATATAATATTTTTATTCAGTGTGTTTCACTTACATTTAAATATTTATTCAATCTCATTTTGTACTTTGGTTTTTTGTTTACAAAAATTAACACTAAGATAGTTCACGTCAACTTAAGCAGGCTGTTTATCTGTTATTTGTATAACTTTTTTTAACCAAAATGTATGAAAAAAGTATAAGCGAGCTCGGACAGCTTCGAATACATATAAAGTGTTACTTATGTTAATAAATACTAATAATATATGTACAGATTTACTGCGCATGTGAGAAAGAGAGACAGATATATGTGTGAGTTATGTGTCAAAATTAAAACAGCTGATTGATGCATTGAGTGTCAAGTGTTGACTTTTGAAAAATTGTACGAGAGCAAGCAGCTGACTTATAATAAATAAGCAATGTTCAGCAAAAATGGAAATTCACGTCAAGGCGATTTATCTGTATATTTTTTTTCGATGTAAACATGCTGCGTTTTGTGATGTGAACCTAATTTCTGGTTTTTATTTAGTTAAATTTAAGATCAAAGTCTGATAAAGGATATTTTTGTTTTTACAAATTTTTATATTTAACTTACACTATTTGAAAATCTTAAAGTATCTCGTACAATTTCAATATTTTTACCTGAAAATAGATAGAAAAGACAAGTATACATTAAAAATCAATTTTAATTTTAAACATTTAAACATTTTCATACAGATTTAAAGCAAAACAACTCCAACTTCGAACAATGTTTCATTAAAAAAGCTATTCAAAGCAATACGTTAACCTCATTATTTGTATTTGAAATTAATTATGTGCACAACACAGCACAACAATTAAACCAAACAAAACTAAACACAAAATCCAATAAGAATGGATTTATAGACAGCAAATGAACATTAATGCACTGAGAATCGTAATTTGTTTAGTTTGAAGCACACAGAGAATTGTTTATTTAAAATTAGAAGAGCAAAAGTTTAAAACGCAAAGAAAAGTGAAAATTTAGAACATTTTCCAAACCAGTCGGCTAACTTCGAATTTATTGAGTGCAAATAGTTTGAATTGATTTCGATGCGTTTTAATTATGCCAAAGTTTATATTTATGCTATTTCCAACTAAACTTGAGTTTTGAGTGAGCAGTTTTGAGTTCAGCAGTTTCAAGTTGTAGATACTTGTTTGAACTTGCAGCAATGGAAGCAGAGCCTCTTTCAGAACCTGCTGGTTTTAATAAATATTAAGCATAATTAATATAAGCAAAAGCTTCGTGGATGAGTGTACTCCATCAACATCAACATCATCAACAGGAACATTTTCGTCATCAGCCTCAGACGTAGTATACAAATATAAACATATAAGTTGCAATGACATCTTCTACAGCTTCATCTTCATCAGTCTAAAAGAACGATGTCATCATGGCCACCATATAGATGCTTGCATATATAGGGTGTTTTTTTAAAGGTTCCATTTTCCGACGAGGATTTAACGTTATAAATTGGTCAGATATGGCAACGCTATTATCAATTGTACTCAGTTTGGTTTGCCCTTTTATCGTAAATAGACTAACGCCAGAACATCGCTTGCAAATTGTGAAAATTTATATCGAAAATCGTGGAAATGTGACCATTTTGCGGTCGACATAATCGTCCATCCGAGCGACTAATTCAATGAAGCATGAATCGTTTTCGCACCAGTTACACTCTAAATAAAAGTGGTCATAAATTGGACTTCCAGAACTACATCCGAGTCAGCCGCGGTGACCACATGCCCGAAATCATATTTAAACACTAATGTCATTAAATTATGTTCCTAATAAAGCCAATTTTCAGTTTGAAATAATGTAATCTCAGCATTATAGTTCAATTCAAAGTTCTACACCTCTAAAAAGCTACACACTTTACATAGAAGTGTATATGAATGTGTAAATAGCTGTGCGTATCTTAAAGCTTCAGCACAGATTTAACCAAGCGCACAAATGGGCAACATTGAGGCAAGAGTTCAAGTAGCAAACAGCTTGACTTGACATTATGCCCAGTACAACTTGGAAGAGTGTAGAGTATAGCAAGTAAACTGAATGACAGGCAGTCAGAAAGACAGACAGACAGACAGACAGATCTTCATTTGGAGAGTGTAGCTACTTCCTCAGATGTTGTATCTACACCACTCCCACACTTCATCTAACAACAGAACAGTCATGTGGCATGGGTACGTGGCACTGTTTTTCGCCTTGAATAATATATGATGTTGCAGAGTGCTGTGTGCTGATGCGTTGCGTTGCGTTGCGTTGAGTGTTGAAAGACAAACAGCAGCGGCAACAGCAACAGCAACAGCAGCAGCAGCAGACGACAACGACGCAGTCCATGTTTCCGCACCAGACAGAAGTTTCACGCATACATCATGGTGAGGAGATCTGAACTTCATTTGGCTCACTCTTGGCTGTTGAAACAATTCAAAAATGTTGTCGTCGATTTTCAAGGCGCATTCTAAATGCTGCTGGCACATGGAAATCTTTTAAAATATAATAAATATGTATGTAAGTAGTATGTGAAGTAATTCATGTGGTATAAGAATGGGAATTTGAATGGGAATTTTGTTACTTATGCACATATACACTCAAATGCACTCGTAAATATATAAATTCAAGTGTCTACTATAGCCAATGATTAATTATGTCAAAGAATTAGATGTACAGGGTTATTCAACTGTTTATTCACAAAGGAGTTTGTAAAATAATAATATTTTTTCAAAGTCGCGTTACTTAGTGCCTTTGAGAAGTAAAGAAGAAAAGCATTGCCGCCAGCAGCCGTTTATATACAGGGTGCACCATTTAGTCCTTATATATGTCAATATTAAGTAACTCTGCTATTTTTAGCCGATTTCGACATATGAGCAAGATTTATTTACGATATTCTTTAACATATATTTCAAATCAGTATTTGAATACATTTTGTACAATATTGGCCAGCATTTCGGGCGTAATAGCAGCTACTATTTCGACTCGAATGTTAGCTTTAAGTTCGTCAATGGTCTTTGGTTTGCTGGCATAATCTTTACTTTTTAAATAACTGCAGGAGTTATATCCGAAACAAGTACTGCATCGTAAGACCATTTTCACGCATTTGCGGATACACAAAGTACGCCGTCTTTGAAGTAAAATGATCGATTGAGGGTTTTTGAGCATACTCTGGTCTGATCGTGCAGTGTTGTTTCGTGAATGACACGGTTCCCCAAAGTGGATTGTTTTCTTTATCGTCATCAAAATTTTGTCCAAAAAAATCAATCTCCGCTTCGATAAATTTTGCGGCAGTATTCCATATTCTTTCGATATGTACTGAATCAAAGATTAAATGGTATTGAAAGACGTTTTAGAATGATGCCCTTTGGTCGAAATAGGTAAAAAATGTCAGTTATAAAATGTTGTGATACCGAAGGTTTAGATGGCACACCGTATACCATTCTGCATTACATTCGATAATAAATACAATTTGAATAAATGCAATTCTGTTCAACTTCTATCAAAAATAAATTGTTTACCAACTTAGAACCGGTTCTGCACCTCATGTCACCAGTTAGAACGATTCTGTATAAATTATTGTATTTATCACAACTTTTAAATATCTTTAACATTTCCTTAATATTTTTGTATAAACGGATTGGTACTATCGTAAAATACTAAGTACTTATTTTTTAAATGGGATTTGTTGTTGGAATTTAGCTTATGGCCGTATGACACACGAATACAATCAACAAATTGTTTTCCCCTTCATTGCTGTTAGAGCAGATCAGAACATAGACAAAGCAAAAATCCTACAGGTGCGAGAGGTTGAAATATAGTTTCATTAAAAAGTGAAACGAGAACCAAACAGGAAAATAAACAGAAAAAATTCCATATTAAAATGAAAATCTATGCA
Source organism: Leucophenga montana (assembly GCA_035044765.1). NCBI lineage: Eukaryota > Metazoa > Arthropoda > Insecta > Diptera > Drosophilidae > Leucophenga > Leucophenga montana. The sequence goes on along the minus strand of JAWNNQ010001263.1, from coordinate 149,563 downwards.
AAAGATAAGGCAACGCTGTAATCAAAAATGAAAAAGTACCAACAGTTCGGAAAAAATAGTGTATTTATCTATATTTTTATGGTTTACAAAAAAGTAAATTAATGCACAATAAAACTAGAAAAAAGACCAACAATGAAAGACAATTACATTGGCATGTCATGCGCAAATTGTGAATGGTCATTTCTAAAATGCTTTGCTCTATTGATTCTGTATATTTTCAAAAAAACGTAAACAAGGTCAAGTGTTACCTATACGAGTCGATGTGAAAAATGTGGCTGTAATTATAGCTATCGCTTTTGCAAAGCAACGAAGGGGAAAACAATTTGCTGATTATTCTTCGTGTGTCATAAGGCTATTAGCATCTCTTGCATTATAGAAAGATGCAAGAAAAATGCAGTTTCCCAATTTTTTTGGTGCATTTTGGTAAAATTTAGTTAATTCTTTTCTGCATTTTACCTAGTCTTCCCTCGTATTGAGTAGCAGTCTTCGACGAACAAAAAAAAAAAAAAAAATAAAAAATCCACTCAATTACATTTAAAAGACTTACAAATAGCAAATTTTTAATTTTCTATAACAATTTCCTTTTTAAATCTGCCACAATTAACAATTTGATGCCTATTTTCTGTATGTACAAGACAATTAAAATCAGCCTTTACAGCGGCCTTGCCAACATATGCAAAACCTATTTGTGGATGCAAAATGAAGAGTAATAAAGATGTCAAAAATGATTTTGGTGGCAACACAGAATATAATTTGATGAATGCGTTGCAACCAGCTGATAGCAATCAAATAAAATCAAATAATTCAAATGAAATCAATTTCAATCATAATTATACATTAAGGTTTTCCCTTTGGGGGGATTACATTTCGTCACAAAATTAGTTGGGGATCCAGACCAATAGCAACTCCATTGGTTTATAATGTTTACGATTGTCTGTGAATGCCATATTTCTTTTAGATATAGTTGCTTTCAGCTGCTAGTTTTGAATGGCATTGTTGTACCTTTGTTTCAGTGAACATTTTAATAAACACCCTCGAAATAATATGTTGATGAAATTTGTTTGTTGGAGTTTTCAGGAACACCCTCTGAAAGTACTATTGTCTGTCCAACTGTCTGTTCTTTCTTGTCAAGTCGGTCAATGTTTGAAATATTGCAATAAATTGTTATGGTTGAGCGCTTCAGTGATTTCGTGCATTACTTATTTCTTACGATGTATATGTGAAAACGTTGCATACTTTTTCTATGGGCAAATAGTGCTTGGCAAATATGTGTGTCGGTAAAATGGCGACACACAAAAGCACACAATAAAATTCACTCCTTTAGCAAGAAAGCATCATCTTCAATTTTTTAGAACTAGTACACTTTAGTTAAATAACCCTGTTTTAATGAGCAGCCTTATATATTTGCATTAAAGTAGATTTTTTTTTGTCGTTTCATAATTCGTTGTCTGGCTAGTTCAGCTTATACAGCATTTTGGGGCACAGGCTGCTTGACTACTACAACAGATGTGGTGCTGTAACTTGCAGTTGATATTTGCTATTTCGTACTCTCCCGCACAAGTCTCCTGTACTAAGTTAAGCTGGATGACAGATAGACAGTTGAACAGGCCAAAGTGACTAAATGACTGACACACAGACAGACAGACGTACGGGTGCAGGCCCACTGATATATACAGAAGTTCTGCAATGAATGTCAGCCTATTGCCCAGCGTCAGCATCAATTTCATCAGTAAGTAGCAGCAGTAGCAGCAGCAGCAATCCCATTGTAATACTTTTTTCCTTTTGTAGTCAGCGGAAGTTATAATAAAGCGCATAAGTCCATGTTCTAACCCTCTTTCTAGCATTTTTATTTTCTGTGCTTTCACCGGATTTTTGCCCCTGAGCAGGAGCTGCTTGTATAATTTCACTATTACATCATATCACATACACAGTACAGTGTGCTCAGTGAGCGAGTGAGGTCAAAGTCAAGTACAAACGAATGTCACGAGCAGCAAAAGCAGCAGTAGTCGCGGCATAGTTCATCATTTGCTAAAAGTAGGTATCTCATAGATACAGTATTGTATCTATGAGTTAGACGAGAGTAAATGGCTTAGTTATTCATGATAGACTGCTGTGTTTTTGACAATTATATTAATCATCAACAGTATCAGTGGCAGCAAAACATCATAATCATCATAAACCTCAACGCTGTCGTTGTTATTGTCGTCATCATCATCAGTGATAAATTGCAAATGTCACCATCGACCTCGACGTCTCCAAGTCGCCCACTGTGCGGAAATAAGAAAATTGCAGTTTGTAAATTGTTCTGTGGCTTGAGCAAATGAGGAAGTTCAGCACTTAAGACACTTGAGGCGTCCAATCATTCGTTCAGTTCATTTATTCGTTATTCGTTTGTGGTAATTACATGTGCTACTACTACTCGTCGTAGTTGTACGATAGTACGTAAATGTATCTCATGCTATGTAGCATATATAAATGTAGCACTTACAAATTGTCACAGATTGCTACAAATGAATATCGTCGTTGTTACTGGCATTGGGCGTCAGTGCAGCTCAATTGTTATAGCTAGATACTCGTAGGTGGGTGGGCGTCACAAGTGACTTTTAAGTGTTGAATTTATGTGATTTTAAGCGTCTGGCGACAAGTTGTTACAGCAAAGTTGTTACTAAATGCTTTTGTATTGCGAATATACACTAAAATCTATAGATGAAATTTTGTTTTTGGAGCAAGGAAAGTTAAATTCGTATTGGACTATAGTTAATTACTGATTTGAGTACATTACTCGTTACCTCTCTAGTAAATCTAGTAAATCTAGCAAAATCCTTTTTGGCATTTGTGGAAGGTTTGAAAAGTGTTGATGCACATGTCAAGAGCATTTTCCTTGAATTATAGTGAAATATAGGTTTGTTTTAAACAACGAACGATTCAGAAAAATTGTCATCGGTAAAAGAATAGAAATATATTCTTTATTTTGTCAACTTATGAAAGTAAAAGATTTTGTCCAAAATTAGTACAATACATTTCTCAGTTTGGATACACTTGATTTATGTGATTGGATTACACTTTAAATGTAATATCGAATCGAATAAGTAAGTATTCATAAGGAGCGAACATACGTAAGAATTATGTTAGGTTATCAACTAATGGAGCATTATGAAAGATACAGGAAGACAGAGAGAGTTAGAGACAAAGAGATAGAGATTGCGAAACTAGAAACTGTTCGTTGGAGTATGCAGTGGATAAAGTGCAAGAAACAAGTTATTCTCATTTGAACGCCTAATAATTCTACTAGTCTCTCTTTCGACAGGTGAAGACAGCCAGTTAAAAAGGTGATTCTTTCCATTTGGTGATTAAGTGATTAGTTTTGAAATCATATAAAGCATTCACAAGGTTGTATCAGAGCAGAAATACAAGATCAACAACAAACACTTTCACTAAAAAATTTTACACTACTTTGCTCGACTCAGACCATTGATCAATAATTTCTTTGCATCAATGCAAAAACAGTCAAGTATCCAAATTGACTATTACGCTCCAATACAAAAAGATCGCATAAACATTGAATTCACAGCTATAGGCATATAGCTTGTGTACAATATTTGTTATTATGATCTAACGCGGTTCGTTACGCGCCTCCGTGCATTGGGAGAGAGAAAAAGAAAGAGAGAGAGAGAGGGAGAGGGAGAGGGAGAGGGATAGGGAGAGGGAGAAAAAGAGAGATATTGAGAAAGAGAGAGAGGCCAAGAATCGTTATATACCATGCATATCTTGTGTCAGTGAGAGAGAAAACAAAATGTGTGTGTATGTGTATGTATTTTATGTAAGGAGTGGTTGTGTGTGTTTTTTCTCTGTAGGAGTGACAATTGTTGTTGCTTTTACGCCCAACATATCTAAACATTTCTGAAAAACGTAGAATATACTGTCCACATCCTCAAATGTAAACCTTTTAAATGGTAAAAATTTTACCAAAATCGGTTGAATACAAAGACCACAACAAATGCATTTGCTGTTTAATACAAGATGGCACAAAAGTAATCAGCTGATTTCCTAAGATGCGAAGTTATGGTACAACGCAAGAGTTTTTGCTGAATATCATATTTTCGGCGCATTCGATTGTATACTACTTTTCTACAGCGAAATTCTTCTTGGGCAGATGCCCTTATTTTGAAGTAGATGTGTCAATATATGCAAAAATTATCTTGATTCAAATTATAAAATTTATCCTATATATGCTGAATAAAAGAAACAAAGAAGAATTACTCTGCAATCTAGCTAAAACTATATGTCAAATGTTTCAGATTAGCAACCATTTATGAAAACTAGACTTCTCCCAGTAGGTGAAATTCAACTTTTTGTTGTAAAAATAGATAAGAATACCCAATAAATGAATAAAATTATAGCAGCTGTGTCACAGACAGAGACTATCGTCACAAAATGTAAAAAATTCATTGACAAAACTAGGTTTTAAGTATTTAACGTTTTCAGCGACACGCTGATTGTCTTGAAAGCAGCAAGTCTTAACTTTTTAACTGCATAAACTGTCTACAAATTATAATATACTCTTTGTGTGTAAAAATGGTTGAAGTGTTTTACGTTTAAAACATTCAACCGATTTTTGAAAAAATTGTGCCCCGCTTCTCTTCACAACAAGAAAAAAAAAAAGAAAAAAAATCAAGCGAATAAGTTGTGTTTAATGCACGTTTTCCCTTCGCCTGTTTATATGTAAGTAGATATTGCAGGAGTCTAGCATTAAAGAATATCTTTTGACAGTCATACTAAGATAGCAGTCTAATGTTTAATATACCAACATAAATTAAAATGTTTACCGAAATAATTTGCCTAAGACTTCTCAAACCACACTCGCACACATGCATACCACAAAACAAATAAGCACACACAAATAAATATCTGGCACAACAAATTTCTGCAATAGCAACTTTATCAACTCAACTCACTGTCGAATAATTAACACATTCCCAAATGTTGTACTAGTTCGTACGACAGAGTTTTCACTCCTATTTCGCTTAGAGTTCAAGTAAAATACATGGTCACGCGCATTTAATGGCCACGACGAGCTAAAAATGGTTGGAATTGTGTTCGCAATCAGAAACCAAAACCGACAAAACACTCAGCAGAACAGAACAGAACAGAACAGAACAGAGAAGTTGCAGCTGGCTGCCCTGCCATTTGCTACAAAAGTTTCGTACGATAAAAATCAGAGCAGCAGCAACAAAAACCAACAACATTATTTGTAAGTTCCTGAAAAAAAAAAGAAAGAAGAAACACCATTGCAAACCATTTGCAGAAGGCGAATTGTTACACAGATTGAATGTCCGACCATGGGATCTGGCAGTCTCCCGTGCGTCGTTTTCAAATTAAGCACTTGAAACGAGCAAATTAATTTTTATTGTCGACATTATGTAAAATATATAGTAAACAATTTCGTATTTTATGTACTGGGATGATGCTTTTTATTACAAAAAAGTTTGTGTGTGTGTGTGTGTCTGTGTGTGTGCAACATTAAAATATTAACATTTAAATGCATATTTGAGTAACTCGTTGACCAAAAAAGTCAATAAATGTCCTTTAAAGGGATATAAAATTACTCATTACAATGCTATCACACATTTTAACAGTGTTGAAAAACGTACAAGAAGCTTTTCATCATCATCATCATCATCTCATCATCATCATGATTATCATGGTTTGTTTGAAACAAAACAAAAAAAAAAAAATTGAAAGTGAAAAAAATGTTTGTGTAAATTGTCAAAAGTTTTCTACGCACTTCATTTAAGCATTCAACCCACTCGTCCCGCGGCTCCTGCCACATCTTTACTAATAAGCTTAGCAGCACAAGTGCCGCCATTTATGTTGCCATTTTCAACGATGTGCCTTCATTTTGTGCTACCGCATACAACTCCGACTTCCGGAATATACTCTCACATAGTAGAACATTTCAGGTTAATAAAAATTGCTCAAGTTTTTGTCGTTTTAGCTTTGAAATTGACTTGCTGTCATTATGTGGCAGCGAAGTTGTGCCTTGTCTTTGTTTTATTTCCTTTTTTTTTTTGCCTAGAACTGGAACTTTGTCTGTCCGTCTGTACGTCCGTGTGTCTATATATCGCTATGCCTGTCTGACAGTTACTTAGTTACTGGCTTTAGTTAAACGACATATACGCAGACATAATCTAGCTGCAGCCGTCACAGGATGTAGCAACGCCTGTCTGCCAGCGTTTCTGTACCGGAGTGGAGGTGTAGCTGTTTCTGCATACTTTGTACGTGTATGTGGTTGAAATATGTATCCGGCTTTGTTTGAATGGCTTTGTCTGCGTAGCAGATTGCAACATCTTAAATGTGTCTTAAGCTTTAAGCGTTTTGCCTTTCAAGGTGTTGATGCTTTCAGCATAATACTCGGAACAATGGAGAATATTACCAAAAAAAAAAAAAAACAAATATTTATTAATAGAAATTAGCAGCAATTTTGATTAAGCATTCAGTATATTTGAATGAATTTATTTATTTAAATGCCAAGATAAGTAATTTAAGGACGGCATGCGTTGCTTGAGTGAGTAGTAATTACAATGGTCGGGTTACTAGGTCACTAGCCCAGCGCAACCTGGTTTATATCTGAGAAGTGACTTACTGACTTATTTATTTAAAAGAGTTTCTTTTCTCCGCATGACTACAGCACTTCTAGCGAGCAAATTAACTTTCTAAAAGCCTGTTTTTTGCGGACACAGTTACAGTACGTGCACCAGAGTGTTACATGCTGTGCCTCCTATTTAAGTAGGAGGTAAGTAAGGGTTTGAACGAAGTAGTCTGAAAACGTTATTTTTTTACTTTTTACCCGTTCAGCACCATTTAGTGCAAATTTTTCTTAAGCCTGAAGTTTCTTGGCGTCATATTTACGTTTATAAACTGAATCGCTTTGGTGTTTTTGACTCCAACACCAATGTTTGTTGAGATTAATAGTTCTGGCCGAGCAGCCAGCCCAGCAATTTTGCTGCTATTTCATTGTTAGCACTAAATTGCGTACAAATTAGCTTTCTACAAATTAAATTATAAAGTAGGCTCAGAAAATATGACAAGCAAAATGTTATTATTATTCAAGACATACTCTAATATGAGTCTTTCACCCTAGTTCGGACCGAAGTAAAATTCGTAGGTATCATAGAAATCTCTTTTTTAAACCGTTCGAAATCACCAGCCTCTTGCTAGGTGATATTTTTGATAGCACGTGAAAGCTTATCAAATCATAAGCTAAACATATTTTTAGAGACAAGTTAAATGTATTCCCTATCTAATTGAAATGTCTCTGTGAAATTCAGTTCGAGATCAAATCAAAATTTATTTAGAGATTTCTGTGACACACTGGTGTATGTGAAATAATTACGCGCACACATAACCTGGGATTCTGTAACTATATTTTACAGGATCCCTTCGCACAGTATCTACGACATCGTAAAGTATATAAGTACATATATTCTCGATCAGACGCATTAAACTAGCCATGTTCTTCTGCCTATCTGTCTGTCTGTTGCCTTTCTATATGAATTAAATGTAATCCCTACGTTTTTAAGATATCGATCTCAAGTAGGGTATGGATGTTTCCTATGTTCCTAGGCAGAACATTTATCAGAATTACAATGGTGGCACCAAAACAAACCCATTGCGCACATTTCGGATTTTGTATGAAAAGCTTTTTCACTAAAGTGAATATCAACTTTATTTTCGATGCGTTGGCTTCGAATAGGCGGAAACAGCACATGGGCATTAATGGGCATATCCTCATTTTTATATGAAGTCTCCGTAAACTTTATTATTTTTCTACAAATGGAATGAAATAATCACTAAAGCACTAAAACATCTGACTTGGAAGATACTCGTAGATGTCATGTACAATTGAAAATTACTAAGATCTGCACAAATCACAATTAAGTGATTCAACTTCAAATTAAAGTATAAATTGCTGAAATTTTAGATTGGATATCCAACTATACAAAATTTCTTTCTGATATATATCTATGTAGAAGCAGAAAAACGACTATTTTAATTTAATGCAAGTACAATACATAATTGGATTCATTTAAACAAACTTGCATCAATATTTTGACATAAAAACACTTTTATTTACATTGAAGTTATAAACAATTTAATATTCTGTTTAAGCTGTTTTAATTGCGTTTGTTATTTGTTTAATTATTTCTCTTCTGGATAAATTATGCAGAAATTAATTTCTCGCTTTTTGCCAAATTGACAACTAAATGAAATTCAATGCACGTACTCAATCAAAGGCAATAACAATATACATAACTATATACAAATTGTACATAATAACTGCATGTGCATGTGTGCGTTTGTTGGTTGCATACTATTTGCATACACTGTATTATTATACACATATTTGCTGACCAACCACATGTCAATGACATATACAATATATACAAACTTGTATCTTCAGTACTTCATGAAAAATATTTCAATTCAAATTATTTTCCATTAGAGAGCGAGATGGTCTTGACGAGGGCTGCATTGTATATTATGTACCTAGGCTGTAGAAAGTTCTAGCATAAAAGTACGCAGAACATTTTGCCAGTCAGAAGTGTATATCTCCAAAATATACTGTTTAAAGTCTTCAACAGCTTCTTCAGTCGACGAAAAACGTGACTTCGCAACTTGATGTACGAGTGGGGCCTGTGAGCCGTTGTTTGCATGCTCAAAACTCTTTGCCAACATTTTTTTTTGGAAAAACACTAATGGTCAAGGATATCGCCATCTTATGGTACGATGTACGACCATCTAGAAATTCGTTCTTAAGTGAAAGACGTACGCGATTAAACTCGTTATATCAGCGTTTCACGGATGGAGCTTTAACCTCAAGTTTAGTGGATTTATTTCATATTAAATGTCGTAGTAAATCAACATACGAACATTTTCTGAAGATAGTTCCATTTTTTGGCCAAGGTAACTTTGTCAACTCATTGTAAACAGCACAAATATTGCTCGTACATTGAAACGTTGTGCGAATATAGTACATACTAAAAAATGGCAGACTTTACAAATAAAATGTTAGCTGACACGTAGCAAAACTTAGGGTTGCCAAGGCCCGCAATATACAAGGCAACTCTTTTAATTGCATAATAATTTTACATTGGTTTGCGTTGTGTATATAACTTGTATTTTAATTCATTACGTTTATTATTTATATACAATACAAATATATATGTACACATAAGTATATGTATATATTAATATAATTTAATTTATTTTCGTTGCCATTATGGCGATTATGTCAAATTGCAGATTGAGCGGGAAGCAGTGTGACAGAAGCTTGGCAGGTGGTCTACCAGCTGCTGAGATCTATAGAATCATACTACGAGTATATTGTATACTATTCATAGGCATATACTACATATGTATATAGGCAGCTTCAATTTCAGCTTCACTGATAAGTGTCATTGTTTATGCTAGTGGAGTGTGGGAGTGTGTGCTGCTTTTTTAAGTGCTTTTTCTGTTAATAAATTATTTATTGGCAAACGAAAAAAAAAAAATAAACATGTGGATGGCAGGTCAAGTTGACTGGGCAAATGTTGTTTGAAGTGTTTTGCTTGTTGGGGCCGAATGTGGTCGTTCACTTTTATTTTGGCCAAGTGGATTTTAAGAATTTGCAGGTAGTATGAATGGAAAAGTGCTTGATTATTACTGCTTGTAAATACTATGCTGCAATATAGCACTTTGAGTACACACTATAAATGTCTGCTATGGCACCGACTACATATGAATTTGTATAGAAAATTGCTTTGCAAATCTATTTCATAAATTTGTTATCATATTTCAAAAATCGCTGCACAGTGTGCAACTTTATGCGACTGTCTGTTGCCTTTTTTTTTATATGAAACTTGTATGAAAATATACACGTATAAGAATATATCGTAGCTACAAATGAAACTATGAAACTATGCGTACATATAAACTACTTTTATTCTAATATAATATGCCATTCTCATGCTCATACAGTTTCAGTTATTATACCCTTTATACACGGTTTGCGCAAAAATATTATTAGTTTGTCAGAGCGAAATAAATGGTAGAAGTTAATCGTGATTTCTGTGAAACCCAATTAGAGGTATAAAAATATTTTGTAAAAAATTAAACGATTGCGATAATATTAACATTTTGATCAAATATGGCGTTCGCTTGTTTCCTTTTTTTTTCTTTCTTGGTGCTGGAAATTTATTACCTTCAAAATGTTAAGGGTTAAGGGTGATTATCTACATGAAATCTCTTCTTTTAGCAGTAGTCCCACTATCGCTGTTTTGATAACGGTCTTGTTCACATACTACACTTTTTCGGAATCAGTACGAAAAAGCAATGATTGCCATGTTCATCGTTCATCTGACCCTATTTTTGTTCAAAGCCCGTTTTTTCCAAAACTTTGTCTGAACAAACTCATCGTGCACATCTTCGCATCCCCATTTCCGGTAATCTATTCTTATAAATAAAATTTAAGTGCCTGTCTGTGATTTAAAAATATATGCTACTTCTTAAGCTTATATGGCTACTTTCCTATTACCAAAAATGAAACAAGCGTCCTTCAAATTGTTATTGTTGCCTGTATATTGTCTGTTTGTCTTTTCTATCTGCTGTTTGTCTGTTTGGATTCATCTTCGAAACAGCTGTACCGGTTTGACGGGACGTTCTTTGGCAAAAGGATGACATTTCAGATAACAATTTTATTATTTCTTAAACTGGAGAATCATATGAAGCCACTACTCGGTATAAGTAAAAAAGAAAATTCGTCATATTTTAGCATCTATTTCACGCTGATGGATGATATTTCATACATACATATGTAAAGGGCATCGGGAGCAATATTGTAAGTTCTACTTGAGCAACGGGCTGTACTATGCCCGATATAAGACAAACGCAAAAGGGTACACTATGTACTGACCATTTGTCTGTTCGCCATTTTATGGTAGTGGGCAACAATATGTAAATATGTATATCCTTTTAGTCCATGCTATTTATTAGCTTTCTATATAATCTCTCAGGCCCGGAGATGTTTTAGCCGCACTTCAATGCTTTGGTGCTAAAAATATTTCTAATGTTTTCTAAGCTAGAAATAAGTTTTTACTCCGTAAAAGTCTTAAGAATTACGAATGAATTTTTTGATTATTGGTGAACCAGGAACTTAACTACAGTTCAGCAGAAAAAAGTTTGTTTTTGTCCTTTATTGTTAAGTACTTGATAATGTTTGACATGCTCTATATATGACCCTGTTATTTTTTTTTTATAGTATTAATATTTAGAATGTTTAATAATTTGCAAGTTATGCCAATTATTAAACATTCTAAGCATCCTATATTAGAGATCTTCACTAAAATCGATTGTTCCAGGGAAAACTCTTTGAAATTAAAAATATAAACAGTACTTCAAACCTGCCTAATGGGTACAGCAGGTGTGCCCAAAAGTATAAAATTGAATATATGAAATTGTTTGTATAAATTTCGCTGGTTGATGCCAAATACTGCGTGTGTGTATGATCTGTCAATAGGTAAAAAACCAAATATCTAAGCCATTTAGCGTGTGAGACTATAGTCGTATCTTACTATTTTATATGCTCTATGCTCTTTGCTATTCGCAGAAAAATTTAGTTATCTTTCGACAGATGAAATTGTTTGTGTAATTAATATGGTCAAGACAAAGAGCTAATGTGTGTGTGCGACAATGCTCACTCTACCTATGTATATTGAAGAGTATTACAAAAACAAATGTGCATGAAAATCTGAAAACCTTTGGCATACAGATTTAGTATTATCTAATAAAACATTATTATCATTTCTTTTCCTTCGAATTGCTTTTATCTCTTACAAAAGAATAATACGAATTAGTTACAATAATATACAGAATATTTATTTTTGCATGGTTTTGGCAGTTTTAGAAGCAGCAGTCGGGGAACGTTTGGAATTTTTTCGTCAACTAATACATTTTGGAGCAAATCTTTTGAATTCCCAGCACTTTTTTTTTTTTTGGCGACCAAAGCCAAAGTACTTCTATAGTCTCGGGACTTGGTATATAATCGTTTTTCTTATTTTATACGTGCATTTATGAGCAATGAAGTGTAGTGTGCTAGCAGATCGTAATCTTCAACATCGACTGTTCAATACTGAAGAACAATGGAGTCAGATTCTTAGAGCTCGCAAAATGGAACTTCTCTATTTCTTCCTAACATCCCAGCTTATATGTTACATGCATTAATAAACATTGCTTTCAATAAACGCATTGAATTTCTAGTGTGGTAAATCGGGCCGTTCTTTTAGGATCGAAAGCCTACTTCATAAGCTTCAATTTTCAGTATGTGTCATTCCACTGATGTGTAAACAACATATTTTTTTTCCTCTGTGAACATGTCGACTTTTGTTCCAACAAAACGCAATTTGCGGAAAGGTTTGCATTTGTGCTTTCAATTGAAGAAAAAAGTAGCTGAAGCCCATCGTACGCTTTGTGAGACTTACGGGGACTATGCTCCATCTATTGCAACTTGTGAGTACTTGTTTCGTCGGTTTAAAAGTGGTGATTTTGATACGGAGGACAAAGAACGTCCGGGCCTGCCCAAACAGTTTGAAGATGAAGAATTGGAAGCATTACTCGACGAAGATCCGTGTCAAACCCATCAAAAATTGTCAGAATCATTTTGAGTTGACTTGTCAACAGTCTGCAAACGCCTCAAAGCCATGGGAGTGATTCAAAAGCAAGGAAATTGAAGCCAAGAGACGTCAAAAGTAGATTTTAAGCTTACGAACAGCTGATTCAACACCATAATCGAAAGAGTTTTTTGCATCGTTTTGTTACTGGCGTTGAAAAGTGGATCCATTACTACAACCCAAAGCGAAAAAAATCATGGGGATCACCGGGCCATGAATCAACATCGACTTCCAAGCTGAATATTCACGGTGCCAAGCTAATGCTCTGTATTTTGTTGGGATCAGAAGGGTGTTGTGTACTATGAGCTGCTTCAAGCTAACCAAACCATCACTGGTGAACGTCACCAACAACAATTTATGCAACTGAGCCGAGCATTGAAACAAAAAAAAAAAGGCCGGAATATGCCAAAAGCCACGACAAGGTTTTTCAACATGACAACGCTCGGCCTTATTTTGCGAGATCCGTCAAGAAAACGTTGGTGGCATTGAATTGTGCTTTTTTGACTTTGTTTTAAGTAAGCCAGAAATGCCAAAATTGGTGCAGCTTACATCAATCGTAACAAAATGTCCCACATAGAACCTGATTAAATTACTATAGAACGTAGCACAGAGCTTCAGACAAGGTACAGGGTATGTCGAATTCGAGCACACTCGACTGCAACATTCTTTATTCTTTATTTTTTTTTTTTTTTAAGATTTACATGCATTACACATAGATTTCTATATACATTGTATGCATACAAACGCTGACCTTCTTCTCTTTCTGACTTTTGCAGCTCAACTACGTTACTCCGGGTAGTTGCATTCATAACGTATGCCCGAGCATATTTTTACAATAGTTATATGTACTCGTATATGTATACATATATGTATTTGTATACGAGCAAGTTCATTGTACTATCAAAACTTCAGACTTCAGTCTATGCTGTACGCTGTACGCTATATGCTGTATCCAGCTTCAACGCCAACTGCAGCAACTCCAGCTACTTCACCTACCCCAAAACCGCCCACATTACATTTACTACAATGTGTGAACCAAGTACACTTTTTAAGGCAATCATGGACTTTGTTGCATGTTGCATGATGTTCTGCTCGGCCTGCTCGGCCTGCCTATTGTTTAATGCATGTCGACATTTGCACCACGATCAACCAAACTAACGTTGGAACGTTTCAAGTTGCACTCGGGTCATAATGCATTGTATTGTCAGGACCAAAGTTCGCTCTCGCTCCGAATGTATCTAGATACTTTTTCATCTTTATTTTTTGCAAATTTATTAATTTAGCATAGTTTTCTCTGCTGCATTCATTTATTGTTTATTTTAAAAGCTTTTTTGTGTGTGTATACGAGTATTTCTTTGGTTTTTATAGTTCAAATATTTGCATTTTTTAATTGAAAAGTTATTAAGTGGTTTTTTGTTTCGTCGTCGTCGTCAATTTATTTGGAAGCATGAAAATTGCTTAATTGCATGCTCAAGGCTGTCAATATAGTACAAACACATAAAACAAAAATATACACTCAAGTATTTATTTAAAGTTTAAACTAATTTCTCGACATTGTTTCAAGTTTTTGCTGCTGCTGCTGCCTCAACAAGTTGTTCCACAAAAACAAAAAAAAAAACACACATAAATCGTTAAGTTGAGCAGAAGCTTTAATACCGTTCACACGCAACTTCAAATCGTATTATAAAACAAACAGGTGGGTGGTTAGTTTCTACAGTCTTCTAGGTCAACCCATAAAGTAGGCGAGACAAACCTATTAGTATGTGTATGTGTGTATTTCAAGCTGATTTTTGTTTAAATAAAAAAGTTTTTCATACAACAACACAAAAGTGGTCGGTGGGTTTACATGGGTGCTACCTCAAAAGTGAGCGGAACGCACCCAATAGTAAGCCACCCTATCAAATTATAAGCTGATATTGATCTAAATAATGAAGTTTTTCATACAAAAAGTCAAAAGTGGTTTGTATCGGGCCTGGATACACTATTTGACTGCAATAAAATTAAACCTGTGTGCCAGGTTTCAGCTGGATCTCTTGGAATTTAACCCTCAAAAATGTCTAAAAACTACTTGACGGATAGATGAACAGACAGACAGACGGTCATGGCTTAATCGATGGAATCATTGATGCCTCCTTTAATGCGTTACAAACATTTAGACAAACTGATAATACCATTTTACACAGTGTGTGAATGGAATGGTATAACAATGAAAAATTGTTGGCAACAATTAAAAACTTTTTGGAACTGTTGACTCTCGGTTTGCTATGATGCTTTTAATCCATTAGCAACTGCTGCATTTTGGCATAAACACTTGTCAAGACTCAGTCAGTCTGTCTATCTGTCTGTCCGTCTGTCTGTCTGTCTGTCTGTCCGTCTGTCCGTCTGCCTGTCTGATTGTTCCTGTTGTGCCTTGAGAGTAACTTGCCTTAATTACCGGAACTTTAACTCAGCCAGTACAAGCGGCAATTAGTGTTTTGGTTCTGTATCTATGCTGCACCTGTCTACATATTGTTCAATGTATCTGTATCTTGTAGCATACATATTTACCCAGTTGTCTCTGCTGTTTGACTGGCTAACCTGTCTCAATAAATCCTACTACAACGCCCCTATAACCTCCTTTCTTTCAACTCTGCATGTATCTATGTACATATTTATTTTAGCTGCAACTTCACCTTGAAGTTGACTGACTCCACCTTCGCTGAATGAGTGAATGAGTAACTCATGCCGAACTACCCAACTAACTAACTAACTGACTACCTGCCTGTCTGTCTGTCTAAGTGACTGACAATTTACTTGAACTCTGTTGTAGCTAGTTGGTTTTAGTTAGTATGCACACTTAGTAGATACGAATACTATACTCTGTAAAGACGGGCTGTAGTTTGTTTTAGCCACATTGTTGCAGTACGTTTACGCTTTGAGTTGATATATTTGACTTTAGTCTATCATGTGTTTTTTTTTCTTTACTTTTTCACTAGTGTCTGCTAGAGAGACATCTAATGTATGCGTAATTGTTAGTTCCGCTAGCTAAAATTAAAGAATTTTTAACAAGAATTTTTTTCTCGTTTTCTCCCTGTTGAATGTTTTAATTGCTAACTTGACGTTAATTCGTTTGCTTGAGGGAACTCTCATGAAATGTGGCAAGTATGTAATTGGAAACTGTTTAGGTGTGCTTGTGGATTGCATTCGTCTAGGAAGTAATAAAGTGTGTTGCTACGAAATTTATGAGGTATAGGCCCTTTCCATTGGAACCAACAGTGCCTTTTCACTGACAAAAATTTTTCGTTGTCGTTAACATGTGATTGGCAAAATGACTTTTGCTTTATTTAAATATCTGCGATCAATACATCGAAAAACCCAGAACATTATTTGAGAATGTTCAGAATGTACATAATGTTGATTCTTATGGGAAAATGCCACATTCTTTATATTCTCAACATTCACCGAGAATTTTGGCTAGTGAAAAGTCTCTATAAGTTTACTTTCAGTCGAAAGATAATACATTGTTTTAGGCTGTTAAAATTGTTTGGCGACACAATAGCCCAGTAATTCAAATACAAACAGATAGGGGTTGGTCTTAGATTTGTTGTTGCTAAAATTATAGGGGAAATAGTCCCTGAATTTTTAATTTTGTGTAATAGTGCAGCCATTGAAATCATAGCAAAAATTTGGCGTTCCAGCACCGCTAATCAAAAGCAGATAAGAATTTTAAGTAAAACAATTAAACGATCGCTTTGTATTTGAATATACTTCTATCTTGGGCTACCACTGGGCTGTGTTCTACAGGCCGATCAGCATTGTGCCATCTATTTCGAAGAATATGGAGAAACTATTCGTCGGAATGCAGGTTTTTTGGAATCCCGGGGTACTATCATGGCCCATCAGTTTTGGTTTCATGAACATGGCAGAACATGGCACTTATGAATACCTCCACCAAGTAGTAAACTACATCTTTGGAGTTTGCAATGGAATCTTCATTGAGTTGCTACTTGCCATCTGATTTCACAACGGATGTTCCCGTCTCCAATACAAGATGAAGATTTTCCGTTGATGTAAACGTCTTCTATGTCACAAGTTGTAATAATGAGGCAGCAGATAGACTTCAAGAGCACCTGAAAGTCTTTAAACTCTGGGCGAAAAGGAGGAGTATCAAACTCAACTGTGATAAGCTGCTCCTTTAGACAGCCGATTGAACTTCACATAACAACGATCGTGGTTATATGTCGTGCCAAAATATTGAAGTAATTATGGCTTCTTAAACAGAGTCGAACCGCACAGATGCTTCATCACTAGTTGTGAGTTGCAGGTTAGCAATTTTATTCTGCACAGTTTGGAAACCAGTTTGACTACCGTCAAGGTATTTCATTAGTTTCCAGCATGTACAACGATCGGCATCTGGCCCACAAAAATCGTTGGCCTGACTCTTCGTTACTGTAGTTCCTACAAGAAGGTTAAAACACCGTTACTTTGTTCATCTGATCCTCTAGCTTGACCACTATTGGCTTATTAATTAACGTCGACACTTAGAACGGCGTACTTTCAGCTATGTCAGCGTCACTACTCATATAATACTTTTGTATATAAAAATAATCTTTGGTTTTTTAAATATACTTAAAGAAATGTACTACTGTAAGCGTATGCTAGCTGTCTCATAGCACCACTGATTGTCACCTTAATCACCATCATAGACATGGGTAATTCGATTCGTCGTGTCAAACTGATTAAGAATATATACTTTATGGGATCTCCAGTGTGTACAAACTCCGTTACAAAATTGTAATACTATTCACACTACGGTGAAGTGTATACAAATATCATGCCAATTCGGTCACGCGTTTGATAGATAAAGATACTTGCGTCTTAATTTGTTGATTACTATTCCCATTACTGACATTAAAACAGTCATACTTGAATTTAAGCTATTAAATAAGTACACTCTAAAGATATAATTAAAGTCATCGGCTTAAAATGAATAAAACTTGAATTCCTTGTTTTATATGCGTTTATGACAAACTCGAAAATTTTTCCGTTGCATGCACTGCTGCCAGGCCGAGAATGTCACTTTCATGTTGGTATCTTAAATCTCAATTAATGTATCTACCCTACATTAATGCAACTTCAATTCAATTGTTTTTTATTTTTATTTTTGTATCTTGAGCGCACATTGAGCTCGCTGACTTCACTCTGTCTGTCTCTCTGTCCATCTGTCTTTCTGTTGCGGCAACTGCAATTAAATTAAGTCTGGGCAGCTGTTGCCCCAAATGCAGTCTGCGCTTAATTGTGTTAATTATTTAAGTATATCCTGCAGTTCCTTATATTGTATACAGTATCTTTATAAACAGCATTGTATCTCACATCGTTTGTACATTTGTACTTTTGTTGCGCATTGTGTTGCATTGTTTTATGTTTATTTCCATTGCAATAATTAACATTAACTCATTTATATAAAAATTAACACACAGTCTCCAATGCATTTATAGCCAGAGACGTCACACTGTAGTATCGTATATAATGGGTGTTTTTTTTTTTTGGCAGGAAACTTCTTTCACTTACAGAGAATACATAAGCAACTCTCTCTGTATAAACATTCCACTGCAAACAGAGGACAATATTGAATCAGCAATAATGTATCTTAACGACATATTAGAAAAGGCTGTTCATCAGTCGACCCCACTTTGTCAGACGATATCCAGCAAAAATGTAGTATCACCTACAATTCGACGTCTTATAAAAGAAAAACGAAATCTAAGGAAAAGCTGGCAACTAACTAGATCACCGGAAGCAAAAAAGAAATTTAACAGAGCAACGAAAACCTTAAAAGAACATCTTAAAAATATTAAAAATGACCAAATCAACAACTTTCTACAAAACTTGACTCCAACATGCAGTACGGACTATTCTCTATGGAAAGAGACTAAGAAATTGCTAAATAAGACAGAGCTCCAACCTCCATTAAAAAATAACGATGGCTCGTGGGAAAGAAAAAACTTTGAAAAAGCCAATAATTTAGCTGACTACTATGAAAATGTATTCACTGGGTCTACCTCCAACTCAGGAGGTATACAAGTCAGTCCACTACCCATAATTAATGGACGACTGCTAAAAGAGGCTCCAGACTTAGCAATAAAATATATTCGAAATTTATTTAATGCAATTTTCAGACTTAATTACTTAACAAAGGCTTGGAAAGTTGCGGAAGTAATTGCTAACCCAAAGCCAGGTAAAGATGCATCATTTGCATCCTCATATAGACCAATTAGCTTGCTTCCGATACTGTCCAAAGTATTTGAAAAAAATTTTCGATCCAGACTAATTCCCATATTGGAAAGTAGGAGTACCATACCAGATCATCAGACCATCGGAATCACTCGACTGTACAACAAGTCCATAGAGTTACAAATAAAATCCTAAACGACATCGACGACAAGAAGTTCTGCATAGGAGTGTTCCTAGACGTAGAAAAGACATTCGATAAGGTCTGGCATGAAGGCCTAATTTTAAAGCTCTTCCAGTGGTTTCCAGAAAACATAGTTTAAATTCTTGCAAGCTATATCAAAGACAGATTATTCTTTGTGAGGTACAAAGACGAATATTCCACTCTCAGGCAAATAAATACAGGCGTACCTAAAGGAAGCGTGCTAGGTTCGCTTTTATACACCATTTTCACAGCAGATATGCCGACCCCATCTGAAAACTCTTCAATGCTAGCAACTTTCGGTGATGATACAGTCTTGCTAAGTGCTGCCACATTGCTAAGAAATTTAAACTCTACGCTAGATTGGTTTAATAAATGGAAAATTAAAATAAACAACACTAAAACGGTACAAGTGATATACACTACCAAAACCAAATTTACTCCAATCCACTTGCAAAACATGTAATGAGGTAATTTGCAAATATAGTAAAATATCTAGGCCTATATATTGACAGCAAGCTGATTTGGAAGTACCACATTAAAAAAAAAACGCGATCAGATCAAGCAAAGAAGTAAACAATTATACTGGATTTTAAATAGGAACTCAAGACTATCCCTAAAAAACAAGCTATTAATCTATATATCTATAATAAAATCAATTTGGACCTATGGAGCCCAAATATGGGGAACTGTGAACGGCGTATTATTCAGAGACAACAATCAAAAATCATGGATTTACATAGAGACTTAGACATCCCAACGGTGGAAGAAAAGGTTGTAACCATAAGCAGAAAATACCAAACTAAATTACAATTACATTCGAACAAACAAATAAAAGACCTACCCGTGCAAGAACTATTGCGTAAAAGAAGACTAAAAAGGACGAGGCCTGTTGATTTAGTTTAGTTTAATACATATGTATAATTTAGTACAATAATGCTTATGTTTTAAAATAAACTTTTATGAATAGTCATTTAAGTTAATTTTAGCCCACCTAACTCACTTTAATCATGTACTTAAAGTCACTTTATAATTATTTAAGACAGACGTACAATAAAATTGGGAGAAAAAGTTCTTTTTAATGTGGTAGCACTCAAAACGTTGATAGCATATTTACATACATAAATGCAAGAACTTCAATTACAAAGAGTTCAGTGATTGGGTGCTTGAATGCTTGAAAGGTGATCCATTTTTATTACATCAAGCATTTATTTAGACGCTCACTTCTGCCTCAGTAACTTTGTCAATAAGCAAAAATGTAGCATTTGGAGCAAGAAAAATCTAAAACCGATACACCTCGAAAAAACCACGATTTGGTTCGGCTTATGAGCTGGTGGCTTAGTCCGACCATACTTCTTAAAAACGAGGAATATGCAACAGTCATTGTCAATGGCGCCCGTTATCGACGCATGTTGAACCATTTTTTGTTTTCAAAACTACGTGATCATGGTTTGGAAGGCTTTTGGTTTCAAGAGAATCGCGTCACATGCCATACTTCTAGAAAACCATGGTGTTATTGAGGAAAGAGTTTGACGACATCATAATCTTGAATAACGAACCCATTGCCTGACTAGCAAGGCAGCTGGACAACTTTCTGTAGGGATACTTGAAATCGTTGGTCTATGCGGACAATCCAGCACATATTTCAGCCATGGAAGCCAACATCGAGCGCATTATTTGTGAGTTACGGTCTAAAATGATTGAAAACGAATTGGAAAATTGGACCTACAGGAAGCAGTTTAGCAGACGTTCGAGTGGCGGTCATATCATTTCCATTATTAATGATAAAATTATTTACCAAAAAACTGACTCATTTCATTTATTTGTATTTTAAATTCAATTCAAAGTTGTCTTCCTCTTAAAAAGACACACTGTTATATGGTTGTCTGAATGACTTCCTCGACTTTCCTGCTTGGTTTGTCTGCATTTTCTGTGATATTTTTATTATATTTTTTTTTCTTTTTTCGTTTCTTATTGTCACTAGACAGTTGTTTCTGAGTCTGGCTCTGTTTAAGCTTTCAATGCCAATTGTTAATTAACAATTGTTTATTTCAGACTGTCAACGCGTTCAAAAGTCAAGTTCATTATTGTCTTATTGTAGATACTATAAACTCGTACGATTTTATGAGTATTTTGATTCAATTGTGCGAGTGCATAATTTTGACAGTTGCCGTTGTAGTTAGTTTTATTGATTTGATTGATTGTTTAATTTAAGTGACAAATTTTTTTGTTGATGATTAATTGCTTTTGAAATGGTTTGCAATCTATTATATATAAATCAATGACAATTTAACGGTTTTCTTTAAGTGAGTCCTAGGTCACCATAGGCTTATCAAACGCCCACAAGTTTACTTATGTAAGGTAAAATTCCATCGAAACTCGTATCAGGTACATACAACACAGTGGACGGCCGTCCACACAAGTGACGAATGAGCAACTCGGCCTGGTAACAGTACGCGCACTTTATTACATTTATCTGGTCTGATTCACATATTTTTTTTTTTTTGTGCGATTGGAGTACGTTCCAACTTTTACGATTTTCTTACGATTTCATATTCGTAAATTTCATTACCCATTGTTTTCCGTCATGTTAAGTTAACTAAAGGTACCATTGATATTTACAAGGTGGTCTGAATGAACTGGACGCTGTTTATTTTACTTATTTAATATTGAATTTTATTGAACTAAAGTAAAAAAATGTTTGGAATACAATCAAATTTTTCGAGTTTACTTTAAGTTTTGAATATGGCTGATTTTGGCGGAAACTATGTCTCTGAGACGAACGATAAACGAGTCGTACGCTGTACGAAACTGAGCTGCTGTTATTTTACTCCATTCATTATTAGTGCAGACTTTGGCCTGGAATATGAACCATATGGAGTGTTTAGCTATTGTGCGGTCGGAATGAACAGCGGAACGTTATTTTTTAACCAATCTTGAATGGCGCGTGATTTGTGCGTCGGTATTGAATGTGCATTCTCTTTCACTAAAATGTTTGCATGCTCACGGCTTCAGAGCACCTTCCAGAACTCCATGGTTCAATATACCGTCGGAGAACGACCTCCCGTCATTACAGCAACTTAAAACCATCAGATGCGGTGATGCTTCAATTCCTGAAATCGAATAGCCATTCGAAGGTTCAATTTATCGTATGACCTTTCTGCAAGGTAGACACGATTTTGCTTTCTCAAAGGGCAAATTTTGGTAGGCTTTGCCCTATCGAGCCAAACTTCTTTTTTTTTTTTTGAACATTGGTGAGATTCATTTTTCTGGCATTCCGACGAGGATTTCGTTTAATTCGAGCCTCCAATTTTCGAACGATATCTGGCGTTGATGCTGTTGTTTACTGAGCAGCATCATAGCGTCTTACAATGTTGATAGTATCGTTGTAACATGCTATGGTTCGAGGCAAGAAAGATTTGTTCACTTTCAAGTGTTGGAGCACGCTAATAGTAGCCACTTATGCCTTTCTAGTCAAATATAGGGCATTCACACTATAACATTTGAAATCCATCACCTGTGGTTCCCAAGTTACAGTGGTCTGAAGCTCATTGTACTTCATTTAGGCTACCTTGTATAAAAGTAGAAGTAGATAAACAAAACTGAGTTGGCAATTGCCACACTGAGTTTGTTTACATAATTATTTAGCTTATGGCCTCCGAAAGGGCGACGGAGCATGCATTGAATAGACCACGTCCGGGAATTTCTTCGTTAATTTGGTATTACCAACAACTACCAGCATTAGACTAAAGCGGTTGGTGCACCTAACCATGACCAATAAAGGAGGCTGAGGTGCCACACACATGATTTCACTGAGCAAGAAGTTATTTATTGAAATTATGTGGTTATCTGCTATCCGAATTCCAGCACTGTTGGAATACTCTTAATACTCTTCTCCATACTTTTTTTTTCTTGGCAATGCTGGTGTTTTTAATTCAAAATTTTATAAATTTTTAAGGGATGCTTAGATTTAAAAATTTGTGTACGAGATGGAAGCTATACATTCTATTTGTTAAAGGATCATTTTGATATTTGTGTTGTTTATGGTTAGAAAAAGTCTCCATACCAACTTTGAAACCAATATTCCAAAGATTGACGGAAGAAAGGCATAAACTAACTCACAGATAAACGGACAAGGTCTTGTTGCGCTGATCACGAATTTGTATACATCCGTCTCCGATGCTTCCTTAAATGCGTTGGAAACATTGTGACTAAATTATAATACTATTCACACTCTATATAAAGTGTATAAAATCATTACTTTCTGATTACATAATTTAGACACCTCGTATATATGTAAACCAAATGAAAACCATAAACTATAAATGCAACAACAATAATAAATGGTATTATCAAAACTATTAAACAATTGATATACATATGTATATATAATATACTTGTACATACGATGTATACCAAATGTATTTCTGTATTTCACATCAATAAAAAATCAATAAAACAGACAAAGAAATTCAATATAAGAAAAAACAAATGCCTAAAGCAGCAAACAACAGCAAAAAATAAATAGAAAATTTACTTTATTTATTTGGTATTAAACAATAAATGGGATTATTTTATCATCGAATTTAAGCACCTACGCAACAAAACAACAACAACAACAGCAATGAATTTTATTGTGGTTATTGTAACAATAAGAGTGCTAAAGACAACAAATGGTGCGAATGAAATAGCAGCATATACAAAACAATACAATTCAGTACAATTGAGGGCACAAATGTTAGACAACAACAACAACAACAACAACAAGAACAAAAACAACAATAATAACAACAACAAAAAGTGCGACAAAACTAATAAATATAAAATATAAAAAAACGAAAGAAAACAAAATTGTATTTGCATTTTTATCCGAATTTCGAACTCATCGAAAAAGTTTATCAGTTTTTTAGTTGGTTTGTAACACTGTAATGGAATGGCTCGGTTGTTGTAACAATTTGAGGACTGCACAAGATTCAAAATTTACTATATAGTACGAAACAATAAAGTAGAAATATGAAATGAAAAAGTAACCCGAGTCTGCATCGATTGGATGCATTCACAAATGCACAGGGCCAAATTATTTCGGACGTGGAGAACAGTTGAAGAGGTCATCAGGATATCAATTATTGTCGCTGATCCCGATCGAGCAACACCATCCGGACATTATTTATGCTAATTTGGTCCTGATGCTACGAGGGAGATATTTCTCACTCCAATTTATAGATGGCGGCCTATCACTGAGCACAATGTTGTCCCTGAACATGTTCATTTATGCTTCAACTGCTTTTTTGTTCAATCGAGCCGCTTCTCACTATAATTTTGAAGTGCAAATCTAGATATACATACTTGTTCGTTTTGTAATGTCTGATGCTATAATGAATACGAGTGGCTATGACGCTCGCAATAGAATAATTAATTTTGCTGCATAGCAGAGAGCATCATCGCTTCTTCGTGCAGATGGTTTTCATAAGTCGTCTGTAAACAACCAATGCTTTAGCAGGCATTCCCATCGAGTCTTACTATGTTAAGCAGCCCAAAGTGCAGCAGCATATTTTATATGGTAGTAATACTTTACTTATTTTTACCTTAGGAAGTTCCAGCAAGCTTCTTCATAACTTTGTTACTTGACTTGAACCGATAATCTAAACAGAGAATCGAATGCTGTACCCAAGTATCATCGTATACTGAACTGTTGGAGTACTCAAGCCTCCAGCAAAGACTCCTCGTCTCATCCTAACATTTTTACTCCAGGACAATATACCTACCTACCTACAATCTCAACGTATGTCATCCTACCAATAAGTTAGTTTACTAGTCAGCGCACAATGGGATCAAATTTAAAATAAGGTTGCAAAATTTTGAAAAATAGAATGCGCCAGTGGAAATTTTTTGGACAAGTTTCGTTTTCAAAAAATATCCTGCAATTAATATTCCAAAAACACCTAAGTACTGAGATAGAAAGAGATTGAATGACATTTTCCAAAATCTAGCAACCATTTTGAGTCCACCATTTTGTTTTCGGAAACTTTCGTAATCAGCGACCTTAAAGGTTTTATGTAATCGTTTTATATTTCCAATGTTGACTATTTTATAGAAATTTTTGTGGATACTTTAAACTATTCGTGTTTTGTACTTCTGTTATGTAAGTAAAAGGCTATAAAATACCTAGTTTTGGAGTATTAATATAGACTACGGTACATTAAAATATTATTGCACAGTGTTAACGGATATTTATAATATTTCGATAAGACATAAATTTCATATGGAAATGTCAGTCAACATATATTATAGATACTGCGATTAGATTTTCAATGGAAAATCTATGGAAAAAATACGTTTCTACATATGAAGTAACAAAATCTTTGAAGGGTATAAGGGCAACGAATCCACCGAAAGTAATATTTTTGCTAGCTTGATTTCTGGTTCTTTTTATTGTTCATGATGTGCAAAAATTGTAGCAATGGAGGTAATACTTGTACTATAATATTATTATTGTGCTTGTAATAGAAATGCGTAAGTATTGTTGTTGTTGTTATTGTTGTTGTTATTATTGTTGTAGACATTTACGATTTAGTTTATGAATGCGGATTTTCGTTATGAGTTCTTTTTTCTACGGGCTCACTCCTCACGCACTTGCATCCCTCAAAATACTGTAAATTGGGACAACACGCTGTCTAGTTCAAAGCAGATGGAGAACTTCATGCCACACTAGCATCATTTAGCTCACTCCAAGCGAATGCTTTGTTGAATTGGACAAATATAGTATACAAGAGTGGGCATGTCGGTGTTCTTGTATGACTGGTGTCATTTTTGGTGTAGGGTAGGCGAGAATTGGCGGGTGTAAACGCACATGGGACTTGTTTTTGTTTGGGGTCGAATTTATTTGAATGAATTGTTGAAATGTTGAGCAAGCAAGCAAGCAAAACTGCCGAGTAGCACTTAAATTGGCACGACCGTTTGAAGTTGGTCTCGAAAAGGGAAGCTCTGCTAGAAATATGTATAAATAGATGACTGGGGTTAAACGAGCCTCTTTCGTACATTTTATTTCACAAATTTGTAACTGTCACTTTTCGTTTCGTTTGCATTCATTTCATTTCATACTATTTCATTTTATTTTATTCTATTTTATTCTATTTTATTTTATTTTATTTTATTTTATTCTATTCTATTTTATTTTCATTTCAACTTTACGCATTTGTTTTGCATTTACGTAAAATTTCGTAGTCAAATCCATTTGCCACATTGTTTTTTTTTGTATACTCTATACTTTTAAGGTAAAAGGGCATATTAAATATGTGCAAATTTATGTAACAGGCAGAAGCAGGCATAGCAGACGCCAGAACTATCTTGATCTGCATCAGAAGTCTAGTCGATTGAGACATGGCTGTCTGTCCGACCTAAGGTCTTGCAGGCAATAATAGATTTAGACTTTAAGTTTGAATATGTCAACTCAACTGTAAGGCGTAGCCTCAATGCAAATTGCAAATTCTTTTTTTATATAGATATGCCAAATTTTAGGTATCTTAAATCAATTCTTATAAAATATTCAATATAGGTGCTATAAGGGGAAGCTCCAATACAAACCTGACACTCATTTTTGAGTTTTATTATTAAATTTTACTTTGTTTTTAATTTAGTAGGGAACACTAAATTTGTCGATTCATCAATTATATCAAAATATTCCACAATCTTCTAGATTCCCAGCCACCGGGGTATGGACGGTAACGAAATGGCGAACAGTCTAAGAAAAAAAGGTGTCGGGCTACCTCCAGAAGTAAGAACAGTTGTACGAATCGTCCTACAGACACTATATAGTAAACTGTAAGAGGTCGCCCGGAACATAGCTGGAGAGTTGTGGAAGAACACTACCAGCTGCAAATATCCAAAATAGTGAGTAAAGAAGGAAACAATAAAATCTTGCACTACATTCTGCAGCACCAGAGGAGAGACTGCAGATTATTGGTAGGCATTCGAACAGGTCATTGGAGGAAATGCAATGTGCTGCCCAGCAATCGCAAAATCGAGATAAGAATACCTTGACACCCTCGGGCTCGCGTCCTTTGATGAGACCTGTCCTCACTAAATAACATATTGGTCTATGTGTGATCTCAATCTCAAGTGGTCAGCTGGCGTAATCTAACTTATGCTTCATATATAGAGCATAATACAAGCTACAGCGTATTTCGAAGTCGAGCACATACGACTGCAGCGTTCTATTTTGTTTGTATTCAATTTTTTACTTTGTATTCGATGCGAAAGGCGTGGCGGCGTCTATGTGAGATTTAGTAGGCGTTGAATGGTTCTGGGATGGGATGCGAAGCGATGCGGTGCGATGGGATGGGATTTGTGAAGGTGTCAAGGTGTACGCATAGCATTTGTAAAAGTGTAAAAAGTTTTTGCAAGTGACAAATAGATTTAAATTTGAAATGGTTTTCCTTTTCGCAGACAGTTCGGTTGCTGGTTTCTACGTAATTTTGTAAAGTGGATTTGAAAATTTATTTAAAACAAATTTTTAGGATTTTTCTTTTTTTTTTTTTTTTGTGTGAAAGAATAGATTTGAATCGAATTGAAGTTTGCAATCCCTTTTTTGTATTTATGTATTGAATGAAGTTCACAAAACTAAGCGTTTATATGGAAAAAACTATTTTCTAGATAAAACTCATTTTAAGTTATTATTGTATACTCGTAACTTTTACTAATACATAGCACTTCTCATGAATACGATACAATGCCATACAAAATATACAATTTATGCACATTCCAATCGACAGATTTTCGTTTGAATTTCCATATTTGCAAATTGAAGAGTAAATTTTGTGTAAATTAGATGAGAAAACCGAAAAAATTGAAAATTATGCCATACATTTTTCAGTTTAGAATTTTATGAATGATTTTTCAAGCGAAAAGTATAATGCGTTCCATATGCAACAAGAACAAAAACCACAACACGGAATTTGACGGCTTTCAAATAAGAATAAAGTAACAAAATGCCATACTCAAAACCGGTTAAAAACCAAAAACAAAAAAAAATTCTTAACTTTTGTTTCATATTTTCAGCTCTTTTCGTGAACCATCGCCCTCTGTTTCGACACCAACACGATACCGCCTTCGAAGCTGCCAACGCCGCCGCCCGCTCAGTTTAGAGTCAAAAAATTCTTTGAAATGCACACATAAACCACTAAAAAAAAAAAAAAAAAAAATAACAAATTTAATTTTCTTCTCCTTTTAATTTTTAGTGTATGCCCTTTATGTGTTTATGTATATATTTGGGTACACAATGCGAGAGTGGTCTGTGAAATTTGGACTCACAAGTTTGATGAGGAATGTATGAAAGCTTCAGAAGGGTTAGGGCATTCATTTGATAAAAATATATTCAATGGTGTTCCCAATTTATATTAAGTTCAATTAAGTCAATTTCGATTTTAAGTACGTATGTTCTCTTGGATTCAATTTTATTCGAAAACTTCGTACATGTTCAGACGTATGGAGCATTTAATTTTTCGTAGAGATCATCTCATTTTTCGAACTTAAAAATGATTCTCAAATGAAAAACTTTAAATTACATGAAAAATACAATTTTTTTCGAAGTATGAAGAAGGTACACTAAAACTATGAACACATTAAACTGTATACACTAAACTTAATCTTTTCATACTTTTTACTCTATAAAAACTGGCATTATTTCTCAATAATTGTTAAGAAATGTCTCAACTTTCATTAAGTCGCCTTGAAAAAGTGTAGAACATTTTTCTAACTCCAATATAAACTAGTAAATATAAAATCTGTTGAGTAGGCGTTGAAGGCTTAAACAATCTTCCCTCACACAACGAAACACAAAAGAAACATAGGCAAACAAATGCAAACGCACACACATACATATTTAACTTCAATCTCTCCCTCTCATCACGCTATCAACACTGAGTGTATATTATCTACTTGGTGTGAGAAATGGTGTAAGTTTTTAGAAAGAATTAACATACGATCATCTAGTTACCAGTAGATAAGAAACTGCGCGTGCTTTGGCTTAGCGAGTGCAACAGAGTTGGGAAAATTGTATGTTTTATATTGTTTGCGCTTCGCTTATAACTTGGTGCCTGACAATTGGTGACTAAAAAAAAATGAGAGCATTACGATAGAGCGATTGTAATACTCAAAATGTTTTTGCAAAGAAAGTAACTATAGACAAATATTTTACATTTTGTACCTGGGCATACAAGTTTTTATATTTATAGAATTATAGAATAGAATAAGGGACAAAAAAGATAAAGCAAAAGCAGAACTGTATAAGCCTTGTGTTTTGTTGGTGTTGGAGCGGGTTGTTTGTTTCCTTATTGGTTGCACTTTTACTACAATGGTGGCGCCTTACCAATTGTGCGAAAGGAAGAAAAGAAAGAGTAAGTGTAAATTCTTGTACGTGAGCATGTACGTGTGTTTTTTTGTCTGTTTTTTTGATACAGACAGACTCAAACGGCATATGTATACTAGACCTTTTTCTATTTATGAAAAATCGAGCACTAATACATAAAACATAATGGATACTTAAACCACTAACCCAAAAAAACAAAAATAACAAATTTAATTTTCTTAAATTTGAACAAATTTATTCGAATTTATTGCTTTTTTGGATAAACTTTAAAATAACCCTAAGCAATTCCATTGATTGATTTTGGAGGTTTTCTAGTTTCCATTTAGATTTCATTGACTTGTCATGGAAATAACAAAACAAAATTTCTTTCAAATAATTCGATTTAAAATTGTTCCGACCACTCTCGTATGTGTAAGTGTTTTGTTGTGTGTGTGTGTGTGCTTTCCTGCTTTCGTTGCAGACGCGTCACTGCTTGCAGTGCGCGCTTGACTGCCCAAGAATGATGATAACGAAGACAACAATGATGATGATGATGATGGCGATGATGATTACGAAGCCCGGTTCCAAAATAAAGGCTCAGTACTGTTGAACGTTGGAAGCGGGAGCATCAGTGCCTCAAGAGAGAAGAGTGCACTGCATACTTGAGCATACATACTATATGGCCGAGACGTTGAGTAGGGTCAGATAAGAAGACCAAATGGTGGCGGTGGCGGCGGCGGCAGCAGAGTTGGCAGCTCTTAGAGTAGTTTAAGATGAAGTTTGGGTACGGGTTGGCAGCTACATATGTATGGGTATAGTTGGTTGGTTAGTAGTTGGGTTTGTTTAGTTGGTTGGATTGGGTGATGTTGCTCTTTCTCGTCCTACGTTGGTTCGTTTATGTGGTCGGTCAGTCTTTCGGGCGGTTGGCTTTTAAGTCGACTCAATGTTTTGTGGTTGTTGTATTTTAAATACGAAGCTCACTTTTCTCTACAGATAAATACATACTCGTATATAAAAAAAGGCAGAGGGTACTGAAAAATGCTTTGTCTGCAGTCTCAAAATTGTTGTTATTGTTCATTGGTAAACCATTTTGTCTTCAGTTCGGTTCAGTTCAGTTCAGTCATTCAAAAGGTCCGTGGGCAAAATGTGTCGTAGTCGGAATTATCTGAGAGACAGAGTGACTCGGCCATAGATAGTAAACAATTACAACTGGTTAGTTAGAATAAGTTTTTCAATATTTTTTGTTTTATTTTTTTTCTTTTAAAAATAAATTTGATTAGAAAGAAAACTTCCTCCCACATTTACTAAATTTTATATGGTAATTTTATTCTATTTCAGCCTTTGTATCAACGCTTTCGTATACTCGGAACACTTGGCATTGCCACCCAAATCGCGTGTCAGCACCTTACCTTCTTTGATTGTCTCAAATATTGCATCCTCAATTTGCTTTGCATGTTGATCAAATTTAATGTATCGTAGCATCATGCAGGTGGACAACAGCAACGCTGTAGGATTTGCTAAATCCTTGCCAGCTATATCTGGTGCACTGCCATGCACGGATTCGAAAATGGCACCACTTGTACCAATGTTGCCCGACGGTGTCAGTCCCAGGCCACCGATTAGACCGGCGCATGTATCTGATATTATATCACCATAAAGATTTGGCATTATGAGAACATCGAATCTTTTTGGATTAGCAACTATTTTCAAACAAACCGTATCAAGCGTCATTTCCTCGTACTTAATATTACCCATTTTACTCTTATACTTGACACTTACTTCGCGTACGCAATCTCGGAATAAACCATCCGATAGACGCATCACGCCCGCCTTATGCACTACGGTGATTCTCTTACGATTATTTGCAATGGCATAATTGAAACAGAATTCGGCAATGCGTAGCGAGGCATTCCGTGTAATTAGTTTAATGCTCTGCACCACGCCATTGACCAGCTGATGTTCGATGCCCGAGTATTCGCCTTCGGTATTTTCACGTATGGTCACAATATCCACATCACCATATACAGTATCAAAACCCTTCAGCGAACGACAGGGGCGCACATTGGCATAGAGATTAAACACCTGGCGTAGCGTTAGATTCAGCGAACGCGAACCACCGCCAACGGATGTCGCCAATGGACCTTTAAGACCAACCTTGGTGCGATTCATTGATTCGAGTACTTGTGGTGGTAAACTAGTGTTGCCATGTTTATCCACTATTGGCTTTACATCGACTGCTTCGAAAACGAGCGGCACCTTGGCGGCATCAAGTATTTCGAGTACAGCCATGGAGATTTCGGGTCCAATACCGTCACCGGGTATGAGCGTAATGAGGCGTGATTTTTCACCATGTGATTTTCCAGCACCACCACCACTACCAAATTTTCCTTGACCATTATTATGTTTACAAGGACTGCGTTTGCGTGGACCACGAGTATATTTACCGGAACCACCTGCAGATTTGCCAGCACCGCCAGCACTAGCAAGTGCAATGAGACTACCAGAGTTAGCTGAACCACCAGGTTTATCTGAACCATCAGCAGGTTTGCCTGGAATACCACTTGAGCCACCATGTTTTTCAGACCCATCTACAGGTTTGCTAATTCCAGAACCAAATGGCATTTCGATTACAGGCGGCAGTTTTATTGTATCTTTACGTCCAGCCGGTGGCTTTTCTGTTCCGCCATCAGTTGCATCGCCACCAGGCGGCTTTGGTGTTCCGCCATCTGCTGAACCTGTTGTTGTGCCGCCTGCACCACCACCACCTGGCGTCTTTGATGTTCCACCACCTGATGCATTACCTCCACCCGGTGGCCCAGATGTTCCACGGCCTACTGTACCACATCCACCGGGCGGCTTCGATGCTCCACCTTTAGACGGAATTCGTTTTGGTGGACGTGTATTTTTTCGTGGTGGCCGTTTTCCTGGCTTTTTGCATGTAATATCAATGTTTTTGTATTCAATCATTTCTCCCATTGTCGGAGCCAGATCTGCACCAATAGGCTTGATATTACTTGATTTTAACGAATTGTTCTGTGTTTCACTTTTTAAGGGAAATCCCAGCGCTTCATTTTTCGTAGTGAAATTATCAATTTCGTGCTTCACTTCGTACACTACTTTCGGAGACTCTGGGTGACTCGATTTGTTTGCATCTGCAGGTGACTTCTTTCTTGACGATTTATTTTCTGGCTCCTTTCTAATTTTCTTACAGAAGGCGCATGCATGCGTAGTACTAAGTAGGCGTGGTTGCATTAACAGTATTATCTGCTTTTTGTACAAATTTGCACCATGCGCTACTAGAGCAATCAGTCCACGCGACATGGCTTTGTGGCTATTTCAGTGCTGAGAAATACTCCAAAATTTTGATCTAATGTATGCCGATACAAAAATTTGAATATTCTATTTTGACATTTAAAACATAAAGTTCGTTTTACTCCTTTCGTTAATTTTGAAGCTAAGGAAGCTCTTCAAATTCAATTACGAGTTTGTGACGCCGCCGTTGGCTGCCGTTCGTGTCTACAATTTTCAATTAAATTTGCAATAAGCTGACAACGATTGAGAGTCGCAAGTAGAAATACTTAGCAGCAATAGAAACATAAACAGAATCAAGACAATCAAAGTGTGTTCAAAGTGTAGCTGCACAAAATTTGTTTGCATTTGGTAATAAATACATATGACGCTCCAAAGAAGGTTTTTTTCGTGGTTTTTTTTTTCAGTGTTCGAAGCAAGTGAGTAGCTTACCAACACTATGCTCATCTGAAATGATTTCTACTGTATATATATATATATATATATATATATATATATATATATATATATATATATATATATATATATATATATATATATATATATATATATATATATATATATATATATATATATATATATATATATATATATATATATATATATATATATATATATATATATATATATATATATATATATATATATATATATATATATATGTAGAAAATTTATAATACAGTTTTATACTTATTATACGTCAGATAATTATTGCATATTTACGATTACAGCTCAGAATAATCTTATCCAAGAGATAATTACGGCAGAACTAACAAAAGTCCGAATATTTGCTGATAATTTAACTGTTTAAAAAAACCTCAAAGTGAAAGACGCTTCACATTTGTCTTGCAACGCCCCATTTTTATAATATTCACACATAGTGTGTAATGGTACTATTTTACTTCGGGAAGATTGATCGGCTTGGAGACGAGAGACCGTAAAATTATTGATGCAGGGTCAAGAAATTCTCTATACGTTTCTTTATTGCTTTAGGCGTTAACTCAAGAAAGTTAACATTTACAAAGAATGCCAAACTGCATATGAAACAAAGGCACCATCTCTTAAAACTTTTATGAGTGGTTTTGCAGAATTCAAGCTGGACATTTTTTGATAAAGAATGGGTCTTGAGAAGGCTAAAGTTGACGAAGATTCGCGATTGATATAAGTGATTGCTGAAAAACTGAAAAACAGCAAAGGAGAAACTGCTATGTTACATTTTACATCACGGCAACTCGTACTGCTGAAATAACTAGTAACTTTATTCCGATTTCTAGATTCGAAAACATTCGTGAAGCAACATATTCTCAAAAGAATCGATTGGAATTCTGCATAAAAAGAAAATTAAGGAGAAAAGCTCGCAGTAACGATGCGGAGTTAATTTATGCAGTTAATGTAGAAATTGAGAAGCTACAAAAGCACGGTTTTCGGGACTGTTTTGACAGATAGATATACAGACTAAATAAATGTATTGAAATTAATGGCTAATTACCATAGAGATGATAAAGCAACTAACCAGACTTTTGCAGTTCTCCCGTCTATTTGAAGAACTTGAACAGTTTCAGAGTAAAGACTGCCAACGAGAATATTATAAGTACTTTTTTTTTGTAGAGCTTTCAGTATTTTTATTTAATATGCAATTTGTGATAAAGTACAAGCTGTTTTAATAAAAAAATGTATTCACACCTACTTTATTAAAAATAAGAAATTAAAAGTTAACACACAACACTGTGAACAACGTTTCAACAAAGCTTAGAGCTTAAAAAATGACGTTGTCTCATTAGTTTCGAATATCTTAAAGTACTCTTGTCGTGTTTCATGTCACACACATAAGAAATTTGTTTAATATTTTGAGTTACGTTTCAAAGGTAACATTATAAATTTGGCACATCTGATAGTTTTTTGCCGATTCCAATGTTCTGCCCAGAACACTTCTTAAAGAAAATTTGTAGACAAACCGATAGAGCGATAAGTTTGCTTACTTTTGCAGTACATTTTGTTCTTCGACATTATTCATATTCTCATTTTCTCATCAATTAAGCTAAGAATCGACTAATGTAATTAATGTAATAAATGTATTTAACATAACAATTTGAAGCTCTGTGCTACTACTTTTAGAACACACTTTACCAGTGAAGGACGCACGCAGTCGCAGAATATTCTTCTGGCGGTTGAGTCAGCAACAACGTCCTCGTCACGACATCAACATCATCGTTGTCGCCACAAATATTGTTTATTCTAATTGGAAAAGTTTTCGTTGGAAATTTTTATTTAATTTTAATTTTTTTTTCTCATATTTTTTTTTTAATTAAATCTAATTGATTTCATTTTCGACGCTCTGCACAAATTTAACGCGAAGAAATATATAATTCTATGCGGTTTTCATTAAAAATAATAAAATTATGCATAATGAGGCACCTGAATTCATGCGATGTATCTGCTATGTATTTGTATCTGTGTGGGTGGATGTATCTACAACTGTGTATGTGTGTGTCAATGCAGCTTAATACACACAAACATCAACAACAACAAATACTAATACACTTGCTATTGTTTTGTTGTTGTTGTTGTTATTTTTATATGGTGGCATAATCATATTTCAACGGATTAGCATAATTTTACGAAAAATTAATAATGAAAAGTGAATGGCTGGAAAGACACACACACACACACACACACACAGCTACTTACATGGCGACACCTTATACGTGTGTATTTGTATTTCTACTTAGCATATGAACTTTCTGGCTTTTATTAAAAAATTCTGAGCGGATTTTTCTTTTATTTTTTTTATTTTGTTCCCCTTCATTCATTGAAGTTCATTTTTCAGCAGTTGTCGTTCATATATTTTCATTTGGTAGAGGGAGTTAGCTTTCTATATAAATGCATATGCTAATATTATATCACACTTTTTTATCTGGCATTTTGTGTGTGTGTATCTATGACCCATTATAATGATTGATTATGTTGCTGCTAGTTCGTCCGGTTTTATCTTTTTTTCCGCGCTCATATTTCGAGCTGTTTGGTTTTCCAGTTTAGCGCATTTTTTTTTCTTCTTCTTTGTGGGGTTTAAACAAACGCCAAGCTGTCTGCGAATTAACACTATACTATATATATTGCATGCGTATAGTTGGTATATAGTATCCATGTATACTTTAGTTATGGTCTCTGCGCTTTTATCGTGCACAGATACAGCTTACCAAGTTCGGATAATCTAATCTGTTGTGCTGTGGACACTTGTTGTTTGAAGTGGTGAAACAAACATACCTGCAAAGAGTCCAAAAGAGAAGAGAGCTTGAATTAATTAACATTTAATAATTGCCATAACAGATTCGTATTTAAACTTATGTATATATACAACATATACCTATTATAATGATTTATGAAGTCTTAAAATGAACATTGAGAGATATTCGCATATGGCATTGGGAGAGAATTAAATTTTATTTCATTTTGGTTAGAGTCTGAAATTTCTGAGCAAAGCTTTTTTAAATATTATACTCGATGATGTTTTTCAACTTTCAAGATTCGCAATTAAAACTTAGCTGTGAGCGTTTTTATTAAGTGAAAATCTGAGCAGCTATAGTATTGGAACAACTCTTCAACTCTTCATTAAGACATCGAAATTTCGTGTTCTCGAAAATGCTCATTTTTTTTTGTTTATAATATGTGTCAACAAGTTCTTTTTGGTGGTTAGTTTGAGATTGCAAATTGACACGATACAGTACAGATTTGTTTCGGAAACCTTTGAAAAACTTGGCTTTAGTTGAATGAATTAGAAATTCTGTGAAGATTCTGGAGTTATTATTACATGCCTAAAAAGTTTAAAGTTAATCGGCATATTTCCGAATAAATATGAAATGGCTTGGAAGAGCTGTACCAGCCGCTTTGTGCCTCGAATTGTTGTTATCGTAACAAATATCCACCAAAATGTAATGTAGATATAAATTGTATCTTAGAATCAAGTCAGTACAATTAATTGTAAGATCTTTGTGGTCAAACGAGTGCGCAAGAAATTTGACAGCTTCATTTTCAGTGTTAGCCAGTGACAGCAGAACCACATTTACAACACTGTAGTCTGAAAGAGGAAAAAAAGAAGCTGAGAAAATTTGTACCATTTTAGCTTTACAGCAAATAAAAAAATTCAAATAGAAAAAAAAAAAAATTGAAGAGAAAATGTGAAGAAATGGTGGCTGTGACCAAACAGAGTACAGAGAAAGAAGTATAACCGTCTTGATTTTTACTTTGTGTATTTAAAAACTCTTTTGCCTAATTTTGGCAATAATTCTTCAAAACACTGTTAACAAGTTGACTCAGATATTTCTAAAAATGTTGCGTGACATTGCTGATGACATACATTTTGTCATGGTCACACGAGGTGCCGCGACATTGCTAGCAATATGATACGTAAATATAAGACCGTCTGACCAGGCCTTAAATGCTTGCTGATATTCCTTTTATTATAAAACTTTTCATAATTCAAACCATGTTCTATGTATGTATTATTGCATACAAATTTGTTTTATGATAAAAAAGATAGTGAATTAATTATTTGTGTTTTGCAGGGCTTGCATATTACTGCATATAAGTGCATATTTTGCATATTATCAAGTGTGCAAGAGAAATCGATTAATTCTAATTCTTGAGTAGTTTTATTCACTTTATACTTCAGTATGCTGTTTTAATACTTACTCGTGTCATTTTCCTCACAAAAATGTAATACCAATTCGCAACAAATACACAATTCAATGTCTCAAACAGCTGATTGTGCAAAGTTGCACCACTTTATTCTGAACAAGTGTGCTCAAGACGCAGTTAATGCAGTTTGGCAGTTTTTTATTGTTACAAGACCTTGTGAATACTTACCTTAAATATGTTTGTGCGAATATGTGTAACCGGCAAATGGATGTGTGGCAGACCCCACAATTGGTATCGAAAGCTGACCTGATTTTGCTGCCCGTCCTTCTGTCTGGTAGTATAAAAAAACACGTCTCCAAACCTATACAAGCAGGCGACTTCAAACCTAGATACTTAGATTCTGCTTATTCATATACAAAATCGAAAAATCCATATACCATATTAATAAAAAAAATCCTGAATTCAGCTTCTTTTTGTTACAAAAAAATTATTTCTTGCAAATATTTTTTGCAAATTTATAAATATTTCCATTTTTTTTATATGCCTCTTAATGTTAAACGCATGTTTCATAAAGTTTTTCCAAGAACTATTTTATTTTGTAGCGACCTCTTCTCTCTCGGGAGTATAGTATATCAGTTTTTCTGTGAAACTCCCCTCGACCTATTTGTTTTCCCACTTGAAAATATGCATTAAATGACATCATTTCGGCACAGATGTCAAAACCAAACGCTATCACAAAGGCTCTAAAATGCATTCCGGAAGACGCCTACCAAGATGCCTGGAAATCTTGCTGAAAGCGAAGTATTGATGCAGGACGAGTCTATTTTGAAACACTTTAATGTGTTGTATTGATCTAAACAATTAATCTTTTCAATAGACTCATTGACATTAAGTTCCGATCAAAGCTTAAATTAAACAACTTTTCAGAAGTTCGAGGGCTGGCTACTATGAAACGATGAAATATCTCCCAACAAAGAATTACTGACATATTTTAATATTTAAAAGAAATATGACGAACAACGCGATCAACACCGAATCAAAAGAAGTTTCTGGGAACATTGCTACATTCAATATCAAAAATGGAATATTGTACAGCTGAATTACATTTATGGACCGTTTTAGAGAGTTTACTACACCTAAAATGATCGATTAAATGAATGGTCTGATAAATTCATTGTCGAAGATTAAAATTGAGTGAGATGGGTGAGCCTGATGGCATGGCATCTCAAGTGAATGAGTGCAAAATATTTTGCATGAATGTTTGTGGATGATGTTGCTGACAGATACAAGTTGCTCTTAATTGAGAAACAAAAACTCATTGCGTGATGCATAGATACCATGTACTATTATCCAGAGTTTGTGAAGAAATAGCTTGGTGTCAAAAGATGTGGCTCAAATGAGCTGAGCGCTTCGAATTGAGTTTAATAAAATTTTTACCTCGAACGATCAGTGCTGTACATATTTGTATATATGTTGAACTTAATAAATGTGACTTTTATGATATATATTTTTATAATATTATATATCCAAGCACTAATTGATTGAAAAAATCAAAAAATTTTTGCATAAACGTATGTTTGCGTTCCTACTTGTATAATACAATATATAATTAATAAATAATGAAGCGCAATTAATGAAATATAAAGTCAACTAACAATAAAACAAGAATTAAATAACAATATTTTGGCAAAGCAAACCGAAACGTTCTGACATAACAGCAGCAGAGAGCTTCGATAGGGTGTAATAAAAGCTGGCTAATATGGCATTGGTGTTGGCTTTAAATCTTTTTTGTTATATTTATTTTGGCACTGGCATCTTGTTACCAAAAAAAAAAAAAAAAAATGTATATGAAAGAAAAAGATACACAGAAAAACTGCTTTAGTTGCTCATTTTTATTTGTTGGCCAGAACGCTGTAAAACAAAATAAAAAACAGCTAAAAGAGAGAAACAAAAAAAAAAAAAAGAGATTGAAATAAATAAATAACAAAGCGCTTCCAATTTCTGACGCTTTTGTACACCACTTTGGCAGCACTTGAATTATTGTTTGAACTGATTTGAGTGCTTTTTGAAGCGTTTATTTGTTTTTCTTTTACCAGTTTCTTTGATTGTGCAAGAATTAGCTGAGATGCAAAATAGTTTTCAGGCTGTTTTATGCGTTTAGAGCCGGAAAAATGGCATAATAAATGAAATTTGATAAAAAAAAAACAATTAGATCTATAAAGATCATTCTACAGGGTGTTTCTACCAATTGCTGACATGGTTTCAACTGTTGTAAATTGGTTAGATCTGGCAACGCTGTTCTCATTTGTGCTCAGTTTGTGTTGGAAATTGTGTAATCCCAGTACTTTAATTCAATTCAAAGTTCTACAACCCTAAAAAGACACACTTGAGAATTGTTACGTTATCAATTTATACGGTTTAAATTTCCACAGTACCTAGCTTACGTAAACATTTTTTAGTAACTTGTTCTTTAAACTAAGATAAATGACAAATTATTCATAACTAACGCAGTATTTATATGTATATGTATCTATAAGAACTCTTGCGCTTCTTTTGTCCTCTGCGGTTTATTGACTTCTTTGTTGTTTCGTTTTTCTTTTTTTTTTTTTGGCAAACTAAACAAAAAAAAAAACAAGCAGTATAAGAGTGAGCCTCATACAAGAACAAAGAAATATGCAAGCAATAAATTATTTTGGCACTTTTGTAGCGTGCAGATACATTTTGCTAGTGGTTCGCTTACAATGCTTGCTGACAACGCACGCTCGCAAATGACCCAGCAGCGGAAATGCTTGCTTGTATCGCCAGCTAACTAGTATAAGTATTTATTATTATTATTTGTATCTATCTATCTATCTATCTATCTATCTATTCATCTAGCTATCTAGCTATGCATATACACAGCGCGTACTCAATAGGCATATAACCTTTTGTTGTTGCTGCTGCTGCTACTGCTTAACATAAAGAATGAACATGTAGCGCTTATGAGATAGAAATAAACCTAAGAAAAAACCCCAAGAAAATGCTTAAGGTATTTTTTCATTGGAAATTAACGATTGAGGTACACACACAAACACACAGCGTATGAGTAAACAAAAAAATAAACCGAAACGAGCTAAGAAGATGAAAACAATGTAGTCATTCAATAATAAAAAAAAGAAGAAAAAAAAACATTATATAATTTACAGATACTTTCCAGCAACAAACAGGCAAGTTACAAACGTGTATACATGTATGTTCAAAATGAAGTCAAATCGAAAGCAAATGCATGTCTATAAAATAAGTGGAAAATTGTAACAACAGCTAAGCAGCCTAGCAGCACAAAGATACTTGTAGGCAAGTAGATACATTCAGTGTTGCTGCTGTCGCTGCTGCTGTTGGTGATGTTTTATTTGTTGATGAATTTACTTGTAAATGTTTAAAAATAGTTTCGACAAACAAAAGCGCATCAAATGCTGCATCCTTGGCAGCCGGTACATACAACGAGTGAGCGTGAGATACAAATGTATCTATACGCTTCGCTGCCGCTGTGGCTGCTGTTTAATCGATTTAACTGACGTCTTCTACCTGTCTTCACTTGCCGTTTACACGTCTTATATATTTTATTAGTTCTTTCCGTATTATTCTGTAGTATTGCTCTAGTTTGTATATACTAAATAATTAATTGCATCTATTTGTGTTGCTCGTCTTAGCATGTTTGTTCTAACTGTTGCCATTGTTATTACCATTTCATACAACAACATATTTACTAGATTCTCTTATGTTTTATAAAATTATTGTCAGCCCCATAACGTAGCGCAACTCGTAGCTATCTTTAGTCGCGCTTTTATTCGAGTGCGTTGCGATTTGAACTTTATCTAATCAATGAAATGCTGTAGTATAGATATATATTTATTGTAGTTGTTGCATATTGCGGCATAGCAAGTATTTATTTCTCGTTTTCTTTTTTGTACCAGTTTATCGCTGACATTGTCATGTCTCGCTGAAATAAAAATCATCAACAGTGCAAGTGAAACAGGTGTCAAGCGAGCGTTTGTTGTGCAATGTATTTAGTACACATTTAGTTTAATATTTTGAAAATAGATAATTACTGGAAGTGATGTAGATTTGTTCGTATGAGCTTAATGATAAAGCGGGATTTTGTAATTTGGGAGCAAATCAAAAATTATAGCGGAATTCTGATAAGCAAAACATCAAATATCAAGTACATCACTGACATAACTCTTACTTTTATGTTAGCATATATAGTTAAATCTCATGCAAATTGAGGTTCTTTGAAATGTATCTTGGTTATTTTGTTCAATCTAATTCATAGAATATTCGAGTGTGCCCGGTTCTATTCTGTTTTGCAGCAGAATGTGGTATCATCTAAATATAAAACCTTCAAAATTTGGTTCATCCGTCGACAATTTGGTTCACTTCGATCAACTTGAAAAGTTTTTAAAAGGAATGCAGACGATTGTATTGTATTGAATAAAATATCATTGTGATAATCATTCCCTTCAGATGCTACAACAAGAAAACAACTTACTCAACAACAAAAGCAGTATAACAAACGGATTGACTCCCAATAAATTGATCGTTATCGCTTTCATTGTTAATTTTAGAATGATTTTGCGATTTGACTTTACTTAAAGTTTAATAGTCTCAATGCCCAATTAAATCCAATCGCATAATCCTTTTAAAAATGATAGAAAGAACTATTTTAGTGAAAACGATTCCAATCAATTTATTTGAATGGAAACCAAGAACAATTTTGCTTTTGACGAACCAATTCATATGAAATGCGCCTTATTCGAGCGGTCTCAACGTAACTTCCCCATTTTTGTAATGGGTTTTTACAATGATAACACGTTGTGCAATTATATAGAGCTCCATATTTCATAATCGGAACCATCGTAAATCCCAGCTGTAAAATTTCAGAGTTGCCACTTTCACAGAAAAAGAATGACCTCAAATTTGAATCGTGCACTCTTGTTGGCACACCCATTATAACTAAGTACAATATTTAAAAATGTTAAAAGTGTATTTGTTAAAGGTAATAATTGAGACAAGGATGAGGTGAAATTTATTATACATAACTGGCGGGTACCCGGCATGCATTGCTACAGCTAACAAAAGTTATACATGGACTACATATAATGCCACGATGTCCCGCCTGCTTTTCTCCAGATGATATGTATCATATAATCTACTCCTAATCCATAGTAACATACTGAAAGCATTGCATAACGTAATTGCTGATATATACAATAAAATAAATTTTGGGTTTTCTCATATGAGCTGCGTGACCTCGCTTCCTTTACTGCTGACCCGAATGACAACATTAAGGGAAACCGATTGCTATGTTCGTAAATTTTATGTTTGTTTCTTAGTAATAGCCTTGATTTCCATCCAAAACTGCTTTCTTCAAAATACTTTTGTATTATAAACTAGGCTAAGAAAATATGGCAAAACCAATTGTGAGGCAAGTCAAGGCAAAATGAATGAAGTAGGTGAAATAAAAATAACCAAGCGCGAATGAACTGCACAGAAACACTCTCTAAATAATACCAAAGATTGCCTAAAAGTTTGAGCCTAATCGGTTAGTTGGTTTCGGAGTGCATAGCGTACATACACAAAAATAGGTAAATTCATTTATGTTATTTAAATATATTTATATTAGTCTGCTAACTTTACGTCAAAGTTGGCAGACCAAGCCGTTCTTGTCTCTTAAGACAAATGCATCCATTTTTGATTTTTAGCATAACATTTTGAATAAGTTAGCACACCAATATTAAGTATTGCAAAACACTGCTCTTTCTGTTCGTTAGAGCACACAATTAGTGTATTGACAAACATTTTGTATTTTGCTCAAACTTCATTATGGCTTTGCTGCTTTACAACATCCAACTTACGATCTAAAACATATAAGATACAAATTATTCTACTTATCAATTTATATAAAAGTATATTTTTTACTTTTTTTCCCAATGCGAAAATAAAATAATAAGACCAACTTTTTGTTACACGGAAACAAATTTTAACTACATGTGTTTCGAACCCAGCCACGAAGTTCTCATCAGTCTGCTGGCCGCACATTGTAAATTTTTGTTACTTAGATCATGTTTCTTAGAAAAAGCGCGCTGTGTATCACATGAATTTCTATATATCCAATGATAAATGCTTTCCCCATTAATTTATGTTGCATTCTTGTAACTATGGCTCTCTTTCACACTCAGTGTATAGTTCTAACATAATCCCCTTGCAAACTACGTGAACGGCTTGCCACACCACTGCCTAGAAATTGCAGTTTTGGAGAAGTTTTTGTGCGTAATTGGTCTGGCAACCAAAGAAGAAAGTTTTTTTTTTTAATTTTTCTTCATTTTTAATTATATATTACGTGAATATAATGTAAGTTTAACCAAAACTAAATTTTTACAAATAAAATCGATAAACATATATGAATTTTAGCTGGCTTTAAGTCAATTTACGTTGAGCAATAAAAATGACCTCGTTTAGGTTAAAGGCACTCAATTCTGCTCCAATAACTCAATAAATTTTCAACCGATTTTTGGTTTTTGAAATCTGTATATTTTAGTGTTGGAATGAAAATAAGTAGTGTTTTGAATGAAACTGAATACTTTTAAATTTTTGACGAATTTCTGTTCAAATTTTTATAAAAATTGATGAAGTAAATAAACTTTTTCCAAAAGATTAAAATTCTAGTTAAAATTCTGGCATACAAAAAGGTTGAAAATACTTTGTTTTTAAATAAAAAACTATTTTACAACAATCATTTCATATAAAATTTGCAAACCTCATAGCTCTAAGTACGATTTGATTCCAAAAATAAACTATCTATTCAAAAATGTGTACCCAAAACATACTTTCCATACATTAAGGCGCCAATTAATTGAGTTATTCAATAAATAAACCAAATAAGAAAAACTATTTTCCCAAATCTACACATCAAGACCTGAATATGTTCATAACAAAACGCTTAAATAAACAAAACAAATCCAAAGGAAATCGTATATCAGCCAACAGCTTGGGGTTATTTCTTGCTTTCTTTCTAGCTAGCTAGAAAAGAAAATCAAATAAAATTTAGTTTAAAAAATTAACACATTTGAACTAAGTACGTTTTAGCTGTACAGGAAGCGCTAAGCTAATAGAACAAGCTACAAACATAAATACAGCAAACAGATAGAGAGATACATACGATAGATAGAAAGATAGATAGTTAGACAGATAGAT
This sequence comes from Leucophenga montana, assembly GCA_035044765.1. NCBI lineage: Eukaryota > Metazoa > Arthropoda > Insecta > Diptera > Drosophilidae > Leucophenga > Leucophenga montana. The sequence continues at coordinate 104,925 of JAWNNQ010001263.1, read as the reverse complement.
AGATAGTTACATAAATACATAAGCAACATGAATGTATCTATTAGACACGTACAAACGACAATTTAAGCAATGCGCAAATAAAGAATCTAACTCAACAATACTTTAACTAATACAGAACCTGCACCAAGGCAAAGAGTGCTGACACATTTCATAAACTATGTCGAGGAGTCAACGCTTCTCTAGTGCGTGGCTCTACTTCAACTACTATCTAACTTTAGCTCTTATGCTTGATTGTTTAAGCATTGCGTATCCGTATCTAAATAGTTTGTTTATAGACTATACCCACGCATGTTTGTACACTTTTACGTTTTCTGCTGCTTGCTTTTTAGTTAGTTTGCTTAAAAAGATAAATTAAGAATGTGAATTGTTATGATATCATTACGTTTAGCTACAAAGCGAATACTGTGAATATAAACAAAGACAGAAGAAACAAAAATGAAACTCAAGTATGCAGTGTTAGTTATATATACAAACATAAATATACAACTTGTTTGCTTAAATATATACCTACATTATTACTACCATAACGCATAACGTTTATAGATACACAGATACATACTTAGATACGATACATATATGCTTTCAAATTGATTTTGATACGTTTCGTTTTGCTAATGGGTGGCAACTTACTTTTAATTTATTTTTATCTCTTTCGCTAATGAAGTTTAATTTGAAGTGAAACTGTACGTAGCAAAGTATATGAAGCTCAACAATCGATTTCATACACATTAAAAAGTAATAAAAATCTTATTAAATGAGCTCTCAACAATTTGCTGTCGTTGTATCTGTCGAGCATTCTTTTTATAAGACCTTTGGCAATGAAGTCATCATGTTAAATTTTTTTTGTAGCTTTTTCTTAAATTTTCTGACAGACGTTTAATTAGCTGCTTAGTTTAGTGTATAAAAGTCATATTAGTTACTAACAGTTCGCTTCATTGAGTTAAATAAAAATTCATTCATACAAACTTTAAATAATTCTCAGAACTATCGTATTTAGTAGCTTGGCTTGAACTCAGCTGAACTGTTTGAAGTATGTATCTTAAGCTATATCTGTATCTTTTATTTTCATTTTCATTTTTTTTTTTTTTTTGAATTATGTGTAAAAGTATATTTAAGTTTCATTGAAAAACTACAAACGATCCGGTTTCGCGACATGAAGTTTCATGTAAGACAACCTTTCGAGTTAGTCTTTAGTAGAGCGTTGCCGTGCATGATATTTAGTTACACGTACACAGCTACAAAGGTAGATTTTTCTTTCCGGTTGTCAGCTTCTTAGGAAGTTGTTGCTTTTGTTGTAGCTGTAAGCATATGCATATCTACAATCTTGTATAATATTTGAATTTGTAGTACATTTTTGACGACTGTCTCAAGCTTTTTGTGTTTCATAAAATATAGATTGCTGGTACTACTTCCAAGTCACAGTGAAATTCATTTGAGCACACAGAACACACGCTAATTGTCATGTAGCTATAGGCACACAAGTCAGGACGTGACTGGCCTAAGAATATTATAATCAGATAAAGATAGATAGAAACACATACAGCAATAGCAATAGCAACGATAAACGTTAAACATCTTCGATATGTGTTTTCTAACGCCATTACAACACCCGCTAATAAAAATGGTACTCACATGTAATGCACAAACACTAAAAGATACATTACGCTTGTATTTATGTAATGTGTGTTGTATGTACGCACTTAGATTAGCCAGCCAAGTGCAGTTGAAGGCGATGTACGCAAATAGCGACAGAAACTATACAAATAAGCATAAATAAGCAGCAGCAAACTACAACAAAAAAGAGCATTAGTGCGGCTATACACAGATACATGTATTAGATACTTGGCGCAGATTTTTGCTTAACTTTGAGCACGTTTTTTAAACTTGTGATTTTTTTTCTGTTTTTTTTTTTTTATTATTGCGTAGTCAACTGTCTGTTGTTTTATTGACTTTTTATGTAGTCATTATGCACAGCTTTTGTGCCTTTGAATTGTATCTGTAATTTTAACTTTGACAGCATGACTACTAACTGTCTGTCTATCAAAAAGTACCAAATGATCGATCACAACTACTTACTACTTAAATTAAAATAAAGTTGAAAGACTTTATACAAATTGGTTTTGTAAGCCTCTTTTTATAGAAAAGATACTTTACGCTATTTGAAGTGTAACTATTTATAGTGCAAACAAAAAAAGGAATAATAATAATAATAATAAAATAAATCTTCGACACTTGTAGTACAACGCAAGGTAAACATTTCTTAAAAATGTTCGTATACATCTCTAGCTATCTCTCTCATTTGTATCTGCCTAGCAATGTATCTTGCTCTAATCGCACAGCATTCACAGTTGCTAACTATGCGCATGCTGTGCGTATCGCGCAGCGGTGTGAAGGCGCTACAAACGTAGCGGGCGGTTATTTTTCTGGTATTTTCACTGTAACTCACGGCAAGCTGCCAGATACATTTTTGTATCTACAGAATACACGTTGATTCTTGCATTTCTATTGGGTTAGCTACAACTTGTCTGTTAACTACCTGCGCATTGTGAAATATTTGAGGTATTACTTGTGGGAAAAGCGCCTTTGATCTCACAATTTGACTGGCCGTCCGACCGTCCGACCGTCCGTCCGACCGTTCGTCCACGTCTATTCACGTCTGTGTGTTCGTTTGTTCACATTTGACGTTTCTTGCTCACTTGAGCGCGCAATGAATGGCTAAATTTCTAGCTGAGTATCTGTTAGTTTTATTTGCTCAGGTATTTTGACCCCAACACGCTGCGTACTTGCACATTCATGCTCTCACATCTTACACTGTTGTATCTGTTTGCTGTATCTTATCTTCAGTTGCTTATATTTTTCTTTTATTCTTGGCTGTAATTGTGCGTAAACGTGTAAATACCAAGTCAAGGTCGGTTAATCAATAATAATTATTTTTCACTTAATTACATTGCGTATGCACATAGCATTTCAAATGAGTTTCACACAGCTATAGACACATATACAATACTTCTATCTGTAGTTTTAGTTGTAACGCCTTAATTATTTACAATAAGCAAAGCATTTCGCTTTTTATTTTACTTTGCTTCTTTGCATAACAATTTCGCTTATAAATATTTGAACTAAAAATCGATTTACGAATGCTTGTATCTATCAACAGCAGGCATACGGATTTGTATCTTGTTTTTATTTTATTCTATTGCTTGCTTGCATAATGCTATATTGAAATATTAATGAGTAAAGCTTTGTATATCGCATCTCTTCTGTCTGACTGTCTGTTCGTTTGTTCGTTGCTCGTCTATTTCGCTAATGTGTAAGATCTTATCGCTGCAAATGATTTGTGTTTAGATACTGCGCAGATATTTTGTTGCTCAAATGATATTGACAGTTGAAATATTGTATTGGTGTATAAAATTTTGTTGTGTGAATCGAGCAACACTTGTGTAACCTTCACATATTTATTTTTCAATAAAGCTAAATCGAACGCCTTAATGCGCGCACAGAAATGTATCTAAAGGTTTTGTTCTCGTTTATAAAATTAATTATGACGTATATATTTACATAATTATGCGCGTTTATTGAACTTGTTAACATGTTTGTGTTGAATTTTTGTTCGAATTTGTTTTCATATTGGAAAAGTCTATGAGTGGAATAGTATATCTGGTGTTAGCATGAGATATTGAAGAGTGGAGAATTCTAATAACGTGTTTTCAATATCGGGCAGATATATAATTTTTACTTCTGTTTATTGGCTTATGTTGTATAATATCTGCAAAGCGTTTAAGTTTTTATCCTTTTTCTTCTTTTAAATTTTTTTTTTTCAATATTTACGAATCGTTTCAAGTAGTTTGTAGCATAAAATTGTTAATGAACTATTGTAGAACTTTTTATTAAAAATAAAGTCAAACGTTTAACTTTATTTATTAAAAGATATTTAAAGTATCTTAAAGCAAACAATTGTTACCAAAGTTCAAAAACAAACTGGCACTTTTTTTTTAAACGTTTGAAATACTTTTTTGTAAAGTCTACTTAAATTTTGAAAGTGTTGAAGCTCAATTTGATTACTTCTTGATTTGATTCTTCGAGAAAAATTCAGTTTCTAGCAACTGTTCCAGCTAGCAGAAGTATCTACGTGTAGTAAACTATTAGCAATACATTTTAGCTATTTATTCTGCATTATGCATTTAAATGCTTTAAGCGCTTTGGAACACATTTTCTTTATTGAACTACAATTCACATTGCAAAACTTATTGAAAATAGTTGCTGCTAGCAATAATTCTTTTTCACTTCTAAATTAAAAACATTTAGATGCGCTTCAGTAGATATTTACCAACTATTTCACTTCAATTGTGCATTTATCATGCCGCAAAAAAAAAAAAAAAAAACATAACAATAAATACGATAGATAAAGAATTCCAAGCCCAATCAGTCTACGCAACTGAAAATTCTAATTACAGCAGACACTTGACGTGCAACTTGAATCTACTGCAGCGTTCCCCTTGCTGCCAATTCTTTGCAATCAATTCAAGTAAGTTTCTTGTGCATCCAAAACTTTTGCATTTTTCAAAGTCAGTTGAGTTCAATGCAAATGCATCGGGTAAAATATTTGCATACCGCTTGCACCTACAGCAATGGCAAATGCTACTCAAACGTACGTACGTACAACTTCAAGTCCAAGAGTGGAAATGCTATTTGTTTGCTGTATTTCTTCAACTGCTGTTTATACCCTATACAAAAAAGTATTTGTAACTGGGTATATTGGATTGTTGAGCTGTTGAGCTGTCAAAATGTATGTAAGGAAGCATCGGAGACACCATATGGTGTATATATATATAACAGAACGTAGCAAGATCGAGTCGAAATAGCCATTTCCGTCCATCTGTCTGAGAGCAAAGTACATCATCTAGCGAGGACTGAGACGAACTAAATGCACAGTATATTCTCTCTATGTATATGCAAGAGTAACTTGAATTTTATAGCTCGCAACCGTTTTACCGCAGTGGAAAAGAGAATCATATTCAGTTGTCAATAAGTAGATCAATCATTCATTTTTCCATTCAATTCTCAAGCTAAGCCAGCTGAGAAATTATATATTACTACGTAAAGAATATAGCGTGCATAGGGCATAATATAGTCGTGGACCTCGACTATTGCTCTTTCTAGTTTTTTTCGTTTTTTCGTTTTTTTTTTCATTTACCGCTTCAAGTGATTTAGTCTTTCCAAGCTGACTGACTGACTGACCTGCTCAATAAATTGCTCAACTGTAATTTAGTAAATGTATTGAAACCGAACAGCAAGTCGAACTTTTGCTGTAGATACTTTTTTTTTCGCTTCTACTCTTTGCTACACAAATTTTTCTTTATTATTTCAGTATTTTTTGCAGGCGTTTGTTTGTGCCAAACAGTTTGTGGATTTCACAAATTTTTTTCTTTCTCATTTTGGCCAAAGTTAGCTAAGTGAAACGAACACGTTTTATTTGTCGAACGCGTTGTTAGAGTATCGAGACTTTTCGTCTCTCTCTCTCTCTCTCTCTCTCTCTCTCACTGTGCGCTCTCTTTCAGTTATTAGATACTTTCGGTAGTGCAGCAATGTAAGATAGAAAGTTGTGGGTGTCATGTGTACAAACTGCTACATGAAACCAGTGATTTTGCATTGTCTTTGGTGCATTTTGTTTTAAAACAGAAGTAAATAATAATTGGTTTGGAGACTTTGACATTGTTTATAAAAAGTTGCTTTGAGATAGTTTGTAGCTAAGTGCTAGTCAAGAGGCAGCTATGCCACGCGAGGCGGATACAGATATTTTGTAAGAACTGACTTATGTATATTTCTCTTGTCTAATAAAAAGCTTCAAGCATGTATATTTTAATGAATGATCTATAAAAATAATTCTTCGAAACTAAGTATTATGCTAATCGTTAGACTTTAAAATAGTAAAACTTTTAGAATAACATATTGAAGCTATCTAGTCCAATGAAATGCTATCGCATTGTAATGCATTGAAGTAGACGTCCAATGCACTTCAGAGTATCTTTGAAAATATTCCATATCTGCAAATTTAAATTAAATTTGCAAAGAGAGCTTCAGTATTAAATATTTAAACTTAAACGAAACTTGTTTTATTATTATTATATCCCGAATTGTTCTGATTACCACAGGCATAAGGATACTACTGTAGTAAGTGCATTGATAGACATTGCCTAAGATTTCTCATATTAAAGGCTAAATGCATATCTTGAGCTTTTAAATCACGAAATTCAAATCAAAATGCGTGTTAGAAAATTTCTTCTGTTCACGTTCTGCGACACAATTTTGACCAACTTCTACTGATCGAATTGGGCTGAAATTATGAAACTTTTAAAAACGATGAAGCAACTATTTCAAGTATTTACATTTGTTAGTTTGAGAAAGTTACAGTAACCGGACTGCTTTAAGAGTGTTTTTTGAGTGTATGCCGTTATATTCTTTAGCACGCCCTGCAGCCGACCGGCTTGATGGCTTTGTGGATGGTATAAGTGGATGGAATTTCTGGCGATCGAATTCCAAAAAAAACTTATATATCTCTTCATTTTTTAAATGTGTCTAAATTTCATTAGCTCCATTAACTCCAAACAATTTTTTTTTTCATATTTTGAAATATTGGGAGATCAATCTTTTACGAACATTCGAATTATAAATTTTCCCAAATTGGACATAAATTATAAATGTTATTTCTAAAATGAATGAAATTGGTAATTTTAATGATTTTGACGTAGTGTCTGGGCCGGAGACGCATGACAAGCAAGTGGTCACATCGAAACAGGCTCAATCAGCCAGTAACGCTACCTAAGACTCAGTGTCAGAGCTAGAACGTTTGAGGGCCATCATAACGGAAACGGGCTCTGCGACACAAAGTGTTGTCTTTTGTACCCTAGCTTGGATATGGTTGAGTTAATTTATCTATGATCTTCTCAGTCTCATTAATGAAACGGAGATTGTCCTTAGACGAGGTGTTTCTCATCAGATATAATAAAAGGTTTGTTCATCTGTACAATTCTGAGCCTGGCCAAGGCCGGGCAGTCGCATAGCAGATGTAATCTAGTTTCGTAATCCTCAAGACAAAGTCTGCACTCTGTTTCTGAGGAGAGACCTAGTTTATTTAAGTGATATCTCAGTGGATGATGGCCGGTGAGGTAGCCCAAAAGCAACCTCAGGTCAGATCTATTAAGATATGCGTTGGTTTTAAGGTATATAGGACGGGTTAGTAGCTTGGCCTGCCGTAGACCAGGATATTGTATCCAGTACCGGGAGGAAGTGCGTTTAAACCGATCTACTATGAAATATTTTGACTTAGCCCAGCTAAGTCCGCAAAAAGGCTCTGGTCCTATGAAAGAAGTTGCGGAATCAGTCCTGGCTAGTTCATCAGCAATTTCGTTGCCCTCGATTCCCTTATGGCCAGGTACCCAACAAATAGCGACTTTACAGCCGATTGCCAGTTGTTGGAGGATGTCATAACAACGAAGAACCAGTTTCGAGGAGAAGTACCAAGAGGATAATGCTTTAATAGCCGCTTTGGGACTTTTATAAAAAAAGATGTCGGGCGCAGACCTCGATGGCATGGACCTCAGATTGAAAAACCGTGGGCCAGGCACCCATGGCAATAGAGGGGTCTGAAGTTACCCGCACCTGTGTCCGTATCGGTAAGTGAACCATCAGTGAAACAATTGATCGTAGATGGCCCAGTACCAGGGCTGCCCCCCTCCCAGTCTGATCGACTGGGAAGAAGAACTGAGAAGCGTCTGACGAAACGAAGTTCCGTGGACAAAAGTCTGTAACGTTACAGATTTCGATGCCAGTGATAAGTTTAAGGATACTAGAGTGGCCCAGTTCACCTAGCGTCCGACTGAAGTCTCAGAGCCTCTATTGCTGCTGAGGATTGAATAAAAATGTGCAGCGGAGATATTAGCAACTAAACGAAAAAAGTATCAAAAAAGTATTTTTTTGAGGAAATCTTTAATACATCTTCTTCTAAATATTTCAATAAATTGATTTTTCGGAGTCTTACAAAAACAGTATAAGCAATATTGATACACGTTGTTATTTGATTTTCAAGCTGCGGTTTATTTATTGTTTTTTTTTTTAAGATATAGAAATAGTTTGAATCTTTTCATTTTATGAAGAACTATCGGTAGTTCTCAGCAATTCCTGGGATCAAATATTCCAATTAAAAATCTGTAATTCGAGTTCGAATCAAAAAGAAAAATAAATAAATCAAATTTAGAAATATTGTATAGTTTGTATAAATAATGTTTTTATCGTTATAAGGCTAAAACAATTCTGTGAAATATTCGTGCAAATTCGTGTAAATTTTTAAATAATCATAGCCTTTATAGAGAATTTCGTTTGCATGATTTAGGTCTTCTTATGGACCCTAAATTGAGATATAATTATCATAGTGTGAGTGTGGTAAACAAAGATAAAGGTATTCTAGGCTTAATAAAGCGTTGGTCTAATTTGATTACCCTTATACAACGAAACTTCAATTGTTCGTCCGATTTTAGGATTTGTATCTTGTGTTTGGAACCCACATTATGCTACTCATCAAAATCATGAAATGAGTCCGTCCAAAATCAGTTTCTGTTTTTTGCACTCAGAAACCTCAATAGGGCCCCTGATATTCATCTTTCACCCTACGTGGATCGCTTGAAACTAATTGATATTCCAACCCTATCTGTATGAAGGTCTATGCTCTCTGTTGTCGTTCTTAATAAGATACTTTCTGGTGAAGTTGATTCTCCTTACTTGCTCCAATCTTTATTTCTTAATGTCCCCTCACGCTTTACACGTAACTATGTGCCCTTAAGGTTGTCACATTGCACAAAAAAATATGCTTGCCATGACTCAATACGTTTTCTCTGCTATATCTATAAAAAATTCTGTCATCTATTCTCTCTTTTGCTTCTTCTTTGAACTTTGTAAAAAAACTTGTCCTTAACTCTGAACTACAATAAATTGTAATCTCATATTTTCATATTCTTAATCTTTTGATTGGAAATTGCGTCCGCTTGAACCACTTTCATTGCTGTTAGTCGAGGCAGAGTGGGTCAACCTGGTGGCCGAACAAAAATTCGCCAACAGGTCTGAGTGGTCGAAACGTTCTCCTATTAATTATAAGTTTTTAGTGTTAAGATGTTCTGCATTATAAAAAATATACGTGAATTATGGTTAAGCAACTATTTAATTTTTATGTACTAGTTGCAATAAATGGTTAAATGCTCTTTCCCGAAAAATGCTTTTTTTATGAACATTTTTTTAAATGCATTTTATTGCATAAAGCGAGTTAAATGATTATAAGTTTAAATCAATTAAAAGGGTTGTTTTGTTGGCCATTTTGTATAATATTTGTAAAAATTGGCAAAAAGCTTTTTCAGAAATACCTTCGAATTGAAATGCTGGCGAAATTGAGCCGAATGCGATTCTTTTCAAAACATACCCTATAGTTGGGCGACTCAACTATAGTTAGTATATATTTTTAATGCTACTTGAATTTCATGTTCCCTACTACAGGACTGATTTTATACTTGGAAAATAGCGTTACATGTAACGTTTTCTGTATTTAAACATATTTAAAACCGTAAATACTTGTCTTCTCAAATCTGTGAACTATTTCCGTTGAAATAAAGAATATCAAATATTCATGTTAGATAAGAAGTCTTAGTTTCCATCAACATCAAAGGAGAGAGAAAATTAATTAATGGTTTAGTCTAAATTGGTTCGACTTCTTATTATTGTTCTGATTTAAACTTGTATGGTTTATACAGATCTTTGATTATCATTTATCTACCTACATACATATGCAAGTATACCAAATTTTCGTGTTTGATGCTAGCATACAGAAGTTAGACAAACTTGATTCCAATAATAAGAAACCTTTATTGAAATCATGCAAAAAAAAAAAAAAAAAAACCAATTGAAACAAAGAAATGCAACGCAATATGCTCTTTGGCATCGAATATATTTCTGATTAGAAGTCTTTATAATACTTCTCGAGAAACTAATTTCTAGCTAGCTTACTATACGCTATAAATTAAATGAGTATTTAGCTACTTGTGGCATTTGTGACTTACCTTTTTCATTATAATTTCCATTCAATTTGATGTCGATCGATTCGAAGTAACCCTTGACGCTATCGCACTGCTGCTGCATGCTCAACGCTGTTGCGGAAGCGGCAGCGACATCTTTGCTACGTGCCAGTCGACGTCGCTGGTGACTGGCGTGGGCGGCGTGTGCAGAGTGGGCGTGTGCATGTTGATGATGCGATTCACGTGGTAAACTTTCATAACTCTCCAGACTCAAATGTTTAGCACTGCTCGCATGCGCAGCAATGCACAAAGCGATGACCCCGACAAAGAGTAACATGCGGTGGAAGAGCAGATTACGCATAAGCGGCAAAGATGTCGCATGTCGTTTAGATTCCGTGTTAAGCGCAGCCATTGTTAAAATTTCACAACAACAAAAAAAAAAAATGAACCAAAAAATAATATATCACAAACTCAAAAACTTTGTTTTATGTATTAAAAACAAACACTCGTATCTTTGAGATACTTTAACTTCTTAAGTATTGCGCTGACGGCTGCTGTTGTTGTTGTTATTGTTGTTGTTGTTGTTGCTTAAATATTTAATGCGGCACACGCGTTGCGTTTGACACTTTATTGCATAGCCTAAATGCGCAAGCAAGCGGCCGAGCGTGTTTGACACGTGCAATTGTTGTAGACAACGTTGTAGATACAAATGTATCTGAACAGCTGTTTTGTATCTGATATTGCTTGCAATTTATTTGGCAGACATCTTTTGCAACAATCACAACAATGACGGCGACGTCAACATTCACTTTTGCCGGTAAGCGCGACTGAGCGACAGATAGAGAGAGAGAGAGAGAGAGACAGAGAGGAAGAATGACAAGAAGCAGAGAAAACGCGACGTAGTGAGAGATACAATGCACACAGATACTCAGCAGGCTACACTTCACAAACACACGTTTAACACGCACTGCTTGTAGTATGCTTGTTTTTGTTGTTGTTGTTGTTGTCGATTCGTAGCGTTCGCAGACAGCGCGACTAAAAGCAAAGAACCTTTGTATGGGCGCAGGGCAGTTGAGGGGCACTATTGCACGCACAACCTGTACTATGCTTTGTATCTGTATCTATGTATCTGCGTATGTTGCGGCGTATCTACGACTAATGACCGTTTGACGACGTTAACGTTAACAGCGGCGTTGACTGCGTTGTTGTTGTTGTTGGTGTATAATTTTAATTTTTATATATATTTTTTTTTATTTTCGCAAAATGTGCGAAATCTCGCGTAGCTGAATTTTGTGATTGCTGTTGGTGTGGTTTTTGTTGACGACTCTTTTTCGTTTTGTTGTTGCTGTTGCTGTTGGTTTTTGTATCTTTTTATTCGGCTGTATTTATAAAACAGAAAATGAGATAAATAAGAATCTCAAATTTTTAAACGCACAGATTTCTACACTTGTTCAACACTTTCGCACTTTTTTTTATTTCGAGATGATTTTATTTTAATAAATTTATTAATTTATCTTGTAGATAGATTTAAATGCTTCGCTTTTGATAATTTTTAAATGATTTTAAGCTTAAGTTGCTGCTGTTATTGCAGATTATACATCTCAAATGACATAATCAGCTACAAACATTTGTAAATATTAATTTTTTACAATATATTTCAAAAATATTTTGCAAAATATTTACAATATTCTATTTCGTTTGTATTTGCTTGTGTAGATACTTTTGCTTTTTGCTATGCTTGCCTCGATTTACTCTAGTTGAACAAATTAATGTGTTTAGTATCACTTTGCTGTTTTATTGCGCCTTTTTCAATTATTTTTGTTTTATTATTTTGTTATTGTAACTTTGCTTTGTTTGCTATTTTTTAAGATTCTTATTTTGCATTTGTAGAACGCACACACTATCTTTCTATTTTACTATATATTTTGTTCTTTCGTCGTTTGTATTTCGTTCTCACCGGTTCGCGTACTCAGATAGTTAGACCAGAGAGCGAGCGAGAGCAGACACCCGTTCCGAACGCGCTGAAGTCTCGTGCACAATTGTTTCGTGCTGACTGCTCTTGACTGCTTCGATGCTAAGACTTTGCAATTGAGATACGTTGTTGTTCATACAAGTTCCATAGATACAGTCCACATAGCATAGCACTAAATGTATCTCAAACCATTTACGAACGTGTTGCATGCGCATTTGTTGGATTGCGCTGCTCTGTTTAGTTCGAAGTTGTTTGATGTTGTTTGCAGCAGTTTTGAATCGGTTTGATGCTGCATGCCGTGGCGCTTAGAACGATGAGATAAGTTGAGTCCGTATTTGATCTCCAAAACTTCGAGTATAACAATTAGAAACACGAATTTCTACATTTTGAACTAGAATGTGGAAACGTGCGCACGTGGTAATTTTAGATAGAGTCAGTGTGGGGGGATCGGGACCGAATATCGTGTTCTAATTTCGAATACAGTATTTGCATATTCTGGGTACAATAAATATGTATTCAATCCAGTACCCGGAAATAAACCTTTTTGGAAAATACTTCACATAAAAGTTTATTTCGTTCATTTGACTCGGTCCTTGCATGTAAAGGAGTGAAAGTGAGGTGAAATTTAATTAGTTATTGGCCTTATACCTATCCTACACTTCTAAAAAAAAAACATAAACAAAGTTAAACTGTATAACATCATTTTCTGTGCTCGGTGCACACATACAATCATGTCGATTAAAAAATTTTTAAGACTTTTTGGCATTTGATTTTTAATCTGTGTTAGCTCCAAAGTAGCGCATTTGGAGCTATCATAGAAAAACAATGACAGTATTTTTTTCTCAGCTCATATAAATAATATAAACCCTAGTTGTGACAATTGGAATTCGAAGCATCCTAAACATATAAAAAGTGGACTTTGAAAACGCTCCAGGAGCTATGAGGTCATGTGTATCTTCAACTTAAACATCATTCACAATAACAAATATATCATTCTTAACATTACGGCGGCAGCGGCTTAGGAAAGCTTACCACTTCGATATGACGCAGGAGTAATATTCTACTCAAACCTGATGGGGAAAAGCTATGCACCAAATTTACTTAACATGATTGGATCAAAGTCCGAAGTGTTGACATATACTTATGACGTGTAATTATATACTATCGACTCTAAAACGGGGTTTACATTACCGCAACAAGAACACAATCACAGTTGCGTCAAAATCGGTCGGATAGTTTTGAAGTTCATAAGCAACGACAGATCTCATTTTTATATGTACGTTTCAGTTGTTCCAGACGTTGTTTTGGGTCAAATATTTAAATTTTCTTTGTACAAATCGTGTTCGAAAACCATCGAAAAAAAGACAAATTTATGCAAATAATTTGCATAAACATATTTTATAGATATATATTTTATAGAGATATCGAGATGAGACTATGATCATTCTCTAATCTTAGATATAACCAATGATTCTATGAAATTTCCATGCTATTCGGTCCGACTGATTCGGAGCTTTTGCACTTTTGCCACTTTGAAATCGAGCAGTTTAAACGCTTCAATAGATTCTTCTGGCGTTTAAAAATGTTGACCTTGCAGTTTGTTTTTTATGTGTGGAATGGAAACAAAAAGAAGTTATTGGGTGCAAAGTCTGGACTGTAAAGCGGATTACGAATCAATTCGATGTTGTGAGTGCTCAAAAATTCTGTTGTGTGAACCGATGTGTGAATGCTCGCATTGTTGTAGTGAAGGATGATTCGTCTTCGGCGGTTCATTTTTCTCAATTGTCCGAATTCTTCTTGCAAACAAATGATAGTGTACCATTCAGAATTGACCATCGTACGCTGTTCTAATGGAACATAACCTGTTTTTTCGAAAAAAAAAAAAACGGAGAACCATTTGCTTCGAAGTGCTTAGTCCGCGAATAACTTTTGTTGCATTTGGTTCACTTTGAAACATCGATACAGCTGGTTTCTGTTTTGTTTCAGGCTCGTATGCATAGATCCATGTTTCGTCACTTGCTATGATGTCAAAGACGTGCTTTGACAATTGCGGGTGGTATCCAACGCAAACAAATCTTCTTGATGGTCAAGTGTTCTGTAATGTCGAATGTGTGCTGCGTCCAGAAATGCCCAAGAATGTCACAATCTCTCGGTATGTTACATGACTGTCTTGTCTAATAAGTTGATGCACAGCATTGATGATTTCTGGGATAATAGCTGTTTTGGAACGAACTTCTTTCTTTTTTGGTCGAAATTTACATTGGAAATTTTTTTCGGCCGAGATGAATATTGCAACTCATTGTAAATAGTACAAATACAAGGTAACCCTCGTTTAATATGCTTTGAAACTATACGAAGGTCGATAAAATTAAAAATCAGAGCATTCTCAATACAGGAAACTGAGCTCAGACGCGCAAATCACTTGGATAAAAACGTCTAAAAAACGTTTGACACCTTCAGTTTAGCCATATAATATTAAAAATAAAATGGGATTAACTATTACTCAAGGTGAGGCGGCATAACTTTTTTTTTTTAAAAGCTATCTGAACTTGGTATCCCAGCAAAGATCGTTCGGCTTTGCATGATGAAGCTATCATACACCCAAAGCGGCGTCAGAGTAGGAAAGAACCTCTCCGAACCCTTTGATACCAAGAGAGGTTTCAGGCAGGGTGATGCTTTATCGTGCGACTTTTATAATCTCCTGATGGAGTACATCCTACGCCAATGCCCATACGTAGAACGATCGGGCAAGATCTTCATTAGAAAGTGATGCTACGCGCATATGCTGATGAAACAGCCTTCATAGGCATCAACGAACGGCGAGTAAGCAGGGCGTTCTCGGATATTGAGAATCAGTCACATCTCATGGGCCTAGCGGTGAACGAGGGCAAGACGAAGTACTTGCTGTCCACTCGCAGACCATCAGCGCGTCATAGATGGTCTGTGAGTATGGAGAATTTCAACTTCAATGTTGTAGAAAACTTCGTCTATTTGGGAACAGAAATTACCAGCGACAACAATGTTAGCCGAGAGATCAGACGAAGAATCACGCTTGCTAATCGATGCTACTTTGGGCTCAGCAAGCAAATTAGAAGTAGAGCCCTCTCTCGAACTACGAAGATAAAAATCTATGACACTGATAATCCCGGTCCTACTGAATGGCGCAGAAGCATGGACACTGACATCAGCGGATTCGTAGGATTTTTGGTCCCCTTATGGGCTGGTCACCTCTTCCGGATGAACCCCGAAGCTGCAGCACTATAGGTTTACGACGGAAACCTGAACTTGATTGGTGGACGGCGTCAGAGAGGACGTCCGAGCTTAAGATGGCAAGATCAGGTCTATGATGAACTGAATAAGCTCCGGATTGCCAGTGACTGGCGTTGGCGCGCACTAAACTACATCGAATGGTGCGCTTTCCTACGTGCGGCCTTGGCCGATAGACGATTGTAGAGCTACCTAAGTAAGTAAGTAAGCTATTAAACAGCACCGCCATCTCTTGGGAAATTAAACGCATAGGATACAAGTAGACATATTGTAGACGTGGCATTCAAAATAAACTTGACCTTCGTATGTATGAAGCAAATTTTAAAACCCAAGTTTGGTGACTCTATCTTTTATGCTCTTCGAGATTATACAATACAAACGAATGACAGATAGATGAGCGGATGGACATAGCCATATCGACGCTGATTTTAATGCTGATCAAGAATTTATACTAGATATACATTCTGGTGCCGGCAAGGCAAGTATAACAATAGACAATATGTTTTCAAACCATAATATTATTATTCAAATTTTGTATCTATTACGCGTATTTATTTATTCGGTTCCTGCATGCATGAACTAATATGTAGATTAATTATTTGAATGCATTCAAAATTATAACGAAACGAATTGGTTACCATTTTTTAGGTACTTTGCTATCGTACTAAGTATAGGTACTAATATACACAGCAAATATTAAATGTAACATGTACTATGTCCAAGCACTACTTTCATTATTAAATCTTTTTGAATTTTTTAACATTTATACATACACCAATCACTTCTACCTGCGTTCGAAAGCATTTCACTTTCTATGAAAAAACCAGCAATGCAACATCACACTGAGCTACATGCAGTGCAATACCGCCGGATAATCCCTTTTAAAACCAGTGTGAAATCTGCAGCTATGAAGCCATCAACAAAGCTAAAGTGTGTGGCAACACACTGTGCAGCGCGACGCCTCTTTAAATAGTCTCGAACAATGATACAGCATAGCTCTACAGATAGTATATGTATGTCTATACTTATATATATATATATATATATATATATATATATATATATATATATATATATATATATATATATATATACATATATATCAACTATGTTAATTACGTACCAAACGAAACGATAACGACCACCAGGAATTTCAATAGCATTACTCACAAAAAAAAAAAAAAATCAGATTCAAAATCAGAATCAGAATAACAGCCGAAATTCCATAAAAACCGAATATTTACCAATGAGGAAGATAGATAGAAAGAGAAAGAAATACAACAAAAAACAATGTGAGTTATAAATTATTTAAAAGTAAACCTGTAGTTATGCAGCATGAGTCATCACCACCACCAACAACAACAAAAACAATACCAATGGCAAACGGAAATATGCAAAAAAAAAAAAAAAAAAAAACCGACAATCAGAATATCTGGCAGCACATAAAAAAGAGTTAAAAACAAAAAGAAAAAAAGTCTTTAAAAACCAGAAACGCAAAAATCAGGCAACCAAATACACGAAAAATGCCGTGAAATAAAAGGAAAGAAGTCCACAAGATACAACAAAAAAAAAAAAAATCGACCAGTAAGAGTGCCGAAAAAAAAAAAGAAAAGATTGAAAAGGTGAGGTCGAAAATTAAACACCACCAAATCATTTAGATAAAGTTATAAATTATAATGTACGAACATTGGTGAGAAGAGCCAAAATGCACAGCAAACGCTCATCGAAAAATAATTTTGTTTTCTTCCTTTGGTTCCATTTACTCTACTCGTATGTAGAATATGTAGAATAATAATACAGAAGAAAATTTTAATTGCGTTGTAGCCGAATTTGCGATACACTTCACATGCGCTTCAAAGAAGTATAAAATATGAGTATGTATTTTGGACTCTATAAAAATAATTACAATAAAAGTACAAGTTGAAAGAAACGGTAGAAGAGTAAACTTTTAAGCAACATATCTGCAAAAAATTGAAGAGTAATATTTATACATTAACCCTTTGTCGACCACTGCTACACCAGTGAAGCTTTAATTTTCGAATATTTCAGTGGAAAAACTATTGAATCAAGTTTGTGCAATAGGGAGGGAATGTGCCAGTCGAAAAGTACCTAATTTTCAAGAGCAGATTCGACTTTTTGCCTAAGAGATCAAAATAAAAACCAAAAAACCATTTTCTCCCGCTTCTTCGTGCTACAGTATTTTGGAGTATGGACAGGTCCAAAGTTTTTTGGAGAAGTTGCGATCAACTTTCCTCGTTCCAACAAAAAAAAAAAAAAAAACTGACTACGTCGCAATGGTCGTCAACGATATTAATAGCCGTCTGACACACTAATAATACGAGTATGAGCATATATTTTTCTCTTAACTTTTTTCGGAATTTTAAAAACGACATAGTGTGCGAACGGGATAGCTATATATACACACAGCAACATTTTTCACGTCGCGTCGTATAGGTCACAATTGACTTTTGTTTATGTTTTTTATTAAAATAAACAGAATCAATATAGCATAGTATTTATTTGCGTATGGCATGCCAAAGCAAATGACTTTGCATTATTCATTAATGTTATTTTTATTAGTTGTGCACTATTACACTTTTTGTGTAAAGAGTGACCGAATTAACAAATAATTCAAAACACAGCACAAAAAAATATAGATAATATATAAACTATTTTTGCGGAACTGTTGTTACTTTGTAATTTTTGACTGCAGCGTTGCCTTATCGTTCACACAGATGCTCGTATATATATATATAGTATTTTCCTCATTTTTGTCCACCTGGTTATCGTTTCACTTTCTGATGAAACTATATTTCAACCTCTCGTAACTGGAGATTTTTTGCTTTGTCTATTTTCTAATTTGAAAGAGAAAATCTATGCATCACACATTATTCGACTAAGTGCATTCGCGTACTGCCAATCTGCGAAAGCAGTCGTATTCATTTTTACCGTTGACGACCATAAGGACATATAGTAGGTTCCATTCGATTTGCGATTTTTCACATACATTTTTTTAATTACTTTTTTTGTATCTTAGGGTCTCTGAACACGAATCCGGTGTCGGATTTATATTGTTAGCAACAATCAAAATTTTATTTAATCATTATTTTTGGTGTTTTATTTGATTTTGGTTCATTATTCTTTACGTACTCATGAATTCTCGTATGAGTTGAGCTTTTGAGTAGTTTTTCCTCATATGATTTTTGGACCTGAGTTCTTAGCGCGCCAATTTTGCAGTCAGTTGGAAGTGTTGCCAGGTTAAAATTTATTTGAACATTTTTGGATAATTTTCAATACGATACTAACGTATTTTTGTGTGTCTTTAACAAAAAATATGCCTATTTGAAAAAAAGAGGATTTTGTCAACTGAAACTGTTCGTTGAAAATTACTATGTAGGCTGAAATGTTATTTGCAAATCTAAGAAATTGAGTTTTTAAACAAGTTTGTTTCTCACAAGTGCCATCTATCTTTAGACTGCAGTAAAAAAAAAAAACGAGTTCTGCGTAGGGATTTAACACTTTCCTTTCAAAGGCAAAACTCCGAAGAAATCTAGTAGTAAACCGAGTGGGATGAATCTGGACAAGTTTTTGAACCGTTCCGTAACCATATCCGTCACAATAGACCAGACGCCAAGGAACAGTCGTAACAACGTACTTCTTTGGGCGAATCGGTACCGAAGAAGGACAAGGTGACTCTGCCGGCCATCAAGGTCACTAATGGGCTGATCATATTGATTACAATCAAATGAAAAGAAAAGCTATAAACGCCGTATATTATATTACCCAGAAGAATGAGAACATCGCTGAAATATGAAAAGATTTGAGAAATCGTATAAATTAAAAGGGATAAAGAAAAATTACAAAAGTTTTGGACGGAAAGTGTTCATTCATTGTTGGTGATACATTTACAAATAATAAGGTGTGCGATAGTGATAACTATACTTTTAAATACAGGAATTAAAAAAAAACGAAATTTTAAAAAAATAAAAATAAAACAATATTGTTTTTCTAGAAATATTTTGTCAATTTCTGGTGAGATTAGTTTTTTTTTTTTTTTTTTGTATTGTTCAAAGCACTTTTCTCTTCCTTCTCGCTGACGAAAGTATACTTGAACTGCTCGTAAAACATCTATCAAACAACCAGCTAAAAAGCACGAAAAGAAAATTTCGATACTACAGAGTATCGCTTTAACAAAATCACAAGAAGCTTGTATATAAATTTACAGAACCCTCTTCACGGTTTGGTACAACAATGTTTCGGGGAAAAATTGGTCGATATAGAACTGGTTCGTCATCATCATCATAATTATTGAAATCTTTGAACTTTATCCAATCCTTAGACAGCCATTAAATAATATGTTACATGCTTTCAGGAGTTACTGAAGTACATCAGTTTTAGGAAGGTGCTATAACTCCTACTTTATACATTTTACGAGTATATTCTAGGAAGCGTTGAAACTGATCTCTTGATTCTAAAGAAAAAAAAGTAGGAATTAGCACATTACTTCACGTACTTATATTGACTTCTCTTATTTAGATACTCAATTTATTTAATTAATATTAAATTCAACTAATTGTTGCCTAAATCTTATTTTTGTTCAGCAAGTTGCGACAAATCGAATATACTGTGCCGTAGCAAGGGGATGAATGGTGGGTTGGTTGGTCCTCCCGGGCTTAGATGGGCAACCAAATTGTTTTGCAGCATAAGTATTATCTACATCTGTTTATTGTACTGTACTTTACTTTAAGTATTTTTTGTGTTTGTTGTGCTATTTCAGTACATTTGTATTTGTTTCTGTCTCTCTCTCTCTATCCCTCTCTCTCTCTCTATCCCTCTCTCTCACTGTTTTCCGCTCTTTTTGAATTCATGATTAAAAATTATATGCTTATCACTTGGGTTATATACGGTAGTTTTAGAGAGGTTATAAAATGTGTCAATAATATTGAGTTAATATAGCCTTGAATATTAGAAAGAACCTTGTTTTTTATTATGTTGAATATGTAAAATTTTGTATTACATAGCAGCATTTGCGGAAGATTATAGTTTTCTGCTTTAATTGGAAGAAAAGTGCAGCTGAAACGCTTCGAATGCTTTAGGAAGTTTATGGTGGCAATGCCCCAACTTATAAATCATGTAGGGAATGGTTTCAGCCTTCAAGAATGGTAATTTCAGCGTTGTCGAGACGCCACGCTCTGTACAGCTAAAAAAAATCGAAGACAAAGAATTGGAAGCAATATTCGATGTAGATCCTACTCAAATGCAAGAGGTGCATGCATAAACATTGGAAGTGACTCAACAAGTAGTTTCTGTGCGATTGAAATCCATGAATTGAAACCGAGAGATGTTGAAAA
Organism: Leucophenga montana; assembly: GCA_035044765.1. Lineage (NCBI taxonomy): Eukaryota > Metazoa > Arthropoda > Insecta > Diptera > Drosophilidae > Leucophenga > Leucophenga montana. Next base: position 84,280 of record JAWNNQ010001263.1, on the reverse strand, counting down.
ACGATTTTTTCACTTGCGGGAAGCTGATTCAAAAGCAACAAAGACAGGGTTTTGCATATTCTACGGTAACACCAAGCCGAAAAAATACTAAGCTAGGCCCGGTCAATCGTTACCATCGTTCTCACTATCAACACCAAAGCCGAATTTTCATGGCTCGAAGGTCATGTTGTGTTTATGGTGGGACCAAAAGGGTGTTGTCTACTATGAGCTGCCGCAACCTGGCGATTCCATTATGGACGATCGGTATAGGCTACAATTGATTCGTTTGAGCAGGGCATTAGAAGATAAATGGCTAGAATATGAGCAAAGACAGAGTTATTCTTCTGCATGACAACACTGGAAACGCTCAAGTATGATATTTTGGCGCACCTACAGTATTCTCAGGACATTGCTTCTTCTCATTACCCCTCATCATTGGTTCATTTCTTTCCCAGAAATCGAATATTGGCTCCTAACTTGAATTGCATCTAAAAACGAGACATCCGAAGATAGAATTCGAAAATTACCTAAGAGGTGAAATAAATTAGTAACCAGCGATGGAGAATACTTTGATTAATCTTTTCAATTATTTTGTTCTGTTCACAAAAACCAAACTAATTTGGAATCCCAATACTTTCTCGAAATTTTTTCTCATTGCTTTTCTTGACTCTCCTACTTTCCCTTTTCTTCTTGCTCTAAAAAAAAAAGAACAAAACTAGGTTCGAATAACTTTTCAAAATAGCAAGTTTAACAGCGAATAGCACGTAGTTCTACATGAAAAATTTGCATGGATCTCTATTTGCTAATGATCTTCACTAAATCTATTTGCTTTCACATGTTGACTTTAGAAGTTCGCTGGCACTGCTCTACAAATAATCCGACAAACTGCTAATACACCCTATCTACTCGAATGTGTGCAGGGTACATTTACAAATCCTTTCTCTGCCGCTCTTCATACTTTTTGAAGAGATCGCGCATACAAGTAAATTCCTGTATGTCGTCGAACATGAAAAAGATTCGTTGTTGCAGATGAAATTGGTTTAGGGGCAAACAAAAGCGGGACAACTAATACATATATAGTCAAAAACCGTTGAAGCAGAATTTTTCTTGCCACTGTCACAAATAACACCGATACAGGTAACACTCTCCGCCTCTGTATTTGTGAGTTTGCAGGAAGTGACGCGCACAGTCGCCAGCCGGGATGAAGGTTAAAAAATTAAATGAAATTTATACAAACGGAATCTATAAATTATAAATGAAACGCTTCAAGTTCAGTTGGCCTGTTTTAACTATTTTAGGGCAACGCTTGCAGAAAGCAGCAATATTAAAAAAAAAAAAAATGTATCTGCTTGTGTAGTATTCTGTTTCCAGTACAAATTTTGGTATTCCAATTTTGAATATGGTTTAGTTTGTGGATCGGTTTTTATTTTGCGTTCGATACTCAAATTTCATTTAAACGCATGATTTAGTGCAACCAACTAAAGAACGAAGACGACGAAGAAGAACGAGCGAGCGCACATTCCTCAAGTGGTAGTAGAAACAAATATAAACATACATCCGTACATAAGTAAGTACCCTGCCTTCCACTGTTGCCGCATAACTCATGAAGTTGCAAGCGATTCCTTTATCCTGTACTGTCTGTCTACTGCCTACCTTTGTGCAACACGTTGGTGGCATTCTAAAGCAGTATAAGCGGCAGCGCAGAGCATCACCGTCTACTGGTCCAACAGGTTCCATACTGACTGGCATGAATTTCAAGCATTACTTAAGCTGACAAACTTACATACAGCATTGTTCATTGTACAATAAGAGTTCTTTAGCGAGAGAGAGAGCGAAAGAGAGCGTCAGAAAGTTAGAAAGAGATGAAAATATTTCTTATACGAGCGAGCTGACAAAAGTTTGGTGGATAGACAGACAGATGAAAGGTGAATACTAAGAAGTTGACGGTTCGATAAAAATTGATATAGAGTACTTAGAAGAATTGGTCCTAATCGAACTATTTTGTTTCCCGTAGGAAGGTTAAAAATCTGTTCATCAAAAGTGAATGGAATGTGTCCGTACTGATTGGCATACACCCGAACAGATGCCACCTGATTCTCAATAATGAAAGTAACCCACAGATAAGCTGTTCTGTTGTATGCTTATCTTCTACACAGACAGGATATGTGCGGTCTGTAATGATAATCATATGTGGTGTATGCAGACCACATGCTCGCTAAGTTTGAGATACGAGTATTTTGTAAGTATTTCACAAATCGAAAAATGGTAGTCATTAGTTTGTAGATTAAATATATTTCCTTGTAAACTTGAAAAATATCGATAAAAACGAAGATGAGAGTACGTCAAATTCGTGAAGATAGATCAACGCAAGTAACTCCGTCAGTATCTCCGCCAGTATAGCAAAAACTTTAATATTCTTTACGTATTTTGATTGAAGCGAGTGGAAATATGTCACAAACGCCAAAACGCGTATGGGAAGAATGCCCCATTACCAAAGACTGTTTCCGACTGGTCACTTCAAATGTATAATTGAAATGAGGATCTGCTGAATGAAACTTGTTTTAATAAAAAGTTTCATTCAATTACTTTTTATTGTTTTTTAAATATAAAGATATTACCCAATATTGAATACCTGGTATACCTGGGAACGATGGGGCAGATAACTTGGCACGAAGAGCTTCAGCCACTTTATTTAACGGTCCAGAGTCGTTCTGCGGTTTAGGACCAGGAACACTAAAAAAAAGACAAAGATAGGTTTTATGGGAAATGCGTGGGCACAAGCCAGAGAAAAGTATTGCTATGCCACTATAGGTACAAGAGATTTAAATTCTACAGCTAGAAGAACACTCTGAGATTGATATCAGATTTTGAAATTGGAGATTGCACGCTTTAAAGACACTAATTTAATATTTGTATCGAAAGTGACAGCTCCTGTATATTTTGTTTTTAAAGATGTGGAATTATCGAAACACATTCTGAAAGTTTGACCTTGATCATGCTCAAACATCTTGGCAGTTACCAAGTTATAGGAAAGTCTGTGCATACTCTGTACTTGAAGTACATCGTTTCTTGCTTTGAAGTACTGTAGGTGGAGACTACTGTCAGGGCACTATATATCTGAAAAGGTCGCTCTGCCTACTATCAACTAATAATAGAAATATGAAGACACTTCTTTACTGCAAGTCAAATAACAAATTAGCTACCAAGCATAACAGATATATTTTGAACAGAATCAGGCAAAAGCGTAATTAAGAGACGAAAGAGATAAATCAAAAGAGTAATAGGAAAAGCCTTGTGTTTTGTCGGTAGAGCATATCGTTTGTTTCCTTGTTGGTTGTTATTATTATTTTTTCCAACTTTTTTTTTTTGTACAAATAGAATCTGGTAAATATATATAATCCTGATATTTTTCATCTTTATTTATGGTCATAGCGATTACTATCTACATTAGGAATTTGCTTGTCAAGGCATGTTTAGATCACAAAATCTAAGCTTAATGCGGGCTATGAGCCCAGTTTAGCACTAATTTTCAACCATAAATTAATATCTGTTTATTATTAAGATTTCTACTTAACATAATAGCATTTTATTTAAAATAAATATATAAGATGTGAAATCAGACGGGATTAAGGAGCTCTCAAATTGTAAGTGGTACAATTGACACGCTGATGGTAAAAGTGAAACAACTGTACAGGTTATCAGTGTTCTACGATTCACTTTTCCGTTCAGTATGTGAATTCAACAATGTTGTTCTCTTCCCGTTGGACAGAATCACAACTGAGGCAAACATTTGCCTTTATACGTACAGCTAACAAATATAATCATCATTTTTAGGAAATAAAATTACCACTGAATAGAATTCCGAAACACATTTTCAATTGGTTTCTCAGACATTGGAATCGCAAGTATTAATACGTTATCGTAATTACAGAAACGATGTTTGGGAATTATGGTCGCTTGAGTAGGGTGATCTGTTCTTCTCTTACCCAATTAAGGTACCAATGCAAAGAAAATAGGATTATTTGAAATCAACTTCTTATTTTTGATTATGGTTGCTCTACTGGCATGACTACGGAATCCTTCTACTTAATGATATGAGTAGTTATATACAATTTGGTCTTCTGTTATTTCATTTCAATGGAGTGCCATGGTACCACCCATTTGTTCCAACCGTCCTATAGTCATAAAGCTAAAAATTTCATAACGATCGGTCAAATAGTAGCTGAGATATGACGAATTGATTTTTTTGTATGGGAAGGCGGTGTGGCACCACCCATTTTTTTCAAATGATATAGAAGTATATTCGTAGAATTTTTATGTTCGTAGAATTTTAAACATAGCTCTTTGAATGATTTCAATATTAGTATTGCTTGCGTTTCCTCATAGGTGGGATCCGTATAGCCATATTGGATTTATAATGCTATTATAGAGAAGCACTTTATATTCGTAACAGAGGGGAGTACGGGAAATAATAAGCCAATTCATGCTTGCTGTCTGGTAGTTATGTATGATTTGAGTAATTTGTGCGTATTCTGTGGAAATAAAAGTTTTACTTTGTGTATTAGAACATCGTGCTAAACTCGATCAAACACTTGCGGAATGTCGGGAATATAGCTGAGCAGTATTCTCGATGTTCGAAAGCTTTTCTAATTTCATTAGTGATTCGATAAACTTAATCGATGGTTCCGTTTTTTTTTCCCCGGAATCCAAACTGTTGAGAGGGGATGATGTTGAGAGTTTCCAGATGTGATGTTAGTTTCTATTGTAATAACTCTTCAAATAGTTTGGATAGGGATGGGATAGGGATACGATTCAGGCTTTGTTTTGTCCTTTTCAGGATTTGAAATTATTGTAATTAGAGAATTAATAATAACCAGCGAGGAAAATTGATTCAAAGAGCTTTACTACGAATCTCAGGGCAGATTTCGGCAGCTTAATAATCAATTTTGCAAGTAATGACATCGTATATCACTTGATCCGTATGCCACCTTATATATATGGTGCCCTCTAGATGTATAGCGTGTTGCACTTTACCCTGAAGCTATTGATTGCTTACTACTGTAAGAATGTATTGTTTTGTTAGAGTAGAAATTATTTTCTTAGTTCATGACTATATGTCCTCTAGAGAGCGCCATATTCAATTTAATGTGACTTCACATAGCCTATAACCAACAGACTGTCGAAAGGCTTCCAACAAAACCTCATTTGTCAAATTATAATAAGTAGCTTAGAAGTTATGAGGAAACAGATGAACATACATACGTGTACATACCGGTCAAAATCATAACCATCCTTTTTGCTTTTGACTGAAAAAGTGTATCAATAGAAATCATATTGAAAAAACAAAATCAAGATTAACAATGTTTTTTTTTTTCAATCCAACTTACCGAACATTATTAGCGCCCTCGGACTGAGCAAGGTAATGACAACGGGATCGGGATCAGCAGTTGATACAGCCTCTTCAGGATGGCATGCAGCATTTCTCGTTTTTTCGTTGCTGCCGCTTGCCGCTTGCCTCTTGCATCATTTGCTTCTTCATCTGCCGCTGCATGGTTTTGGTTTTGGTCTTGGTTTCGTTCTCGGTTTCGGTCTTGGTCTTGGCCGCCGTCATCAACAACTTCAGCAACGTTTTGCGCACATTTTTGAATTTTATTTTAATTTTGTTTTAGTTGATTTTCTTAACTTGTTCCTTCTTGATTTCTTTTCATTTTTTTTCCCTTAGCAAGTTCTTTGTAAGCTTTTTTTTTTTGCGATGCTTTTTTTAATTTTATTTTTTTTTTTTGTTTTTTTTTGGTTTGCTGATTTTCATTCACCAAAAACTGGTTCGCTCTTGAATTCTTTTCTTCTTCCTTAACTCCTAACTGCCTTCTTAAGTGTACTTATTTAGTTAGTTAGTTGAACTGCAGCTTAAGTTTCGCCTTAAAGTTAGTAAAATAAGTTTAGTTCACAAAAGCCTCTGAAGAGTTGTTCTTTCTTTTTTCACAATTTATCGCTTTGGAATTTTGGTTTGAGCATGCAACACATTTGAATAGTATCATTGATTCAAAGTTTGAGTTTTCCAGCTGGCAAAATCCTTTTGTGTCGTCTAAACGTTTTTCATTGTTTTTGCCATCTGATTTGCTTCACTTTTTTTTTTTTTGATGCTCTGCGTCGCCGTTCGTTTCAATTGAAAATGAAAATCAGTCAAACGTAACAGACATCGATAGTACTTCATCAACAAACAATCAGCAACAGAAACATCAGCAGTGATTGTGGCGACTGAGAGACTATGCTGCATAGCTATACATTGTCTGCTGGTGATGAGGATACTGATGTGGAAAGTATGTATTATGTGGGTGTGCGAGTACTGTGTACAACGAATAAATACTTCAACCAAACTAGTTACGAAAATATATCACATACGTGCAATGAAAATATTTGCGATTAACTCTTTCTTACCTTTTTTTTTCGTGCCTTTAGTTACACTGAAAAAAAAATTACTGGAACGAACAAATAATATATTTTTGGCGGTAAACAAAAGATACAATTGGAGTCATATGACTAAAAATGAAGACGGTGGAACTATGAATTTCTAAAGTGTACAGAAATTGATGATAATTAATTTAATGTGTTTGTAGTTTTAAACTAGGTACGAGTAAAAAGTAACCGGATATTCCAGTTTAATTTATTGTTTCGATTCGCCCTTATACCCTTCGTACAAAGTGTATACCCTTTATAACGCATTGAAAGAGCCACCGGAAATTATAAAATGTATTTTCGATTATATACACGTATATGATCAGCTTGTCGAGACGAGTCGCTTCATGAGCGTGTGGCAGCCACTCCTTGAGGATTTGAAATTTATATAAAATAGCTGTTATACGTTTTGATGTTTAGTGTGAAGGGTATTAAAGCCTTATTTCTACCAAGATTCTGGTTTTTTCTTTATATTCTTTACATAAAGTGTGAATAGTATTAGTCACAATGTTTGTAATGCCTTAAAGGAAACATCGGAGACCCCATAAAATATATATTCTTAATCGGCACGACGAGACAAGTCGATATAGCTAAATTCCTCTATCTATCTGTCTGTCCGTCGTTCTGTCTGCGTGTCTAGTTTTGCGTGTGTTTAATAAGTATATTGCATTCTAGAAACTTCCTTATCTATATCATTTGATATATTTTCTCTTATTTTTCTAAATAAATGTTCCCAGATTGTATGTGTGATAGTAACCTCATTTTTCATATACAGTATACAAGAAACTAAGCAACTTTTCTTCTAACACTGTCTAAAATTTGCCAGATTTAGGAAGCCAAAGAAGTCAAAACAATTTGATTTCACTTGGCTACTTTCGGAAATTTATTATTTTTAACAAGTATTGATTTCGGAATTCGGCTTCGATAAGGTTTTTGGATTTTAGTTTCGGTATAAAGTATATAAATTCTTGATCAACTCGACGAGACGAACCGAACTAACCATGTCTGTCTGCCTGTCTGTCTCCTGTCTGTATGAATCAAAGCTAGTCCCTCAGTTTTTAAGTTATCGATCTGGAGTCAGGTGTAGCCGAATCATAGACTTTACATATATCACAACTAGCATGCCACTCCCACTTTTAGAGTAAGCCAACATACAAACCCACCGCGCACTTTTTGAACTTTGAACGAAATATTTTTTCTTCCAGCCGATTCCTAAGCGGATTCATTATAAACTTGACGCCTGAACACATCAAGTTTATTAACGATCTAAGCTTACTTGCTACGCGTAGTTGGAACCGCGAGAGTAACTTTTGATAGTTCGATTGGTTCTTGGAAATTTATCGAGTTTCTTATATGTATGGTATCAGCTGTTTCTTTGTTTTCCTTTCAAAATTATGTATAAGTAAAATTGTTTCTTAGACAAAATATAAGTGAGAGCCGAATCAATAGCGGTACAAATGTTTTGGTTCCGGTACGGTTCTTACTTTTTATTTTATTTCGGTAAAAGGTTCAGGTTTTAAAAACACGGAAATATTGGTTCTGATTCTGGTTTCAGTTCTCTATAATTCTCGGATAATTTCGGTTAACGGTTTCGGTTTTGTACCCAAATTAAAACTAAATGCTTATATATGAATAAGTTGCCTCTAAGCGAAACCCTTAATTGGCCGTATTAAAAACAAAATGGCGTAAGAATTTATGGAAAAATTTGCGAAATATAAGACTTAAGTATAATATCTATTTATGATTTTTTTTTCGACTTTTTTTGTCTCGAAATTTAAAAAAAAAATATATACTTATGCCTTCTAATTTTTTGGTAAGTATGTTTTCCAAAAATACATCAACATTATTTTTATATTTTTTTGTCGATGTGGACGATATTTAAAATAATTCTCAATACTGATATGTAGAACAGGTAAAACTATTAAACATTTTATAATGAAAGTGTAAAATGAACAAGGTATTTAAACAAATAAAATCCGGAGATCCCACCATCCTTACGGTGCTAAATGACTAAGAAAAATAGGAAGTACCACCTTCTGCCATAGGTAATACCAGTAATACCAGCAATATTAGTAATATTCTCATTCTGAATTAATTAACAATAGAATTCAATAGAACCGAAGCTTCAATACTTTTAATACGCACCTAAATATTTCAATATGCATTCCAGCTGGTGCAAAAATTAAAGCCGAATGACCATAGACCGAATGATTTGATGTACGAGCACTATTTGTGCTGTTTGCAATGGCTAGAAAAATGAATCTCGTAAAAAAAATGGAATTAAATCGTGACAATTTTCGTGTTATGATTTACTACGACTTCCAACGGGGATCTCAACGAGGCTACATCAATCAACGTTGGACATTAGTTGGATCTGCAAACATCTGACATTTCAGAGACATTTGACGGTCAAGAGTATTTGTTCGCATTGGATATCGTAAAGAATTTTTTGATAAAATACAGCCGGGGTGTTTCAGTCATGTGGTTCTATGACATTGTAATAGGTGGATCATGGAACTATGCAGGAGAACCCGAAACAAAACTGTAATCGCCTGTACGGGTGTTTTAAGACGAGCAAACTCCAAAGAAAGTGGTTCGCGGACGATGTACTTCGTAACATATTGGCACCAGTTCTTTCGGAAAAACTAGTCAGGTCTTCATTCGAATAACGTAGGATGGTCATTTATTTGTTTTTAGATTTTTGAAGAATTGACGAAAACCAATCGCCGAAGACGGATCATGCTCCACTACGCCATTACGGTTCACACTAGAGAGTTGTAATAAGTAAACAGCTCGTTTCGGAGGTCCACCTACAGAGTGGTAAAAAAAACTTCGAAATTTGGTTCAAATTATTGTTTTTCATTAGAAAGCGTTTTATATTGTAAAAGAGAACCCTTGTCTCTTTGGCTACAGAGTATGAAAACAAAATGCTATTTAAATATAAAATCTGCAAGTTATATAGAATTGTATTTCTCTTTAAATGATCTCTATGTAATTGCAACTTTAAAGTTATGAAGCCAATTTAAACTAAATATGAAAGTATGAATCCGCACTTCAAAAACCATTTCCTGACCTTTACAAAGCGAATGCGTCAAACCAACTACAATTTCTTGTCATAACAAATTTCCGTCTCAGGAAGGCCATGAAAGAGAGATTGCTGCGTTTCGTATGATTTCCGTACAGTGTAATTGTATTACGCAGGATATTGAATTTTTGCGCTTGATTTGGTACATTGTATGACGCAGAGAGAGAGAGAGAGAGAGAGACACGCAGCGTACCACCTACAACAGAACTTCCAATCCAATACCATTTTAACAGCCAATTCACTTCAACTACTCAGTACGTAACGCATCATCCATCTTATATCGCTTCGATGAGTTTTTTTTTTTATTTTTTCTGCTACATAACAATCAAAGTTTTTACGCACGGCAGTTAGCAAAAGATACAAAAATACTTTTCAGACGCATGTAATTCTAGTTCTATAATATATACTGCAGCCTTCAAGCCTTGAGGCTGTCGTCTTCAGGGGGCGCTCAAAGGTGACAGCCACTTGTCAAAGTTGTGATGAAATCACTGCCTCTTCTTCTATCATCCGATGATGCTTTTGTCTCTCTCGATATATCACAATGCGTCATGTGTCATTGATAGATTTAACACAATTGTGCATGAATGAAAATCGATTTTACTTAGTTTGAAACGTTGCCACATAGAAAAACCAATACCGTTTCATGCTTTCATGTTGCCACATAGGAAAACCAATACCGCTTCATGCTTTCAACAAGGTGTGAATACCATCCATGCATCGACTCTTTCTATTTATTAAATTTTTAAAGCAATTTCAATTAAGAGCTTGTTTCGTTGTTGTTGGTTGCATGCATGGATGGTTGGATGGATGTATTGACAAATGCCAGTGCTCCTTCTACAAGTACGAGTATGCCAGAATATGCTGGTATCAGTTTTATTTCACTTCACCTCGCCACAGCTATGCATTTCTTTTATTTCTTCATTTTCACAGAACAGAAATTCCAAAGCATCACTTGGCAACAGCAGCCGTTCTAAAAGCGCATTCGCTGTCGTCGTGCAACATGAGCAGTTTGCACTTCATCATCATCATCATCATCGTCAGCGGTGGCAGGAGCGGCCTGCAACAGCATCATGATCATCTGCCGCGGCGGCGGCGTCGTGTTCATTGTTTGAGTTTGAGCTGCTGAAACGGCAGCGCCACCAGAAAGCCACTAAACATGGCCACGAGATGAGCCACTGCAGCAGAAGCAAGAGCATCAGGTGCACAGTGGTGTGATGTGACCAATTGAAGAGATATTTGAGAGCTCCCTCATGACATAAATGTATAAAATGTATACGTACAAATGAAGTAATAGAATAGAATAATAGAATGACAGATCAGTGTTTTTGTGTTGACAGTCGGTATTATGCGCCAACTTCACACTAATGTTTTTAATTGATTTGCGAGTTTGATGAGGTTGAAAATTTTTGTATGATAAAAGTCGAAAATCGACTTAATGAATGAACCGAATGTGCCTAATACATTGTTTTAGTGGTCTAAAACCATCTTCGCATTATTTTAAAAAATCATTCATTTTTAATTGTTGACAAGAGTCAACGAAAATTTGTTAAAACTCTTAAATATATTTCGAGTTTTTATTTTTTCGTTTTAGTACATCATAACAGTTCATTTTTTTTTTTAAAGAATACGATGTGCATCTTAATCAAAAAAAAAAAACGCAGATCGATGAGATGAAAAAGTTATGTTTACTGTGGAGAACATTGGAAGAATGTCCTTCTGTATATATTATCATCATAGACCTGATCTTGGCGTCCAACAAATCAAGTTTAGGTTACCTTCGTTAACCGCTAAGCCACTGGAATTCTATGCGATTGACAATGTCAACATCATCATACAGCTCCTACAGCTCATGGTTCATACGGGTCCTAAACGCGACGCAAACTCTAAGGGGACCAAAAATCCTACGAAGAATCTTTGTCTCGAACACTCCTAAAGACGCTGCATCCGTTGATGTCAGTGTCCATGCTTCTGCGCCATTCAGCAGGACCGGGATTATCAGTGTCTTATAGATTTTTATCTTCGTAGTTCGAGAGAGGGCTCTACTTCTAATTTGCTTGCTGAGCCCAAAGTAGCAGCGATTAGCAAGCGTGATTCTTCGTCTGATCTCTCGGCTAACATTGTTGTCGCTGGTAATTTCTTTTCCCAGATAGACGAAGTATTCTACAACATTGAAGTTGAAATTCTCCATACTCACAGACCGTCCAAGACGCGCTGATGGTCTGCGAGTGGACACCAAGTATTTCGTTTTGTCCTCGTTCACCGCTAGGCCCATGGCACGTGAGGGTTTGTCAATCTCCGAGAACGCCCTGCTAACTCACCGTTCGTTGGTACCGATGATGTCAATATCATCAGCATATGAGAATAGCATCACTTCCAAATGGAACATTGTGCCCGACCGTTCTACGTATGGGCAGTGGCGTACGATGTACTGCATCAAGATTAAAAAAGTCGCACGATAAAGCATCACCCTGCCAGAAACCTCTATTTGTAGCAAAGGGTTCGGGGAGGTTCCTTCCTACGCTTTGGGTGTGTGATAGCAGCATTATATAATGAAAAATCTTTACTGGGATACCAACTGCATATAAGGCGTTGAAGAACTTCCTTCCTACCGGCGTGTAGAAGGCGGCCTAATAATCGACAATTAGGTGGTGTGTTTCGTTGTTGTACTCATGGGACTTCTCCAGGATTTGGCGTAAAGTGAAAATTTGGAAATTTGGTTTAAGACTGGTCAAATAACAATGAAATTACAATCATGCATGCATCGGATCATATCTTGCGAAAGAGTTATTGCATACGCCTTACCAACTCTTAGCCAGCAGTCTTGAATAACTCAGCTGGCAACTCATTTGAGCCTGCCGCTTTGTTATTCTTCAGCTTTTTAACTACTGAGTCGACCTCGTTATAATCCTTTGGCTCTACAAGAGAGCCATCATGCTTCTCTATCAACGCACCGAAGTAGGTTAGAGAAGTGACTTCTCCATAGTCTGAGTGAGTGCTGTGCATCTGTAACCAGACTTCCATTATTTTCAATGCAGAACGAAGCTCCGGCTTTAAATAAGCGCACACGTGGAAATAGACCGCACTGAGAGAGTGTTCAGTGAGAACTGACATCGTAATTTGGGCAGCGTTCATAAAAAATTTAGTGGCGGCCACCCTTAGTTGTGAGTTACTTGGATTGTTTTCGACCATTCCCAAGGGAATGGCAATAAATGACTTTCTCAACTAATGTGGACTTGTGCAAACGTACCCATATCCCATTGCCATCTTTCTATATTACTAATTTTAAATACTCAGTTTCTTCCAAATCCATCCCAATATGAACTACTTTATCCCACTATACTTGAGCCATTTGTAGCTGTTCCCAATGCTGTTGCTGACATTGTTGTTCTCTGCAGTTATTATTATTGTTGTTGTGGTTGTGTTGCACGCGAATGTGTTGCACAATAAATAAAAAAATATTTACACACACAAATGGAGAGAAACACCAAAGTCCAAGCCCTAAATAAAGTTGGACGTCTTAAAGTGAAAACTTCGCAAAATGAATCAAGAATTGAGGGGAGGTGAAAAGCAATGTGAGCGCATATTCTAAACCAAGTGGCAAAAATAATGTCGAATGCAGTCAAGATGCAGGCCAAGTAAAATGCAACTGAAAGCAAGTCGGCCAAATGTACAAACGGACAGACGGACGGTTAGAGAGAAGAACGAATGTTAAAATTGTCGTTGGGGTCTCATACGTACAAACGAATACCTACAAGTATGTATGCTATACGAATATGTATTTTTAAACCTTTTTAGATTTCTTTTTTTTTTATATATTGTTTTTTTTTTTTTTTTTGTTTGTTTTTGCTATACCGGCAGCAATTCGCTTTGCATTGCTGCAACATACCAGCATTCATACATAGCAATAACAGCAGGAACAGCAGCAGCGGCAGGAGCAGGAGCAGGAGCTGCAGAAACAGTCAAAGCAGCCAGCATCAAGATCAAAAGCTGCAAGCGATGCACGGATGGATGCTGTGCGGCATGTGTAGTGCAGCGGAGATGCTCTTCATATGGGCAGAGCAACAGCAAACGAAGTAAAATAAGAAATAAATCAGTAAATTGGATTGCTGCACCGAACACCGCTGCCCTCTATTTCTTTGCTGCACCCCTGACCTTTTGAGTAACGTGCCAACTGCTGCCTGCCTACATGAAGTTTTATACGCTACGCAAATATTGTGTAAATGAGTATAATGATTCGTCGATAAGTTTGTATTGCTTAAAATATATGATGAAATTGTTAATTATTTTTACTATGTCAAACAAACGAAAAACAGTGTTCCCAAATCAACATGAAATACTAAAATCAGATATTTATTAGGTGAAAAGTCCACAAATTTTGATGTTGTTTTGGGTGCTTCTGACGGAGATGCAAACTGTCACACTGTTTGTAACCTGTTTTTTGAGTATATAAAGTGTTTTCGGTAGCAAACGTTTTTCTTATCCGAGTACTCGATGAAAAACAGTTCGTGCCGAAATTTTTTGATTGTTGTTTGACAACGTTTTTTTGTATGAAGTTTTTTTGATATCAAAAATTTTCATCGATCTCAGTATTGGGCTTAAAACAAACTTTGCTTTATATCTAGAAATATGTCGATTGTCACTAGTTATCAGTTTATATGATTTGATGTTTGTAAGTTTGCACGAATACTTTGTTGTATTTAATAATAATTTTTATTTTCCATCTGGTTTAAACCAATCTTTAAATATAAAACTCCTTTAATGAAATATATTGATTTATATATATTGATTTATATATATATATATAAATTTCTTTGCTCTACTGATTCATAAACATTGACTGGATACCATATTTCTGGATAATAGATTTCTTTTATGATGAAAGTGCAGAGTAAGGCAGCGTTTTGGGTAATTTAGCCCCCAAGGGAGAAAAATGGGGATGAAAGGTTATATGGGGAATTTCTTTTGATCCACAAATATATAATAAATATTACACAAAGGGCAGGTACTAAATATGAAATTAAAAGAAGAAGAATTTAATGTTTTAGTCCTAATCAGTGAGGTCCAATTTCGTGGTAGCTGTTCAAAAATGTACTGTCATCTGAGAAAGTTTGCCAGTGGATACCACAGTATCCAGGAACTCAAGTTATAACAATCTTAAAGCCGTATTGAGCTTTTTCTATTCATTTATGATTTTAGAATAATATTCAGAACACTTAATGCAGCTGGACTCAGCATGCACAATGTTCGGTTGTAATGGAATCTGATAATTTTCACACCATCTCGTTCGAACTAGGTTGTGACAAGTAAATAAAGTTATACCGTATTTTCAAATCCTTATCACTTTCAAATCCTTGAAATAGCTAAGGAAATAAGAGCTTTGTCCTAATTTCAAACATTTTAAAGCTTTATACTAATTTATTCCACTATTTTTTTTTACGAATGGATTTGCTACATATATTTCTCACTTTTTTTATATCTAAAGGAATTGTTGATTTCACTGCTTCCTAGCGGACCTTGAAACAGCCATGTGAAGTTGACACCCCGAAGTGCGAAATTTTCAGTTTTGTAAATGCCAGCCACCACAAATTTTTAATTAATATGTAGTTAAATTTTGGAATTTTTATTAAACATTTTTTGTCTTGGCACCCCGATGTATGATACGTTGATTTTAAAGTATGCAGTTGGTTTCTTTAACTTTAATTGAGGTTTCTCCAAGGTTGAACTTCGTTTGTCCAGACTCAAAAAAAAACATTAAACAAGAAAAATAAGTTAACTTCGATGGTATCAAAGTTTTAATACTATTCACATGAAGTTTCAAGCTGTGAATTTAGGTAGGTGTTTGTAAAATCTAACAACCTAAACGGGGGTGCAAGTTTGTTAGAGCCTAACCCAACACGCCCCTTGATAATTATGCGAAGTGTCCGTCCATATGAAGCCATCATGTCAAATGTCAAGTTGATTTTGCTGAAATGATAAAGTTTTTCATTTAAATCCCAAAAGTGGGTGGTGGTGGTGTGCTTCCATGAAGCTGCCCATAAAATGCAGAATTTATGTATTTTTTCTATATGTGAGGCGTTCATCCATAACCCACTAAATTAAATGTTGTGTTGATATTTACTGTAATAAGAAAGTTTGCATAAATAATTTAAAAATTGGGCGGTAAGTTTCTATAGAGGCTACCCCTAAAAGTGGGAGTGACACACCCCTTCACAGTATGTGTGAATGGTATAAAAATAAATAGAAATATATATTTTGTGAAGTTGGCACCCCGAAGCATACATTTTTAATGTTAGTAAATGCAGTTCGCTAAATAACGCAAAAGGCTCGCTAATGTTACCTTTTGAGAGCAATCGTAAACGAAACTTTTACTGTCACAACTGAGCCACAGATGATTTATTTGCTGTTCGTTTTTGGTTCTGTTTGCGATAATTTTAGCCGCTAAAGTTTCGTGTCACTCTCGAAAACGATATATTTTGAAATGGTTTTGTCCGCTAGGTTTATGCAAAGAGCTGTGTGTGGTTATTGCTGTCAAAAGACAAAAACCAACAAAACCACGTAGTATGCGAAAATGTTGTATTCGTGCACTTCGGAATATACGCTAACGAAGAGAAATTATATGTGTAATTCATTGGTTAATGAAAAGAGCTGAGTGTGTGTTCGACAATGTTCAGCCTATGTTGAAGAACATTACAAAAACAATTTTGCATGAAGACGATACGGCTTGCGCACCTTTGTAATAAGTAATTAACTAAAAATATGTAAAATATCGAATAAGTGATCCTTGAACTTGACTTCTTAGATATTGGCAAGCACTCTAGACACTTCAAAATAACAGATAAAACTATAAATTTTTGTTGTTTTCGTACAATACTCAAACACTTTACATCATGAATCTATGCAGTGTATTTTGAAGTCGACCACAGTACTTATGTGCACCTATTTGTTTCCTTTTTGATTCCAGTTCGATGTATAAACTTGCATGCAGGAATTCTATGCTTATCATTTTCTTGATCTCACCTGCTCAATTCATTATTTTCTATAAATAAATGCCTCTATAGTAGTTGTCGATGGCGATGATGGTGATGATGATGATGATGACGATGGCATGGTGATGGTCCAGACGCGCAGTGCTGTGCAGAAGGGTATGGAACACCAGGAAATTGTCGTGCCTGGTTTGGGCTGCTGTGGTTTCTCCATGTGACTCCGGGTGTATCTGGTGCTCCACGTTGACAATTGTTGCGCTGCTTACATGCATTCCATTCCATTCCTTATTGTAGTACCTATATAATACCTATATAATTTACATATATGTATAGATATCTGCAAGTACGTGTATTTGCTTTGGGGTGCGACTGTCAAATGCAGTGATGACTGTAATTAAATTGAGATACAGAACGAACAGGAAAGGAACGTGCACTCTCATTTAATGAATACCTTTAACTGATGCAATGCCTTCAAGCGTTTCGCGCGTCAAAATGGTTATCTCTGCATAATTTCTTATTAATTTTAATAACTCAGTTCGCACATACTTATTTTAATTTTAGTTTTTATTTGTATTTTTTATTTTTGATGCCTCCTGTCTGCTTAAATGCATATAGATTCGTTCCAAAAAAACGTTGAAGGAGCAAAAGACGAACTTAAAGGACTGCAGTGCGAATGTAATTCAATATGTGTGCTGGAAATTTCACAAATTCGTGCAACGTTTAATGACCCCCTCCCCGCCATCCCCTTTTAGATGCTCTTCTGGCACACTATTCACCTCACTTCTTGCAACCTTTGACGTTGGCGGCGGCATCGCTTTCCAGTTTCGCGCAAAAGGAATTTAGTTTTGTGTCTTTTATGCGCTTCACTTATTTTATTTGGTTCTCTTGGCTTCAGATATTTTATTATTTATTTTTTTAAAATATATGTTCGAGTATCTTTTCGTATGCTGCTTATGTAGCTACATATAACTATGGGCCATTCCATGCTACTGAACTGCGAAAAAGCAATATGCAAGAGTGATATACCTACTAGAGTACCCTAGTTGAAAACTGCCTTCCACAAGGTGAAGGTAGACACGTCATGAAAGCGGCGACAGCAACGGTTTGAGAATTTTTGTCGACTGGTAGTCCTACATACTGGCCAAGACATAAAAAAGAAACCAGATGTCATAGACTCTTTTATATTACGTAAAATTTCAGTAAATACAGTTGATAGACAAATTGGAGTAGATATGAATTCAGATCACTCACATATATCTAATGGCATTGCCGGATCCAAGGAGGAGGGGGATGGTGAGGCGACTAGGAAACGTAAATTTCAAGTCACTTTTAGAACAAGTGATTGATCTTAACGTTCAAATAAAAAGTACGCAATATCTAGATGACGAGGTCCTAAGATAAACCCAACAAATACAACATGCAGCATGGATCTCCAGCCATCCGAAACTCACCAGAAGACCGCTCTCCTGAGAAAAAAATAAGCAGAGAACAAAATGGCACCAAACAAGATCAGCAACAAAGCAAATTCAAATTGAGAGCGCAACGGTGTTTGAAAAACATTTCAAAGAAACGTTTAATATTGATGGTGGTGAAAAAAGCATTCAGTTGAAATAAAAAATTGTATTAAAAGTGTTTATTTCCACGTGCCGCAGGAAAGCTAGCATTGTAGATCAGGTGTGCAGCGGAATTGGCACAACCTGTAAGGTGTTGCTTTTGTTTAAATACTGCGCGCAGCACAGTAGCCGGCGGCGCAGATTTAAACAGAGTTAGGCGCAGTCAAATACGTAAGAGTATTGACTGCAGGTGCAATAGACGGAGGCTAATTGCAATAGTGACGTAAGAGCCGTGTTTTCCAATATAAGAATTGGGAGCTGTCGAACTACTGAGGAGTTATGGGCAGCGAGAGACAGAGTACTTGCATATTTCCAATATAAGTAGAGGGTGCTGCCGAACTACTGATGAGTTATAGGCAGTGGTGCAGGGTACCTGTAAAGTGCCTGGTTATAAAAGCGAGCACTGATTCATGCTGTTGAGCTACAATCTGCGAAGAGAGAGAAAAGAGCGCGAGTTGGCACAATAAAACGCAGATAGTTTTCGCTTACCAATTTTATGTACAATATTTATTGATACAATACGTGTGCTCAGGGTGGTGGTTACAGCAAGAAGCACGAAAAAATAGAAGTGCGAATAGGAGGAAAGGTTGACAAAATTGAGGAACAGTTTACTATTTGACAGATTTTATAAATCGATACATTTAGAGATGTGATTAATTAACTAGTTAATTTTATTTAGTTTAGTTAACGTATCTGGCGTTAACAAAAACTTTTAAAAATAATAAAACCCTGACTACGATCTCATAATCGTAGAGGATCTACATCAAATAACTCTAAGAGGCATTATAAAATTGTGAATTATAGTGATACACAAATCTGGCAAGCGTCCAATGCAACATCGTCATATTGTCCTATTTCATTACTGCCACTAATATCCAAATTTTTGGAAAAAATTCTTTTAGACCAAATGCAACACACTATTGCGTCAAAGTCAATAATTCCTCAACAGCAGTTTGGTTATAGAAAAAAAACATTACACGAGGCGAGTGTTCCTCAAGGTAGAGTTCTAGGAACTATTTTGTATCTCCTATACACTAGTGATATACCAAGTTTTCCCTGATTTAGCCTGGCGACATTTGCGGATGATACAGCCATTTTATCAATATCACCTTAAAAATTGACGCGGTGGCTTTTTATGAAGGGACTGGACTCTTCATATATATTTCGATGGGTGTGACCACTTTTTAAGGTGCCCCCATACAAACCATGCGCCCACTTTTATACAGAAGGATGCTTTACATAAATATCACGCTCACTTTTTATGGGTAGGCTCCATGGAAACTTACCGCCCAATTTTTGAATTTTGCATCGAAACTTTCTTGAAATATCAACATATAATTTATGGCGAAACACCTCATATATAGAGAATTAGATGTGATTTTTCCATTTTAGGGGCATCACTATGCAAACCACTATTGCGATTTTTCATGAAAAACTTTATCAATTCAGGTAAAATCAACTTGACATTTGGCTTCATATGGACGGATACTTCACATAATTGTAAAGTGTTCACGTCCACTTTATTGTAGGCTTTAACAACGGCTCCACCGAAGTTAACGTTTTTACCTGTTTCGTTCTCTATTTTTTTTTTTTTTTTTTTTTTTGTAAAATTCGAAATTTATTTTACGAGGGAAGAATTCAAATTATTGATGTGTTTTATAATTGTGAAATGGTTCTTTATTCAAGTATTTTGAATTATTTTTTTAGTTGAAGATTTACCAGATGTGTTTGAGTTGAATACCTATGATGAAATGTATCTCCTGCTGAAACCAGAAACTCTTCTCTAATTTTCTGCACTCAGTATTTGATCAGTAAATTGCTAATTTGGAGTTTACGCATGTGCAGAGCCTATTTACTCTCTGTGTCTTGTTTAGTACAACACCGAACAAGTTCTTTGCGCTCTTTATCAGCTCTTCCGTAGTTCTTATGTTCCTCACTCACACTGTTCTGGCCCAAATCATGAAACAATAATAACAATCGCAAACTATTAAATCTTATATGGAATAGCCTTCATGCTAAAGCCGTCGTCCCACTGCAGGATTCAGCTTGAGCGCCTTCGGTTTCTGCCAGAGACTCTGCTGTTGTGTTTGTCCTCTTATCTGATCGCACTGCATATTCGGATCGCGCGTTTGGCATTGGTTTTACTTCACTTTTGGAATTTATTTCATTTGCTTATTGTCGATATGCACAAATATATGCATTCCAATAAAAATTTGTTCTTTTTTTTATAAAAGTTTTTTTCTTAACAAACTTTTTTTTTTTAACAATAGCGCTTTATATTTGATTTACTTTGAAATGCTAAACAGGTTTCATTTTTACGATTACGGGTAAATACTCGTACTACTCTTATATATAATTTTTTTGTTGCATTTTTAATTAACCACAAAATTTAAAAATAAATTTATATTCGTCTATTGAATAAATTCGCAAATGTAGTCAGTTTGTCTGTTGGGATCTTTTATATTTCGATCTTTATTTGCAAAATTTTTTATATTTTGCATAAATTTTTTTGCTGTTTTTTTTTTAACGAATTTACGTTCAAGGTTTGGATGTTCCATTCGGCTGAATTAGCGCCATGAATGAATGAATGAAGTTTTTATGAGTGCTGCCTGTGTCTCTCATATCCGATTTCAGTTTTTATCTCTGCTAATAAAAAAAAGAATCTTGTGCTTCATTTAATTGTTCACCGATTTAATTGTTATGCGTATTCGAAAGTTAAATGAATTTTGATGTATTTTTTGTTTGTGTTTGTCTGAGGCAAGTGACATTTATTTTAGGGGTGTCTGTATGCAGTATTTAGGCAAAGTCTGAGCTCAAATTGGTTGCGGTGTGTCGAAATCTTTGTGCAAAGCATTATTAATTGACGTTAGAAATTTGCATAACGAAATGCTAATAGGATTTTGATGATGAATACCAAACACGTTTGATGAACACTAGACACCTACGTCTTTTTTAATATTACGATTTAATGGTATGCCTTAAAAAATATGGCAGATTTTATCATTGAACAAAGCGAGGAGAGATTCGAAGAGTTATGAGAAAATGCAGATGTTTGGTAACGTGCCATCGATGACTCACTGGGCTAAAAGACGTTATATAAGTTAATGATATCTGAAAGATCACTAAAAACAGAAGCAATTGCAACTGAAATTGTTAGAAATAGATTCAACAAAATTTTGAAATGGTGTTGCTCTACACAAATATTTAATCATTTATACATGCACTTTGCAATAGATTGTTATAACGATGTGGTATACACTTTTGTGTACACTGTACCCATTGAGTAAAAGGTTATATTAATATTGTGCAAATGTATGTAACAAACAGATGGAGGCGTGATATCCCATAAAGTGTATATATTCTTGTACATCATAGGCAATTGAGTCATTACAGTTCTGTCCGTCTGTGCAACTGGCCCTCTGTTTGAGCATCAAGATCTAAGAGACTATAGAGATTTCATATTTTAACTCTTCTATTTCCTTTTTAGATAAAGTTTATTAAATGAACATGCTAACCCCAGTATAGTGTGTAGTCTCTGCTTCCACTTAGATGTTTTTGTATGAACAGATTTTTTATTTGTTGTTATTTGCGTTAGAAACGCAAAATTTGGAGTATCTTACCACGATCCTAGATAAAATATGTTCAGATCGAACCTCTATAGAATATAGCTCTTATCCAAGGTGCAAGGTATCTCGAAGTCTAAATTTTGACACATTGAGGTATCCGCTAGGAATACTTATTTTAGTCATAGTCATTGCGCCGTAGAGTATCCATTAGCGGCAGACCGCACTTCTACTAATTTTGAACGAAAAACTTATTTATTACATACTAATGTCAACTGACAAATTGATATTGTGCCTTCTTCTTTTCTTAAGTTTGGAGTCATAATAAGATGTCATAATACCCACCAGACAACAATGGGACAAACATCCCCACTACAGGGAAAATGCTATTAATATCTTTACTGACGGCTCTAAGTTGAATGGTCGGTTAGGAGGAGGTGTATTTTCACCAGATCTGGGGATTAGAGAATCCTATACACACATATAAAATCGCTCCAAATACTTTTGGGTTTTTACGTTTTACAAAATATGTTATTTATTCCATCCTTTTAATATTCTATACGATTTTTAATTTCATGAGAAGGGTATTAAAGATACGACCCGACCAACATTAACATTATCAGTTTGTAAAGCATTAAAGGAGGCATCGTAGACCCCTTAAAGTATATACATATTCTTGATCAGCTCGACGATCTAGCCATGTCCGTCAGTCTGTAATGTAGATGAACATTTACTAGTGGAAAGGGATAATTATTTCATGCTTCAATTACGTAATTTTCCATTTAAAGTTTTGCCTGATATTAGAATGCTACATTTTTTCCCAATTAGACTTGCACTCTAAATATAAGATTTTAATTTATAAGGAGGTTTTGAATAAGACTGCTTATTTGACAAAGTGAAGATCCATCCATATTGATATTGATGTCGATGTAGATCTGAATATGGAGGAGAAATTTATTAGTACAAGGGCGAAAAAAAATGATAAACTACTAATAATAAACTACAAGAAAAAACCCAAAACAAATATAATTGATTTTTCAGCCGAAAATCGTTCAGCATTAGCTACAAACAGCGTTAATACTGTTAAGGAATTATAAGTTAGTTGATGACACTGAAGTTTAACGTGAAGTAGGCAAAAAATAGTATGTGCGAGATGCCGATAGTAAATGCATGATATAAAGCCACACAAGGTTGTTGCGTATTTTTTGGAAACCAATTTTTAATATATCCGGTTGTAAGTTGGCACATAGACATCATTTTATTGCAGTTCAATAAAGTATCAAAATATCATTCCACTCCCACTTTTTATGGTAGCCCCCATACAAACCACACGTCCACTTTTGCCTTTTTGTATGAAACAGTTTTAATCGGAGTCAATATCTACTAGAAATTTGACAGAATGGCTTCTTATGAAATAATGCTTCACATAAATACAAAAGGACATGTTACGCCCACTTTTAGGGATAGCCTCCATAGTGGATTCATATTGACAAAAGCCACACATATGGAGAAATAAATGTGATTTTTCCATTTTAGGGGCATTCCCACGCAAACTCACCACCTACTTTTGGGATTTATCCTGAAAAACATAGTGCTAAGACAAACACCACTTTCGTGATCGTCTTAGTCTATTTCGTTTATTCGTCTTTGTATTTATATATTCAAAGCCGTGGAACAAAATTTAGTAATAGACGTACATTTTATTTTAACGTAGTATATAGATTTAAGGCAATTACTTTTCGATATTAAATAAACAATTTCTTGCAGTTGTTAGTTAACTGTAGTAGGGTCTTGGTACTGGCTGGTTCTTAGACCATGACTTAAAGCCAAATATTGGTTGATGTCGCTCTTTCGGTGTCCTTTCTGAGAATTTCAACTATTGTATGTCCGCCAACACCGCAATAGGGTATTGGTTCTGCAATCAACGTCTTTTCTACCAAGCATATCAACGAACTAGTTCCATTTTGTTGCACTCTAACACCCAAAGCAGATGTCCAAACATGTGCATGAAATTCTTTATTCTACATACGAGGGTAATTTGATAAGTCAGTGACTTTTTCAATTTTCTGCATAGTAACTTTAAATAAAACATTGCTTCTGTCAACTACGGCCAAATTTTAAGCAATCTGTATCATTAAGTATGTGTTTGACAAACATTGAAAGCAGATATAAAAGGAAGTCAGACGAAAAGAAATCAGAATGTTGCTCTGTCGGACCGACTCTGTTTTCTACTGCTTGGTCATTGATGTGCTGTAATGGATTCATATTTTGTACACGTTCATGAAACGGCTTAAAAACTTGACAATATTACGGCTAACCAACGTCAGACACTATTTCGAAGTTATCACCGTCACCGACCAGGTTTTTGTTCATCTGCCTGTCATTCATGTCTGCTTTTAATGACTGCCAAACACAAACTAAATGATGCAGATTGGATACTTCGGGGACTACCCTATAATAAATATAATTCGAAATTCAAACAGTTACTGACTTATCATATTGTAAATAAAAATTAAATACTGTTCATTGTTGAGCGTATCACTTGAGATCGGCTGGACCGATTTGACAGATTTTTGTAGTGCCGATAAGGTTTTAATTGGAAAATGTATAAAATTGGAAAGTGCCTTTTTCTATGGGATTTGTATATGAACTCAAGATTATTATGAAAGGTTAATAATAATAGATAAGCAAGGGGTTTCTGGTTACATATAATTTGGAAAAAATTGGTAAGCGTGGTGCCACACCCTCTATAAAAGAGAAAATCCAAATTCATCATATCTCAACAACTATTTGACTGATAGGGTAGTAGTGTATATTAAAATTTGTTGTGTGAGTTATTATAGATCAAAAGCTGGTTCCTGAATATAAATAATTTGTAAAAAGTCGATGATTCCACGCCCCCTATAAATGAGAAAATTTAAACTCGGCATATCTCAGCAAGAATCTGACCGATTTTTATGAATTTATAGAGCGTCTTACTGTCGCTCTCTCCCGTACTCACATTAAAGATAATAAGTAAAAAATCACTTTAAATCCCCGGGCCTGGATGGTATCTTCCCAGCTCAGCTTCAAAATACGAAGGAATATATTTTTCCTTGGTTGGACATAATTTTTAAAAGCTGTCTCAGCCCCAATCGTATTCCATCAAAGTGGAAGGAAGTCAAAGTAGGACTTTAGGCCAATCAGTCTAGCTTCCTTTCTATTAGAGAGACTCTTAGACGCTCATATAAGAAGCACAGTTAATCCCTCGCATGCATATAGTAAAGGTAAATCAACGGAAACAGCCTTGCATTTCCTGGTACACACTATCGAGAAATCCTTGGAGCAAAAGGAATTTGCCGTAGCTGCATTCTTAAATATAGAGGGTGGTTTTAATAACGTTCTCCCAGTCGCTATCACAAGGGCTCTGACGGATGTTGCGGTCGATGCGTCTCTGGTGGTTCTTATTCACAGTATGCTAACCAGCATAGCTGTAAATTCGCAACTAGGAGAGGCATCGGTCAGAAGATTTGTCAGTAGAGGAACCCGGGGGGGGGAGGTGTACTCTCTCCGCTTCTGTGGGTGATAGTGGTGCTAATTAGGGGTAAATTCCCACAAACACTATGTAACCTAATGGAATCCGCACTGGCGGTACTTTTGAAATGGGCTTCTGGCTGCGACTTGGGTGTGAACCCGACAAAAACAGAACTTGTGCTTTTCTCAAGGAAATATAAGATTCCGAAGCTGACTTCACCCAAACTTAACAACATTAGCCTCACTATGAGCGAATGCGCTAAATATCTATGAGTGATCTTGGATAGTAAGCTCAACTGGAATAAAAACACGGTAGAGCGGAGAAAGAAGGCAAATATAGCACTCTTTGCGTGTAAAAAAGCCATCGGAATAAGGTGGGGTTTCTCTCCATCTATCGTCCACTGGCTATATACGGCAGTAGTTTTGCCCATTCTGCTCTACGGAGTATGTGTATGGTGGCCGGCAATAGAAAGGGCCTCTATGCTTAAACAAATGCATAAGGTGCAAAGAAGTGCAGAACTATGTATTAGTGGAGCGTTACGTACCACACCGACGGACATATTAAACGTATTGCTCCACTTGATCCCACTTGATCTCATTGCGAGAGAGAGGGAAATAATTACAGCCTCTAGACTGAGGGAATCTTGAGCTTGGCATAGTAGCTCCTTCGGACACTCGAGGATATTACAATTAGAAAGAAATATGCCATCAAATACGGATTACTGTATACCAAACACTAACTTCGGTATAAAGTATGATGTCATAATACCCACCAGACAACAATGGGACAAACTCCTCCACTACAGGGAAAATGCTATTAATATCTTTACTGACGGCTCTAAGTTGAATGGTCGGTTAGGAGGATGTGTATTTTCACCAGATCTGGGGATTAGAGAATCCTATAGACTGCCCGATCATTGTAGCGTTTATCAGGCGGAAGCTTCAGGAAGCTACGCATCTCCTTAGGCTATGCCCAGAAAGCGCTGAACCCGTTCAGCTCAAACACCAAAACCACAAGAGATTGCCGAACACTACATTATACATCTCATCTGGGTGCCTGGTCACCAAAAAATAGAGGGAAATTGTGAACTGCAGAAGCTGTAGAAATGCCGATGAGGAGGAAACGGTCGAGCACTTCTTATGTCATTGCCCAGCCCATAGTAGGAATAGATTGGCGCTACTAGGGCGCCCCTTCCTGGATAACCTAACTGAGATTTCGGAAAAATAGATAAAACATATTTCGACGTTCTTGACACTGACAAATTGGTTCTCAGAGTAGCTGCGGTTGAAGTAGGAAGCATATATAGTATCACAAAGGGCCTAAGCTGGCCTAAGTGACAATTTTTGGTTTACCCACTTTGGCCATCCCAACCTAACCTAACCTAACCTAACCTAACCTGCTGTCTCTCAGTAAAAAGCTTCGGGAAATATTTCTTTTTGAAAAAAGTGTGCGGTGCCACGTCCCCATCTCCAATACAATAGAAAATGCAATATTGTAGCTACTATTATTTGGTCATTGCCACGTTCCTCTAAATGAGAAACACAAGTCATATCTTAGCAACAATTTATTTGACGCAAATTAATGAGACTTGGTACAAAAGCAAACTGCATCGGGAAAAACAAGTACCACTGGCAAAATTCAGCGAAGTCACGAACACAAAGTGAAAACATCATATATAGGTGGCGCCTCTGCAGTGAGATTTTTTTACAAAAAATTGCGTTCTGCGGGGAGTATCCATGTTGACATGTCACGCTCAATTTTTGGGGTAGTCACATACAATCTACCCGCCCAATTTTACTTTTTGTAAGAAAACATTTTTATTGCAGCTAATATCAACTTAAAAATTGACAGGGTGGCTTCTTATGAACGGTCACTTTACATATACATATATACTAAGGTGCGTATCCCGAACACTTTCTGTGGTAGTCATCCATAGAACCCGCCGACCACTTTTAACTTTTGAATAAAAATCTTGTTTATGGTGGTTTCTTATTTACGGCCGATTCATACACATATATTAATTGGCATGAACTGCCCACTTTTTGGGGGAGCCTCCCATTGAAATCCACCATCCATATTTTTGGATTTAAATACGGTTTTAAATTTCGTGTGAATGGTATTTGAGCCGAAGTGAATGTTTCTCATGATTTTCTTTTTTGTTTTTATAAACTGTGATTTATTATATAAACTTTATATAAGAAAAATATTTGATCATAACATACAAATTTAAGCAAGTTCTTTATCCTCTTCATATCTGTTCATATTTTCACAATTTTTCATGCTTTTTCTAACCCACTTTCAAACACTAGACGCTAAGCTTTTCGGCTTAACTGAAAACTACTGCAGAACTTCGTATTTGGTACTTCACTTAATACCAGAAAAATGCTATAAATTGCATAGAAAAAACAAAACATAAAGAAAATATGCGCGCTGTGAAAGTGAACTTTCAGTGTAGCTTAAAAACCTAACAAGATTTCTATGCACTTCCAACTTTCCACAAATGTTATCCCTTCTTTTTTTTTTCTCATAACGTTCTTAAAGCCAGTCGCTTTGAGTTCGCTTGTAAAGCTAAGTTTAGTGCTGAGGTTTGTAGAAAAACTGCAAGAGGAATACACAAATTTTTAGCCAATTTGAGTTGTAAAGTAGAGCAAAAGTTAAGCGCTTTAAAATTAAAATAACGACAACATTTTTTATAGATGCAGATACAGTAGTTATAGCTACTATACGATATTATATCAGTTTATAATACTCGTATAATTTTTATATTACGCATACGCCAAGATGTGCTTACTTCTCCATGCCGTGGCATGTTCTCCTTTTCACTTTTAATTTAATTTTCTAGAAAAATTTCATTTTCATCTATTTACGAGTATGTATGAACGAACGAACGAACGAACGCGTGGAAAGATGAGTGGATTTGAATTTGTCTGTGTTTACAAGTCGACGGGTAAATGTGGCAAGAATGAACGTGCTTAGATGCAGTAGCACACAAATTCTATACAGATACAGGGAGCAGATAGCACAGACATATACACAGACAACTCTCATAACCATTGCAGTTAACTTGGCCCAGAGCATACGCAAGAGATCCAAGTCTTTGCTGTGGCAGAAGCAAAAGCGCAGCCGGTTGTTGCACAAAGTTCACTTTTTGCGCGTATTTCGCTTTTTTCCCTTTTTTATTCCCGAAGAATTTTGATGAGAAATGCAGAAAATCAACTCGCCGAGACTTGAAGTTGCGCCAGAGTTCAAAGCAGTCGAATGGACGCCTCGACGGTTAGACTGATGGACAGACGGACATGTGGACAGACGGACGGATGCATGACTACAGGAGCAGCAATGAAAATATGAACTGAAAACGAGCAGAGCAGCAATCCCGAGCCACCGCAGTAAAGCATATGAAAATGAGACAAAAACAACAAGATGAATGCAAAAGTTTAGTCCAACCGAAGTTTTGATACCCTAAATTACACACGAAAATATTAAATTAAATAGAAAATGAAAAAAGTAAATGAAAAGTTAATCAAACACAAAAAAAACTGTTCGTCATTATGGAAAATGGACTTCGGATTCGGTTTTACGGTCCCAAAAAAAAAATAAAAAAAAAAAATTTGTGTTTTTAAAAACATGGACAAAAACACTCCATTCAAAGATTCAAGGATTTGTGTGGGGCTACCCCTAAGAAGCGTCTATCCGTAGGAAACCATCGTTTTCATATTCAAGTTGATATACACGGTAATGAAAAAGTTCTTCAAACAACACCACAAAAGTGAGCGTTGGATTTGTCAGCATATTACTAATACCGCCTAATAATTCGACTGCGCATATCAATTTCAAAAGGTATATTGATGATAATCAAAACATCTTTATACAAAAACACAAAAGTGGATGGAGTGTTTGTATGAGGCTATTCATAATAGTGCTGCGGAATATGCCATTGATATTTATGTGAACTATCTATCCATAGTAAGACTCCATAACAATTTTCAAGTTGATCTACTTTGATAATAATAAAAAAAAGTATTTACTCAAAAATATAAAAGTGGACGATGGAACTGAAACTACATATGAATAAATATACTTAAGTTTGATAGCTTGAGCTTTTATACTCTTGGAGATCTGATTTTTCTTAGAACCGGACCGGAACAGATGGACACACGGACATGGCTATATCGACGATGGTGATCAAGAATATACATACTTTATGGAACCACACCTCCTTCTGCCTCTTACATACATTTGCACAAACTTGTTATACGCTTGACCCTTTGGGTACAGGGTATACAAATTTGGTACATATTCAAATCAAATTCTATATGCGAACCATTCAAATATCATAGGGTTAAACATACTATAATTAGTATATTAGTATATTAGGGTATTCACACCTAGCCGATTAACAGCTTAATTGATGAGAAAATGAAAACGATAAATAGTTTCCTAAAACAAAATGTAATGTGAAACAGTAAACAAAACTCCTCGACCTCTACCTTTGTGTACAAATTTCAGCTGATAAAACATTTTGAAAGTCGTACAATTTAAACTAAAAACGTCAATCAGTTTTGGTATTTATTAGAGCGGAACAATGGAATTTAAGTTATTCTAAATAATGAATGAAAGTAATTTTTTAAACACTAAGTTGTTTTGAAAAGGTCTACACAGTGCTTTACTTTTAATTTTTATTAATTTATAAACTTACTGCGAATACCGTACTTTTCAGTTAATGTTAGAAAGTTGATTTTTGAACTGTAACAACTTAGAGAAAGTAATGTCAGTGATTTTATTATCAAGCTACTATACGTAGCGGCTCAATTAACAAGAAAGTATCAGTGGAGGATGAAGTCTTCTTAGAATGGCACAAAGGCTCAATTGTGTCTCCCTATCCAGTCATTAAGTAGAGTCTTTTCCGTGAATAGTCGCTTCACAATAAACTCTCTGACATTAAATTTTAAACAAACATTTTAACTTGGTAAATCATTTGCAATAGAGACTTTAAAGATGAACATGATATTTGTAAGTCCATGTTCTAATTAATGCAATACTCTTTCGATATTTTGTTACAAAACCCAAACGTATAAGCCAAGACAAACTAGTGCGGGTTCCTTAGAATTTCCAGTAGGACGATAGCTCTAAAGTAGTCCATCCATTTTTCAGCAGATTTTTATTAGCTCCCTCTATTTGCACTAGTATAAAGTCTTGTACAACTTATTCATTTAATGATTTAAAATTTGTTTTGGCATCGCCTCATCTTATGGTAAGGCAGTATTGAGTTACAGGGGATCACTTATTTATTTTTAGAAGTATATTAAATTAACTGATAATTAACTTGATGGGACACCGTATCGAACTTTTGAATCACATCCAGATAGCTGGTGAATCAAAATTGTTTATTTTCGACAGCGTTTTTTAGAGTTGTGTCCGCGTAGAACATAATGATTTCCGATCACAGTCATTGTTTTTAAATATATATTTCATGAAGAACCTCATGACATTTAATGGAATTATTGTTGGCAGGGATGTCCTTCATAATTTTGGTCGACCCCTTTTTGATGGCTTTCATGTGCAGCGGAAAATGCATTTAGTAGTTAAAATGTGTTTTTAAAGAGAAACTTCTTTAGAATCGTTGTCATTACAAAATTCGATGAAATTGATAAAACGGAAATTGAAAATTCGATGAATTTGATGTAACAGAAATTGAATTCGATGAATACGATGGCGTCTGTTGCGCCCTCTAACGGAACATATTAGGATGTTAGGGAATGCTAATATATGGCGCTAGTTAACACACAATGTTTCCATTGGCCGGTAAAGGGAGCAACCAACACCATTGTATTAATGGTGGTGGCAATACGCCCCCACCTCAACTCCCAAGATCTGTTGCGGGAGCCCAGAAAGTGGGACCAGTCTCCAGAAAGTGGGACCAAAAAGAAGATATTCCAGAAACTGAGGACGGTTTCCTGTAATTTGGAATAGGTCCCAAAGAATTATAGTGAAGATATGCCACTTGGAATATATACAAATCAGGTGACCACCTAAAATACATTGTTCCCGCCTCAATTCCCATATTTTCCAAAAATGCCGAAAACTATTACTGAAAAATGTCGTGAATGTCGGCAGAAAAAAATGTATTATAAATAAAAAACAATAAACCTTTTAATTATCCTAATACTCCTGATACTCTATGTTTATCTCATTTTCTTGTACTCTACTTTTCTGAAGTTTCACTTCTGCCGTGTGTGAATTGCACACACACACTTTTTTTAGTTCAAAAGTCAGTTAGAAGTGTATATCGATGTGAAAAAAAGTTCTCTCCCTTTTGGGACGCATCGGAACAAACCATGCTCATACGTTCCTTACATGAAAATTGTCGCTAAAAATGCGATATTGATGTACATATTCAATTCCACGTGTCGCAATGCGACTCATTTTTGATGATTTCACGCACTTTTACAATGTTACTTTTAGTAACCACAATTTTCAAAGGAGCTGGATGTTCTTCGTCCTGTATGAGGTCCCAACCTAGAACCGCTTACTGAATCGATTAATTGGATGGAACAAATTTATGGTGAATATTGTTTGTCCCGTTCCGGAGTAAATGAGTGTACTCTGTAACGGGACAAACAATTCTCACCATAAACTTCGTTCATCAAATAAAATGTTTCGGTAAAAGTTTTAGCGAGTTTAAAACACAACTTAATATTTGTTGTTTGTTTAAGTTCATTATTCAACTAATGCAACAAACACGCAGTCACTTTGAGCGCGACATTTCCACTTTCAGTGACCAAATGTCATGAAGTTTATCCTGAAAGTAAGGAAAAGCATGAACCTTTCGAACACACTAGATTACAATAATTTTATTTTCCATAGGATTCCTCTTGTATGTACATATAAAGCGCTGCCACTGAAAATAGGATACATCAGTTAGTATTACTGGTTGTGTTCCAAACTATTTGCATGTACATATTTGAATATATGAAACCTTTATTCCATGCTTCAACATAATATCTGCAAAACTGAACTGAGCTAGACCTGAACTGTTTTTTTTTTAGCTTAAATGTAGGCATGGAAAGATTGTGCATAATGTATGGTGTGATAGGCAAAATGCTCGTTCTTTTTATGATGTCTTCTGTAAAAGTACCGTTAGTAAAGTCGTCTATTCTCGTCCTTTCTTTTTGCGTGTTGGGAGTTGTAACAAAACTGTAGGAGATATTCAAAGAAAAGTTTTCGTAGTAAAATTATTAGTATATTTTGATTTGCAAACGAAAATTTAAGTAAAATTTATCGAAATGCCACGTGGTACTCGTTTGTGTGATGAAGAAAAAGGAGAAAGTTTATAACACCTATCAAATTTCGAAAATAAATGGGTTTGGTCTCACCGATCGAAAGAAGAGGCAAATTTTAAAAAAGGATAGGTAACTCAACGATACCTGTTCGGCAACTTTCTGTCCGTTTGGCGTACTTTAAAAAAAAAAAAAGTTTAATTTAGATAATTCAGATGGTTTTCGAAGCTACTGACCTGATTTGCGAAAGGAACCTCTCATTTTCGCAAAACGGAACTAACTCGCCCAAAGTTTTCTGTCCAACTTAATAAATTATATGAAGAATAGGTTTTTTAAAAGGACAAGGATGATCTATTTAATATAGAATTAAAATTTTAATACATTATCCCAACGATTTCTTTTTTTATATGCTCACTAAAACCAGGTGTCGTATAGTTTAGCTACAAACCTTATTAGTAGGTTGTTGGACTCGTTTAAATGATGTTTGGAAGTGTTTCGAAGTTCATAACAAAAAAGTTAAGCAGCATTTAAGAAGGGTATTGCACAAAATCAGAACAAGCATACGAATAAATGAGAGCAGAGAAAGAGCGGGGTAAAAACTCCTGTAAACCGCATTTATGGCGTGGGAATCAAAAACGAAATTTCGCGACCAAGCCCAAACGGCAGCAACTCCACTCAAATATACTAAAATAAAAGGGGGGCCAGGGGTTACAGATAAGAACAAATGAACAGAAAAAACAGAACGACAGAACTAAACTGGACTGAAGTGGAGTGAAGTGGTGTGGTGTGGTGTGCCGTGCTGTGTAGTAAAGCAACTGCAATTCAAGCAGTGGCGGGGGCCAAGCAGAGGAGCATATTGTGACATGTTTGAATGAAGCAAGTTGAAATTATCGAAAAAAAAAAATGGGCGCTGCACATGGAAAGATGTTCCATGGCTGACTTGAAGCTGGCCGAACCAATGGAGCTGGCTGATGTTGCAATGTCTGTTTGCGCACTCTGTGGACTCTGAGTCTGAGCCTGAGTCTGAGTTTGCAATACTGCTTTGAATGAATCACGCCTTGATTTAGTTACGGTTTTAAGTTGATGGAGGTTTTTATTTTATATTTTTTTTTCGCAGAGTTTGTTGGCTTTTACAGAAGAATTTTGTATTACTCATAGAAAGGAGTGTGGGAGAAAGGGAGATATATAGATAGATAGATAGGAGAGAGAAAGAGATGCTGTTGATTTGGTGTTAAGTATGATATAGAGACTATATGCAATAAACTGGTTCTGTTGCAGGAATGTGAGCCATGCAGATAAAATAAATGTATATGGCAATGACTTTCTTGCATAAATACAGCACGTATAATCTAATACACATACTAACGAGAGCGGACTGATAACTAAGCAGCCAAGGCTCGCGAGTCAAGGTGCGAGTCTATTGGAACTGGTGCTTGGCTAGTCTTATGGGAGTGGAGAGTCTTTTGGGACTGGGTAATGTCGGTCTGTCTCTATCTGTCTGTCTGTCTGTGTGTTGGTGCGAATTTTTCTTGTACAAATTTTATATGTAGTCCTCTTAACAACAGATGTAACACATATATCAAAAGGCGTGCTCACCTCTTTTAGGGATAGCCCCATACAAACTCCCCCCTATATATCCAATATTAAACACGATCATCTTCGAACTTCGAAACACGTGTATCTGCGACCAAAACATTTTTCTGGGTAACAAAAAGTGGTTGTTATTATTATCTGCTCGCATTAAGAAAATATATTCATATATACTATATTATTGTGCGAAAAGTGCAGAGTTCCCAGGAACTTGGTGCATTTGAACTTGATCACTTCATTCTGTGTCTAGTCGCAGCATGCAATGTATTCAAATTTATTTATTTCTGTCAAGATACAACTATTCTTCGTTTTAAATGACTGCCAAAAACACATTTATTGACTTAGTTGGCTGAAAGTTGAAGTATATCATTGATAGGTAAATTTAAGTTTGAGTTTGTTGAACGTATTACTTATCGACCCACCCTCTTTCTTGCATAAATACTACATATCTTCTGATCAAAAAATATCAGGAATTTCTTGATTTTTCTTTTTGGAAAGGTTGTGAAAAGGAGCACTGACGAGCGTAATTTATCTTCTTAAGTATTGCATCTAAGGTGGGTTAAAATCAGGTAACGGTCTTGGCCAATCACAAATACCTGAGCTCTTTCCCTCTCTCGGCTCTCTCAATTTGCAAAAAAATAACAACAAACAAGTCAAAATGTATGACGCTGTGTACACATAATGAAAAAGAAAAACTAGAGCTTTCCATTTCCTTATTTACATCTTTCTATGCACTTTAACGTTCAGCCCCTGGTAGAATAATATAATAATGTAGCGTATTCCACATAGTTGCTCTCTTTTTTATTGCTTTCGTTTTCTTTACTTTCGATTGGAAGAATAGAGAACAAAATATTCTCTCTTTGTCGTGCCTCAATGTTAGGCTCGAAACTGTTGTGGGAGCAATTGCCAACATGTTGGCATGTTAGTTAGTGTTTTTAGTAGTACCTTTGTTGGTAACATTATAAAGAAGAGGTATCAAATAAATATTTAAAACAAAAAAAAAACCAAAGAGTGGATATAAAAAACCACAAAAAATTCTTTTGTATCTTTGCATTAATTAATTGCTCACTTAATGCCACTCTCTTTCCGGGCGGCCCTGATTTAGAGCTGGACTGTTCAAAATGAGAGCACGCAAAGTGTGACTGTATGCGTCTGCTGTGCAATGCGCGATATTTTATGCGAATCTTTCTGAGTCATAATTTGTACACTGTGCCAAAATCCAACATTAATGCAACGTAAGTAATTAACATTTTTGTTTCTCTTTAGTTTCAAGCAGCCGACTTCGGCATGCGTTCGTTTATATGTGTGTGAAAAAACGATGGCGTTCGCCCTCTGGAGCTATGGATGGACAGCGTTGATTTAGAGTCGAAAACGTTTTCCGCGACTCTTTTGTATTATTGATAACTAGTTAGTATCTGGCGCGTTGCTGCCCTTCTCCCTGCCTCACTTATCCACTTCGCCCTTCTTCATGACCCCTCCGGTAATAAAATTGTTCATACAAAAATGCTAAAATCGCGATTAAAAAATAGGGGGTGGGGGTAGGAGGGTGAAAAATACTTAACGACCTATTCTCATATGTATATATTGTAAACATAAATGTTAGTATGATATATATATTGTATTAGGGTTAAGCATGAATATTATATTAGGGTTCATGTAACCGATATGATGGTAACCAATCGAGAATGATCAGAACGGGTAGTCTGAATGTTTGCGCTGATTTTGTTTTAAATTAATTAAATAAATACGTTAATTTATTCTTCATAAATTATAGCCTATGTGATATTCTGATATATGAGCTATATTATTGAAAAGTTTCATTAAAATCCATTCAGTATTTTTTTCGTGGTGTAGTAACAAATACACATCCATACAAACTTTCGCGTTTATAATATTAGTAGGATTAATTATTGGATACTTTTAAGACAAAAGACTGAATTTCGAACACTGGGAGAACTCTAATAAAATAAAATATCCTCGAAAATTGTCATGGAGACAGCAGCAGGTCTCGTTTGGAACGATGCAGAGCATTATGCACAATATTTTGGACATGGCAGGAATTTTGACTCGACTTGTGTCGAGATTGCTTAATTATTGCAGTTATCCACAACTTGTACGCGACTATTTGACCAAAAACTGGGTTAATGTCATTCTTCAAGCTCCGCATTGATCTGACATGGTCTCGTGTGTGTTTCTACTGCTACCACAAATCAAATTACCACTCCGCGCAAAATACGCGGTTCTGAAAGCTCTGAAAGTTATTAAAAAAATAGGCCTATGAATAATATTTCGTAAATTGGCAGAATATGCGTATTTCCGCTGATAAGAATTAATTTGAAGAAGACAGTGTAAATATCATGGAATAATTCCCCCTTTCTCCTTTTATTGACAATTTCCTGACATTTTTTGATCAGAAAGTTTCGATGTCATACAATTCTCTTCCCACAACTGCACTATGGATTATTTACTTATGTTGCATTCTGCTAGTATTTATATTATTTATTTACAAAATGTGTAAGTCTGTTTGAAAAAATCACCTAATGAGCTGCAGCTGTTGTTATCCATATACAAAGTAAATACAAATGCTGCGGCGAGCATGACAGCAGGTTGCATTAATTTAGCAAATATTACGCACAGCACGTGCAGCGAGACCACAAATTTTAATTAACTGCTAAAACAATGATGGCGGCGATAATGTCGGCAGCGATGGACCCAGCATCTGCGGCAGCAACAAATTCAACTGCGATGATAATTATGTTGGCGCTGTCGAAGTTGCCAAAGGTGATGGAGACTCAGTTCCAGGCTCAACAACATAATCACTAAATTTGCGAAAGCAGCAAAGCTCTGCCCAGCCATTATGCCATACCACATAGCATACGAATTGTAGTAAAGGGCATGAAAACCGCATAGTAACCGCAAAATTTTGAACCGCATTTCGCATGCCACAATTCAGCGCCACCGTCGACAAACAACCCGAAACGAACCGACAAAATGACCGCGAGGATTTCGAGATTGCATATGAGAAACATGCAAAGAAGTGACCGCGAAGTGCAGCATTTGCTGCATGGGAATGCTGCTGCTGCTGCATGGCATAGAGTCAATGTGCCGCAGCACATACTCGTACAGCGTAAAGTAAGAGTGCCGACGCTGCTGCCGCTGCCGCTGCCAATACATGGGAAAAAGTATCAAATCGACTAGCAGACTGACAGACTTGAGTGCCTAGTCAAATGGAATGCCTCAGCGTCTGAGGCGCCGCAGTTTGGTGTGATGGCTTATTGATTAAACGGAAATATCAATTTGAAAGGCATATGCACATATGCGGTTTATTGGATGACTGTGCTGCATGGTGGCTTATATGTACAATATGAGACTATATAGCGTTGGCTGCACTATGCCTTGATTGAGTCGTTCTCATCATCATCATCATCATCATCATCATCATCATTAGCATCATCATCATTATCAGACGGCAGTTGGTTGTCGTGAACCACAAGAGGCTATATGTATATTAGCTTTGCGGCTGCGATGCTCCATTCGAAATAATTCTGTCCAACAATCGGCACAATGACATTTATAATTTGATAAGTATAATTAATAGTTTCGGTAGTTTCAAAGCTTTTTAATATACAAGAAATCTATATTAAATGAAAAATTGCAGCAATAATTAAAAGTTTTTTCTAGATAATAAAGTAGTTTCCGGAATCAGAATATGAGTAGAAGTTGCCCAACAATGTGATTGTTGGGACTGAACAGGAAGAGGATTAACTTAATAAAGGATAGTAAATAAAACACATCTTGACGATGTTAAAATTAAAATTTACTGATGGAAGATCGGAAGAAGTGCAAGAAATTCTTAAGCGATTAAGCGACCGACGGGAGAAATGTGGTTCTGATAAAGGCTTAAGTTGCCGAACATCCTCAATTGAAACAAGAAATGATTGGTGGGGAACTTGGATTCAATAAAATGTTGGAAAACCGCAAAAAGGAGAAACTGCTTTGCTACTTTTTACATTACAATAATGAACCAGCTCACATTGCTGAAAGAACTAGTCACTTTATTGCGATCTCTGGAATCGAAGAAATTTGCCTGTGATTTTTCATTATATCCAAATATTAAAATTAATTTAAGGGGACTTTCTTCAGTAGCAATGCGGAGATAATTGTGTAGTTAACGTAGAAGTTGAGAAGCAATCGAGTGTATAAATTACATCGATCCGTTTTGAAAAGATGGCTCTGTGTGTTGTGAATGTTTCATAGTTACAGCTGATTTCGGTAGTTGTATAGAGGGGTAAATTTGTTAATAATATTCGCCTTGAGTTTTAGAAAGCAACATTTGTGGCAGGTTTTAGTGCAGCTGAAGTGCAACGAATGCTTGCGCAGGTTTATTGTGACAATGCTCCCCAACCGATCAATCATGTAGTGAATAGTTTGGATGTTTCAAGAATGTTGATTTAAACGTTGAAGACAATTCTCGCTCTGGATAGCCAACAAATTTGAAGACAAAGAATTGGAGGCATTACTCGATGAGGATGCGAGACAAACGTAAGAGGAGCTTGCAGAATCATTGGAAGTGACTCATCAAGCAGTTTCTGTACGATTGAAATAAATGGGAATGATTCAAAAGCAAGGCTATTAGGTGCCTTATGAACTGAAACCGAGATACGTTGAATCGCCTGATTCTTTACCCGCGAGCTGCTGATTCAACATAGACAGAGGTTTTTACATCGAATTGTGATGGGGTTATTCTACGATAACCCCAAGAAAAAAATACTTTGCCGCACCCGCTGTATTCTTCGGACATTCATTGCTCCATCTGATTACTGGGTGTTCCGACGGATACAGCACGATTTGGCAGTTCATCGGTTCATTTATATCACCGAAATCGAAAATTATCTCCTAACATCGATCGCCTGTAAAGACGAGAGATTTTTTCGAAATGAAATTTGAAAATTGCCTGAGATGTGGGAAAAATTAGTAACCAGCGATGGAATATACTTTGATTAATTTTTTCATTCATTTTGTTCTAAAATAAATGCATTTTTGACCACAAAAATTTAATTTATAATCTCAAAAATGGGTGCCAATAGCGCCAACACAAACTACGCACCCACGTTTGGCATTTCGTATGAAAACTAAGATTCTTGAATATCTTCACACTGGTATTTATTTAACCATGTCTATAATATGTTAATTGAGGATAGACCCACAAAAATAATGTCAATATAAACTACTCACAGTTGGCTATGAGCTTGCGTTGCGAGTAGCTCACGAGCGGAGGAAACCCCAGATGAACATGAATGTTCGACTTCCAGAGAAGTTTAAAAGCACAGAATCGCGCTTAGAACAACTACGACGCAAAGAAAATGCCATGAGAGCGACTATCCGAATCGGAGATCTGCAGTGAGTGAGTTCAGCTTGTGATTCCACTCAAATTATCATGAAACACTCAAGAATCAAATCATAGTCACTCACTAGCATGCTTGTGAAATAAGGATTATGAATGGCTTTTGCACTCATCTATTGCTTCGGCTTGGCTTAACACACTTTATTGTCTGCGAATGTCAAGCTGATTCACGATTCAACGTGAGCTACTAGTGAATGGATACAAGTGACTCGAGAGCTCGTGAATATAAAGAGCGTATATGCTTTCTATTTCTGTCTCTCTCGCTCTCAAGCTACTTAAATACAAATTAGCGGATTGCTGGGTATAATTTCATCATACATAATATGGAATGATTTTTGCATTTTGTACATATAATCAATCAAATGTTGTTGGAACTTTAAAGCAAATAAACATTTTTTTGATTTAATGAATAGAAAATTTTGGAAATAAACTGATTCTATCGTTAACTAAAATGGTCGATAAGGAAGAAATTCTTCGATAGTTCAATGAGGGTGTTTTTACCAAACATTGGAGAGACGAGGTAAGAGCGCTACTTTGACCCAGTTTACTAATGGAACCATACTGTACGGCTTTGTTGATTGCACAAAATGTAATAATTTTCTGTAATACAATGACAAACAGACAAATAAGCTGGGACGTCACAAGTACATAATCAACACTTCTGAGGAAATTGATATCCGAGAAGTAAGCCACGAAGATAAAGAATACGCTGTAGATGCCTATTCATAATCGGTTCTTTCATCTAAAAGAGACTGCAGATATATTAAATAATTTTAACTTGTATTTT
The DNA here is from genome assembly GCA_035044765.1 of Leucophenga montana. Taxonomy (NCBI): domain Eukaryota; kingdom Metazoa; phylum Arthropoda; class Insecta; order Diptera; family Drosophilidae; genus Leucophenga; species Leucophenga montana. Next base: position 44,029 of record JAWNNQ010001263.1, on the reverse strand, counting down.
CCGAATCTTAAAAGAGAAAGAACTCCAGAAAATATCGTTCAAGAAGTAGATAGATATTGTGGAGAACGAATTAATATTCGAAATGATTTTAACGCAATGAAGCCGTGGAATGTGCATAACACAGTCTTTCCACGCTTGTCCAAATTTGTTCTTAGAATACTGTCTATACCTGCAAATAGTGCAGCGTCAGAGCGCGTCTTTTCCTTAGTGAATAATTTTATAAATGAAAAAATATATCGGCTTGCTCCAAAAACTGTTGATAACATTAAATTTCTAAATTCTGTATTAAAAATAAACTAAATTTAATTCTCAATTCGGTGTGGTTTTGAAAAGTAAATCGAACGTACTTTTTCATGTTGGTGTTCTGAATTCAGAGTGAAACGACTGGCATTTTACTTTTTGCAAAGCACAGTTCCAATTGATTCCAAAGAGTTTCGATAACGATAAACCAGTATTGGTACAGCTGTTTGGGGTTATTTACTTGAACTATGTTTGTGTGAATAATTTACTCGTTGGTAACGATAATTTGGATTTGTAGCTTTCGTTGTTGGTTGTCATCATTATGATAGGAATGTGTATTTGAGTTATCAGTTTACGATGAACACAACTGACTGTTTGACAGCTGGCCTGGACCCATATCATCTAAAACTTATGATTCCGGAACGGCTTCGATTCCGAATGTGCGAACACCTTGAATTCCAACCACAACCTTATATACGCCGGAAATTGTACCTATCTCTCCTTCTATTGTTAGTAAAACCGTCTGTGAAATGGGCCCTCACCAGTAGTCGGACCCGCACTACAACATGGTCCCCTTACGCAAAGCCTTTAGCCAAAACCCTGTCTTCTGAAATCAATAAGAAACATTTTGTGTCTGTTTTTAATCAAAATCTCTTAATACATTTGCACATTACTTACATTTTGGCAGAGTCTCGAATAAAATAATGTCTAACAGCTTTATCGATTAACACAAAATGTGATTTAATGTGATGTATTTAAATGTGAAATTTCTCAATTCCTTCTGATTACACCATCAAAATAGCACAACTTTTCAATCCTAAAAATTTATTCGGTTTTCGGTTTCGAGAACACGAATCAATTCAGTTTCCGACTTTGTTCGGATTCGGTAATGGGAATGTATGTATGTATGTATTATATAGGAAATTTCTATGTTTATATAAAAACTCAATAAACAACAAAAACGATGTGTCAGAGTTTCATTTATAGAATTTTTTTGCACGGTTTCGAATCAAGCGGCTTGCAACTCAATAATTTAATTGGTTTATTCATAAGTTATAGAGATATATTTTGTGAATGGAGAGAGGATTTTAGCTGCAGCGATTTTACTGTTCGCACGCTTCACACTTGTGAGTATTTGCTACTCACATCCGAAGGTATTCGCAAGCCGAAGCTCTCTATGTCTCCGCTTGGAGAGAAAGGAAAGCCCATCGCACTTGCACACTCTTCGTTTTTACTCGTCTTGCTTGTCACTCAATTTTCGTGCGAAGCTCACAAGCGCGTTTTGCGTTTTTTGTTTATTGCATATCTTAGATTCATGCACCATTTCATGACCATGGATAAAACATGAGTTTATCGCAACACACCAGATGTTGTAGTTGATATCTTTGTCTACCTTTCATATGTGCTTTCAATAGTTACGAGTATGAAACACAAATTTAATGATGCAGATTTATCAAAATTTTACCGTAATCTAAAAATAGAAAAACAACAAGTTACGACAATCCTAGTAACTACAAAAATATCTTACCAAAACAAGCGCACATTTGACTAACTTATTTTCGGAAGATGTGAAAAACTAGAACACACATACAGACATAAAATGCACACATACGCACACTCCAATAGACACACACACACACACACACACATACATTGTTAAATAGCAAAAAGCAATAACTTGCACAGCAGGCGGTCAAACAAAAGTAGGCCATCCTACAAAAACAAAGAGAACTTGTAGTTTTACCATCGAACAGTAAATTAGGCACACTGTAGTAAAAATTAATAATACATTTGATGAAAAATAGTTATAATACATACATACCCATAAACATACATTCAAATTCTTATTGGACACATATAACCACATACCCTAAGTGTTGTTAAGTGGCAGCTGACATTTCCATTGGAAAGTTCGAAATTTTTTAGCATAAACGTACGCAGAACACTTTTATGTACGAACACTATTTGTGTTTTTTACAGTGACTAGAAAAATTAATCTCTTACGAAAAATGGAATTAACTTGTGAAAATTTTCTTGCTATGATTTACTACGACATCCGATGGGGATTTTCTCAGCAAGAGTAGATTAATCAATGTTCTTTGCCTTTTGGCCATAAACGCCATTAAAAACCTCTTTTTATGACTGGTTTGCAAAATTCAAGTGGACGCCGTTCTCTTAAAGACGAATCTAGAGAAGGACGTCCATAAATAGCTGATATCCCCGAAAAAATCTATGCTGATACTCCAATAAACTGCAATAAAAAGAAGTCTATGTGCCGACTCACAACTGGATGTCATAAAAATTGGTCTCCAAAAAATGCGCAACAACGTTCAGACAGACGGAGGGACAGACAGATGGACATAGCTAAATTGACTCGTCTCGTCGAGCTTTCAATGCTTATCAGGCATATACTTATATATTTTATTGGGTCTACCATGCCTCCTACCCTTGTACCATCGAATGAAAGATATTTAAATCTCACGAAAGTATCGATTGTATATACATACTGGATAGAGCCCTCCATGAGTAAGTAAAAAAATAATCGGAATTCGTGACATTGTTTGAAAAACGACTCAATGCCAAATTGACATCGTAGCAGAGTAACTTCGTCGCATCGTTTACCAAACAATGCAGTGCAAGATTTTTTTAAGGAATACATCTCCTGTTACGGGAGCCCAATAATTAAGACTATATCCAACCAATTAAGACGGAAAGAATATATTTGAGATAGTCATCGGTTTTGGATCTCTTTTAGTGCTAACTATTGCAGATTTCATTTCCGATTCGAAAATATGGGTAGATCATGTATTTTTCATATAGATCAACCCAGAATTGATCAAGCGCCATATCTTCACAACATATTGTAAGGACTAAAGCAATGGTATGCTAGAAGAGTTGTGTTTTGACGTCATTTTCTAGAAAGGATTGGATGTAAAAAACACAAGAAAATATCATAAAGTAACACTTCATTAGCCACACCAGTGAAAGAAACCCGATGCTCAAAATAAGTGCTCATTTGGTAAATGATGCAACGATGTTACGTTGCCTCGCTGTTAATTTCTCATTGCATCGTTTTCCAGACGTCATGATGCCAATTTGGTATGACATCGTTTGGAAAACGATCCCACGAATATTTACCGATTCTTTTTTTATTCACTCGATATTCGCTAAAAACAAAACAATCGATAGTATGGATAGTACGAACGATTGTTTTGCAGCTCTAGTAACCACTTCTGAGTAGCAAAAGTGCTTCGAAGACCCTAGGTGCGTTTATGTAAAAAAATATCAAACTTTTAATTGATAATGTCAGCTGGCACCAAACAACACTGAGAATTGCTATCACACATAGTGTACAAGGCAATCCTCGTAAAGTATATAAGAATATACATAAGCCAAAATTCTTGCTGCATACCATGGCGTATACTAGATACATATATATTTATTAATAATGCAAAATATTATACAAGCAAAAAAATTCAATTTTAATGATGTCGAAATCGTTGAGTTTTTAAGGAAATAGGAGAGCAACATTATAAGGACTAAAGCAATGTATTTATGTATTTATGTCAACAAATAGTTGACCTTGGATGCAAGTACTAAAATTGTATCTATAAAAAACGAAATATTACGCATACGCAGCGTAATCAATAAATTGCAACAACATGAAAAGGACGAATGTTTTAAATTGTAGACATATCAAAATGTCAGCCAAAATACTTTTCAAGGCAAAAATAAATGCTGTGCAGCATATTTCTGTATATGTTACGATATAATAATTGCACACCAAAAAGAAACTAAAAGGGGTTGCCGCAGGAGAGCGTACCAGATACAGATATACACACACTCACACTCACACTCACACCCACCTCGAAAGCCATAGCAAGGCAAAGCTAAATGAAATGAAATGCACTTTTGGCTATGAATCTGACTTTGCCGGCGACGTCATTCGTTGCTGGTGACGGTGAATATGGCGCCAGGCGGTCTAAGTAGCACCCAGGCTCTCGAGCTGGCGTCATAAAAAGGACATGGCAAAGCTGCAGCTGCCAGCCAGCCGGCCAAGTGCTGCAAAAAGCAACGAAAAATAGACTCAGGGTTGAGCTTTATGCAACAACAAAAAAAAAGAAAAAACAAGAAAAAACGTTAACTTCGGTTGAACCGAAGCTCTAATACCATTCACAACAAATTTTAAATCGTATTTTAAAACATAAATGTGAGGGGTTTAAAAAGGGGCTCCCTCAAAAAGTGAGTGGTACACGCCCATTAGTAGATGTGTATGAAGCGACCATCTATAAGATGCCGTCATATCGAATTTCAAGTTGATAGTTACGTTTTTATACAAATGCATAAATGTGAGCTGTGGATTTTTATGGGACTACCTCAAAAAGTGGGCGGGACACGCCTATTTGTATATGTATATGAAGCAGCTGTCCATTAAAATCCACTAAATAGAATTTAAAACAAATATTAATTTAAATAAAAAATATAAAAAAAAAACAAAAGTGGGAGGTGAGTTTGTATGGGGGCTACCCCAAAAAGTAGGCAGGACACGCCCATTAGTCTACGTATGTTAAGTGGCTATCCATTAAAAGGCACCACGTCGCATTTCAACCAAATATTGACTTTAACAAAGAAGTTTCCCATACAAAAACACAAAGTTGGGCAGTAGGTTTGTATGGGGGCTATCCAAATCAGAGGGCGGGTCCCACCCATTAATGTATATGTGAAGTGTCTACTTGAAGCTACCATATCAAATATTAAGTTGATATTGACTACAATAAAAAAGTTTTTCATACAAAAACTCAACAGTGGGCGGTGGGTTTGTATGGGGGCTACCTCAAATAGTGGGCGTGGCGGGTCAATCTTGATACTCTATTAAACTGCAATAATTAGAAGTGTGTGTGTAAATTTTCAACTGGATAGCGTAAAAATTGGTGCCCAAAAAATGCGCAACAACATACAGACAGACAGACAGACAGACGGACATGGCTAGATCGATTCATCTCGTCGAACTGATCAAGAAATATATACTTTATGGGGTCTACGATGCCTCCTTTAATGCGTTAAAAACTTTCAGACAAACTGATAATACCATTTCTCACTATGTGTGAATGGTATAAAAATAATGCCAAAACGTTGAATTCGGTGGTGCCGAAGCTTTAATACACTGCACACGATTTAAGTTCAAACAGCACAATCAATGCGGTTGATGTAATGGAGTATTTTAGTGATATACAAATGGGACAATGCGGCAAGTGACTCGTGTTCGTGTTTTCCTAGTATTGAAAGTATAGTTCTAGTAAGCGAAGGACATTTGCAAAGGCTTGAGTATCTGAGAAGATTCTTGATTTTGGTGTTTCTTATCTCTCTTCTTAAAAATCACTTGCTGAAATACTTTCACTCCGCTGCTTTCCACAAACACCATGTCTCTCCATTTTTATGCCCACACACGGTGGCCTCTAATCCAAAAAAGCTGCCCGAAATTTTAAAAATGGAAGTTGGATAATGGGAAATTTTTAGAATTAGATTCATTTAAAAAATGTGCAGCAATTTATGCTATTTCGTAACCAAAATGTTTCGTATAACTCCGTATAGCATCAGAAACTTAATGCAAACTTCGTATATTTCTATATCTTATTAAACACATAAATTGTCAAAGAAAAACACTCGAGAGTTGGCCGATTTTTACGTTTAATTGACGTCCGGTGACTCTTTGACCTTTGAATTTTTCTTGGAAAAACTATTGAATCGATTTTCCTCAACAAAGTATCAAGTATCCTCAACTACCTAATTTTCAAGGATCCATCCTTTTGCCTACCAGATCACACCAAAATCGAAAAAAAAACTTAACTTTTTCTCCACCTTCTTCTTGCTACAATATTTTTGAGGTGTGTAGAGCTAGAAGTCTAAAGTTTTTGGATAAGGTGCGGGCAACCATATTCGTACCAACAAGAAAAGAAAAAAAAAGGATGGTCAACTTTGGCCACCTATGCACCCACCTAATCTGACTAAGTGCAATGGTCGTCAACATTAAAAAGTCATAGTAATAAATGCATTCGCACACTGGCAACCTGCGAAAGCAGTCGCATTCATTTTTACCGTTGACGACCGTAAGGACAAAAATAGGTTAAGTTAGGTTATGTTACGACAGCAGATTGCTTCACACATAGGCCAATATGAGGCCGATGATGGTGGCCGATGATGGAGGTCGCTCAGGAGCTTTTAGATTCTTGTAAGTCCAAAATCCTAATAGGAGTCCTTCTGACCGGCACTTCCAGTGACGCGAGCTCACTGGTGTCAATGTATTTAATATTGGTTTTACGATTGCTGGACAGTTGCAGTTGGATCCATCTGTAAATATTTGTTTTGGGCGCTGGTCAATTGTGCCAGTCGCCTGGTGTCTGTGCGAAGTTGGGTTTGGGAGTCATGTAGTCCGTTCTACTGCTGAACTCCCGGCCAACTGACGCCATGGTGGACATATATCGCAATGAAGTTTTGGCTCTTTTTAATCACACATTTTTTTATTGTTACTAACAGTAAGCACGGTTTTCGAAGGTCAAAGATGTTCAACCTCCTAAATGTCCTCTCCTTGAACCAGTTAACCCATCCATCACTCATCACCACCACTGGTACAGGAAAAGCTATCATCACCATAAGCTTGGTTATCAATTGAAAAGTTTCGGTAAAAGTTTTACCGATTTTTAAACAGATTTTAGTACATGCTCTTTAATCGAAGTTCATTTTTCGACTGATGCCACAAACACACTGTCGTTTTGAGGAGGATAACTCCGCTTTCAGTGGACAAACTGTCATGAAGCTTAGCTTGAATGTAAGGAAAAGCATGAAACTTTTCAATGCCACTACAGTGGCATTTTTTGAAAAAGTTCGATTCACCTTATATATCCTAAAGTGGTTCAAGGCACTTCAATGTTAATACAGATTTTATCGTTATTCGTATTAAGTAGTAGCATCCTTACAGAATTTGATTCTCTTAACAATATTCACATTAGTAAAATAACATCAATATCAACTTTGGAAACTGTACCTTGTATAATAAAGATTTTGTCAATACCAGAAATCATATCGAAGGTTTGTGTGGATGATCTGTGCTAAAGCGGTCAGATCTGCAATACTATTGAGTACTTTATGAGAAATCATATTAGTAACATCCAAATCAAATATCCAGTTTTTATCTCTATGTGATAGTTTTAGTCTATATTCGTATAACATAAATTTCTGATGATATATGGGGAATGACATAAGAAGCATCTGTTTCGAACGTTTCCTTAGATATACAATTTTTTTCTTATAAAACTTGAATATAGAAGGTAGTCAGCAGTGTGAAGTTCGCACCCCGAAATGTCCAAGGTTGAACTTCGTTTGTCCACACTCCAAAATAAAAATAACAACAATATTTTATCGTAGCATTTTAAGCTTTTTGTAAAATATATTTTTGAACTTCGCACACTTCGTGGAGCCGGGATTACAAATTAAGAATTTAAATTTAGAATGGTTCTTTGTTATGAAGTAACACCGAAATATATGTCGGTTTTGGTACGTACCGAAACATGTGTTTCGGTTCTAATTTGTTTCCGTATTCGGTTCCAGTACGATTTTTGGATTTAAGTTTCGGTATACCGGTACCGATAAATATTAGAATTTTTGAAAAAAAAAAAAATGGACGGAATAATTACTATTATATAGCAAATTATTAGCTTGTCATTTACATTTTTTGAAATAAACTATTCTCTATTTAGTACATACAAATATACTTAAATTTGTATACTCTTCACACATAGTATGATTAGTATTATAATTTTGTAACGCATTGAATAAAGCATCGGAGATTCCATAAAGTACGAGTATATGACACGAATCGGACTATCCATGTCCGTCTGCCCCTGTCTGTATGAATCAAAACTAGTTTTCCAGATATCGATCTGAAATCGGGTATGGATGCTTCATATATTCATATGCTGTTCATACGAGTATGTCAAAATTAGTATGCCACGCTCACTTTTAATGGTAGTCACCATACAAACCCACAGCTGCACTTTTCGAATTTTGTATGAAATTGTTATGCGCCCAGCTGATTCCTTGTATGGCGGATTCATAATAAACCTAACGCCTGAAAACAGACACTCTACGCTTACTTGCATAGCTAGAACTGCGAGAGTAACTCTTAACAATTTGAATAGTTCTGGGAAAATTGTGGAATTTTGTAACGATACATGAAGTCAGCTGTTTTTTTTTTTCCTTTGAACACTATACACCAGTTCACTATGCAAAAGTAAATATTATACCGGTAAGGTAAGCTTTGGTTCTTTTATTTTATTTCAGTAAAAAGTTCCGGTTTTTTTTTTAAATTTAAATATCGGTTGTGGTTCCGGTTTCGGTTCTCAATTTGAATCGATTAATTTCGGTTAACGAACTGCATTTCAAAAAATTCAAATTTCATACTTCAGGATGCCAACTTCATACTGCAGAGGTGGTCTCATAAGAGGCTATTCTTAAAAACGGTTGAAGCATGACAGTTCATATGCACTCACCTTACAAGAAAATGAGTTTTCCATAATTCCGGACATGGTTAGACTGACTCGTCTCATAGACCATCTATATACATATTTTGCGGAGTATCCGATGCTTCCTTCAATGCAAACTTTACAACAAACTAATAATATGATTTTCGACAATATATGAAGGGTATACAAAAAAATATGTGTCTGGCTTAGAATGCGGTGTATGGTGTGTGTGTGTGTGAAATTGCAATTGCTTTTTTACTATGACGCAAGCTTTAAAGCATTAGCTGTGAAAGCGGCCGCGAGCTGGTGGCATAGCATCCTTGTATAAGACCAAATGGCTGTAAACTAAACTGGTATAAAAAGCCAATCCTTTTAGAATTGGGCGCATAAAAAACTGCTTTAATACTGCTTTCGTTGTACGTACACATAAATAAGTAGCTACTCGCTTCATAATAGTTAGCTTAACACTTTAATCAACGTTCAATTATCTGCCAAATGATGAATGCCAACAACTGCCAATACAAACAAATTAATTTCATTTTATTAAACCATTTTTAGTGCCTAATTCGCTGCGCTTTATAATTTATGATCGTAATTCGCGGTTTTGATGTGCATTGGCAGCAAATTAAATTAATCAAATATAATAATAATATTGATAAATGCAAAATAATCACGTGTATGAACAAGCATTAAACTTGTGTATGGCAAACTAATCAAATGCAATCTCATAGATACAATACACCTAGAAATGAGATACTGTTTCAACTGGCGCCAATGAAAGACAAATGGCAAATGAGCGAACGTATGAACTGCAACATCAATCGTAATGCAAATAGCAACAACAACAACAACAAAAACCTACAGTATCAATGGAGAAGGCAACAAAATACAGTGGGTTAGACAATTTAAAAAAAGTGAACTTTATTAAACGAGTATAAATTTAAGGTTAGTTTTCAAATATTCGTTTGTAAGTAGTTATACCGAAATGGAAATAAGTAGAAAGTAAGCGTTCCTAGTGGAAAGCAAATGTATTGCGGTGATGTCTAGAAATTTTGGACTTAACTATCGGAGTATCAAAAGTGGATTGGTCCGTTTTAGATTCGAATTTTCTTCTACATTATAGAGTTCTTGTCGACCTACTTGTGTCATAGCTGGTAGGCGAAACGGCGTATGGTGTGGAATATCCAAACATTTGGTTTTTTGCGTTAGGGAAGAAAAGCCTGCCAGTCTAATCGAACTGATCTTCCTCCATGTCCTTGGACTGCCGTTATCAATGCTAGCGACTTCTCTCACGTGCAAGGTGCATGCAATCATTATCAACAAAACAGATTTATATCTATAAAATTTATATATATACAATGTGTGAATGATACATTTTAATATAATTATTTTATTTTATTTGTGTGTGGGGTGGTAAATGGGGGCTTTTCCGTTCGGGGACCAAAAAGTTTTACTTAATTTAAGAAGATCCGTACTCATCATACTTTTGATACAGCTATGGAAAACATTCAAGAACGGAAATCCTGGTTTTATGTTTTTTATTAATGTACATTTGTACATTCGAACATGTTACTATTGATAAGGAGAAGATTATGGACGACATATGACATAATTAGAAAGAATTAAACTAAAATTTTTAGAAATTAAACCCAGGTTGTCTGGAACGTTACGCGGCACAATTCAGATATAGAGTTCTCAAATGTTACTGATACAAGTGTACAATTTATAAAATATCAGCTATTATTAATTGGACTCAGCTTTTGCGTACACTGGATCTAATTAAAAAAAAAGTGCTTTAATTCGAACATGTTCGATACAACAATATAAATACAAAGTGTTGTTGTATGGAACCTTTAAGTGGGTAAATCGCGACCATTTATATATTGTGTACCAATATTCAAACCGAATTTCAAAGATTGGCATAATACGGCCCTGACAAACTCACACTGGTATTTACAGAGAAGCAGACAGACAGACGGACGGTAATGAATAGATCGTCTCGTCACGTTTTGCTGATCTCGAATATGTAAATGTACATACTTTGTGGGGTATTCGATCCATTCTTTAAGGCGTTTCACAACATTGTAGCTAAATTGAGGGTTGCCTTTTACATTGTGCAGCCTGGTAACGCGTTTTGTTGTCAGCTTATATTTCTATTGGAAAGTTGTCCTTTATTTAGCATAGAAGTACGCAGAACGTTTTGATGTACGAACTCTTTGATTTCAGCAAATTTGGTTCTAATTAATTTTTCCGCGTCTTTGGTCCACAGTACAAAGTGGCGTATGATTGATGTTGAAATTTCAATTGATTAAAATATTTTGTAAAATACGTAATAAATAAAATTCACTCGAAACGCATTCTAGCTGCAGTACTAGTATATGTATACGAGTATATATTGATTTGCAATGATTTTCATTAGAATACAACATGCTTTCCATAGCACACCATTTAATAGTGCCGCCGACTGGTTCACCCTCGCTCATCAATTGCAATTAGCAGCAATTTAAGCGCAATTAAAGCGCAAACTGATAAGCTACCCAGTGAATTGCACATATTTGTGTATAAACTTGTAGATTCTACTATTGTATTATATCACAATTTGTGTGTATTTCTGAATTACATTAAATGAACTTTAAGGGAGAGTACTGACGCCAACAAACGATGGCGACATCAGCGACGAACCTCTAGACGTCTGGGGTCTTTGTCTCCGACAATGTTCGTTTTTTTTTTTATTTTTTTTTTTATTTTACTGCATCACTAAAACGTCTTCCGCGCGTGACTGTGTGTCTGACTGACCCACTGACTGCGCTGCACTGAGTTGCAGTGAAAGCAAATAAATTGTTGACTGTCAGCACACAATCACTACGCATGGACGCATATACCAGGGGTGGAACCCGAATGCTCTCTTGGAGGGGCGCACTCTAAAACAAACAAAATAAACAAAACAAACAAAAAACAAAACAAAAAGAACATTAAAAACACAAGAGAAAACGATATACTATATACAGGGTGTCTCAAGAGAAAGTTCACATTTAAAAAATCGATAAAAAAAAGTCAGTAGCTTATTGAAAAAATGTTTATTACATATTAAAATACACACTTTGGGAATTTGTTTCTTAAAAATGATGTTGTCCAAATGTAAACCGTTGCGTTCACGTTGGCATTCATTTAATCGAGCACTAAAATTTCCAATGAAGGCTCGGCAGGTATTCTCCGTGATGGCTGCCATTTCGTGACGGATATTTTCTTTTAATTGTGCCAGGGAAGTCCGTTTGTTGCCGTAAACGTTAGATTTGACGTAACCCCACAGAAAAAAAGTCCATAGGGGTTAAATCGGGACTTCGTGGAGCCCAATTTATGTCACCTCTCCTGGAGATCAATTTCCCAGGAAATTTTTGTAAAATTCACGTACGCACAACGCACGGTCCGCTCCCGAGAAACGCTCCATAGCGACTAAATTCCCAAAAGCTAGGCTACCGATTGACATACCCCCCGCGCTCCACAGAATAATTGCGTTCACGCAAAAAGCAAATCAAATGTGAACTTTCTTTTGAGACACCCTGTACTTTTCGATAATTTCGTTCATAATACAAAAAATGAGTGGGGGAGTTACCTTTTAAGAGTGAGAAGCACACCAATTTATATAAATTTAAAGCGTCCGTCCATAAGAATCAACAACACCAGTTTTAAAACTGATATTGAGTGTACGAATATTTTCAAACAGAAACTGAAAATGGACGGTGGGTTTGTATGGGGGCTGCCCATAAAACTGGGCTGGACGTCTCTCTTGATATTAATGTGAAGCGTTTCTTCATCGAAAATTACGTTATCAATTTTTAAAAAGACGAAAGTGCCGATTTACAGCTGGATATCTAAAAATTTGTCTCAACAATATCCAGACGGACCGAACAGACAGATGGATAGACAGACAGACGGATATAGCTAGATCAACCCGTCTCGTCGAGCTGTTCAAGAATATATGTACTTTATAGGGTCTACGATGTGGCCCTCTAATGCGTTACAAACTTTCAGACCGGGAACACTGGTTGTTTTAAAACCGGAACCTTAAACATTTTGGCCTGAATGTTCGAGACTATCTCAGATTTGGAATACGCGTATACGAAATTAAAGTAAATTCAATTTGCCAATGTCATCGAAGGATTGAAGCATGTTTTCGACCAATATTCGTCATCCATCCTCGATATTAACACCCAGGATACCATTAATAACAAATTTCAAGAGGTTCCATGCAATTTCCAAATTGCAAATTTAATTTACTTTAATTTTGTATATGAGTACATTTTCCAAACCTCTGCTAGTTTCGGAGATACATGCCCAAATTTAAAAAATGGCCGGTTTTTAGCCAAAAAAAATGAAAATGATTCTTAAAAACGAATGAGTCTAATGAGTCTCTATGACTAAATTATAATACTATTCACACTCTGTGAATTATTTTTACACTGCAAAAAAATGCTGTTTGCGGAGGGAGAATTATTACCCAGTTGGCCCCCGTGGATCCGCCAATGCAAAAACTGCAAGTGATGCACCCTCGCTGCATTTGCTGTTTGCATTTTCAATTTTTCACGCTGTGCAGCCTCAGTTTTTCCCATACAATGCAGAATGTTTGCTTATTTAGTTTACTCAAGTGCCACACAACCTCAGACGCAGACGTAGATGCTGCCACCCACATTTGAGTAATTAATTTCACTCTTTGAGCGTTCTTGAAAGCAAAAGCGTCTATAATATAGACTCTATATACATAGATACGAGTATGTATATGACTTTACTTTACGTAACTTAATTCACACCTGAGGTGTTACTTAGCTGCCAATGAAACATATAATTTCCATTTAAATAGCTTCATTTGCTGCATATAAAATGAGAAGAAAAAAAATCTATCATAGTCGTAGTCTCTGGCCTACATGCCGGGCTGGTGCCCGTGGTACTACTGCTGTTGTCTACCAGACTAGGGCGAAACTTGTCAACACTTCAACACGGCCCACATGAGACAACCAGAGACGTCAGAGTTGAAATCGCCGCCGTGGCTTGCATTCATTTTGCGCTCGTTTTGGCACTCGAAATAATTTATCAGCACTGCATGTCAAGCGAAGGACACCTACGGGCAAAATGGAAAAATTGCAAATTGTAACATTTTGCGAAAATACTATTGCCAAATGCTTAAAAACAAAAAAAGAACAACAAAAAACTATGAACTGGGATCAGCCCAATTGGCGCGACTGAAAAATTTAAAGTTTAGACTTACAAATTCTTAGACGCGTAGGCAGCCAAAACCACATTTTAATTGATAACAAATTGTGATAAATGTTGTTTAGGTAAAAAGAAAAGTAACAAGTATGTGAAGTTTCCATACCCTTTCTAACCTAAAAGTATTTCCGGTAAATCACATTGATCAGCAGACTATTATTGCGAATCGAAAACGCACAGTAAATATCTAACACAATACACCATTGCGCTAAACATTCGTTCGGCAGATACTTACAAAAAATTATACAAAAACTAAAAATTTCAATCAGTGCTGAATTTTGTTCGATACAAGAAACGACCAAACCGAATGAAAAGACAAGGCAAATGAGTAAAACAAACCGAACAGTCTTTCGAATCAATAACTATTCTACAGCATATTGTCTCATCCGTCTCTTTCTCTCACTCGCACTCTACAAGCAAAAATTCAGATTTTTCTATCTACCTGCATATGAGCATAAATGAAAATTGATGTACATCTGCAACTGCGTCATTCATACATATTAGAGCACAATTTATCAAATTCTGCATACATAAATGGCACAAGAAAAGAGCACAAGAGGGTAGTGAGTTATGCGAAAAAAAAAATATATTGAAACAATTTGCTCGTTTACTCTCATTTTTACTTGAAATATGGCAACCCATTTGGTTGTATGCTCACAATGCTTGCTTTAGTTTGTATCGTCATTTGAAGCCATACGAAAACATACAAGTCTAAACAGCTGCCTGGTTTACTTTTTCGAATTCATTTTTGCATTAAGTACCGCGAAACTTTAAATTAAACACAAAATTTTAAATTAAATCAAAATAGTCTTGTTGCTTTCCAGTAAAGCCTTGAAATCCACATTAGGCTTAAGAATTGACAAAAAAAAAATGTTACTTATAAAAACTTTCAAATAGGCTGAGGAGTTGGATGCGAAGTAATGACTGATCCAGTTATCATCTATACACAATTTTTAATATACACAGATGCTGGTATTGTATATAAGCAATACGTACTAGTTATTATTTCTATACACATACACTTCGATATCTCAATAATTGAGAAGATTGCTTGCATCGATAAAACAGCTGATCAACAGCATATATTTATACAATATCTGCATTGCAAATTCCGTGACAAAATATTAATAATTTATGTAAATGTGAACTAAATCTAGATCTATACATGAATTAAATATATACATACGTGTATTACTCATTTGTATGTTATTTCAATAAACTTCTACACAAGATTACCAACTCGAAAAATTTACACTTTTTACACTTCGTTCACAGAACTGAATCCGAGAGTTTTAATTTTGTTTTACACTATTGCATAAGTGGGGCTATTTTTTCACCAATGTTTTGAATGATATTGTTCTCCAGTTGGTCAATTATTGTTGGTTTGTTGCTATAAACCAGCGACTTGAAGTAGCTCTTTAAAAATAAAATCGAACGACGTTAATTCGCACAATCTTCGCGGGCACTGCACATCGCCTCTTTTTTGGATTAACACCCGATGTACGAAACGTTGCACCGCCTTTTTGGTCTAGGTCTATGTTATCCAATTGATGCCAAAAAAACGTCAGTTATCATGGCCGCGATACCGTTCGCCACTAACAGATACAGTCTGACCATTCTCGTTTTGGAAGATGTACGAGTATGACACAATAACGTCGTACATTGACATTATCTCCATCTGGTTTTGATACATCCGCTGCTTGTTTTCTCTGACCTTTAACAATTTGAGACATAGTATAATATTATGCACGGCTTTCAGCTGATCTTTTGTGTATTATTTTTTAATTTGCATAATGGAAGAATCGTTTTACATATCTGCCTTCTCGACGAATCTCTGACTAATTTGAGATTACTAAATTGATACACATTGAAACTTTCTTATACAGGCTTGTTGTAGTTTTCACTTTCAGGAAGACATTGTTAAACTAGTTCTGTTCTCACTTTTAGAAAAACGATTGAAATTTCCGCGAATTTCATAATTTGGAACGTCGAAATCAATAAAATCTTTCCTACAGTGACTAACAGAACAGGCCAGATACTTTATATTATTTTATTCGTTTTATTATAAATTTAAGCTAGGAATCTATAAAAAATCAGAAAAGCCAAAAGATGTTCCTGGGAGAACTACTGTAGTAACATTGAAGCTGCATGTAAAGCATCTAGACTCAAAACTCAACACTGATAATATCAGAGAATACTTAAAAAGACCGGATGACTCATGGTTAAACTCAAGTGAGAAATCACTAAATCTTCTGTTAGAATCGTACTTTCAGAGACACTGATCCAACAAGCAGACAATATATCCTGTGGAGGGTGTGCCTCAACATCTCAACAAGGATATAGTCAGCGCCAACAAGATTAAATGGGTTATGGAGTCTTTTCAGCTCAATAAATTCCCAGGGCCAGATGGTATATTTTCGCATAGGTGGCTATATGTGCTCTTTAAAGCCTGCTTTAAATTAAATTACATAGCTAACCGATGGAGGAAAGTAAACATGGTTTTCATTCCAAAGGCAGGAATGGCATAGCAGGTACACCGAAAATATTACAGACCCATTAGTCTCTCATCCATACTCCTAAAAACGCTAGAAAGACTTCAAGATATGCATATAAGTCAGGTTAACCAATATAGTTATTACATGGGTATGTCATCAGAGACGGCCTAGCCTACCCTTGTAACACAAATATAAAGCTTTCCTGCATAAGAACGAACAAACTATATTAGCCTTCGTCAATATAGAGAGAGCTTTTAACAACGTCAATCCAGAATCTATAACAGAGGCTATGACAGATCTGGGAGTGAGTGACTCACTGGTAGTCCTATGCCAGTCAACTGCTATGTTGTAGATCTGCGAATGCCGAACTGGGAGAGTCAATCGCTCGCAGGTATGTCAAACTTCATATTCGGAGTTAGCGTTAAATTCCTGGGTCTATAACTCGATAAGAAGTATAAGATACAACGAAGTGCACAATTATGTAAGTATTAGCGATGAGTTGATCACTACATCAACAGATGCGTTAAACACGATATTAATAGGAGGCAAATGCCACAATAACGGCCATCAGGCTTAGAGAATGTGGTTATTGGAAGAAAGGGACAACGGGGAACTCAGCAATCCTAAAACGAGAATGAGACCTACCCGGAAGTAGCACTTCAACCCAAGCATGGCCTAAATATGCCCGGTAAATGAATAGAATAGATGTACCAATTCTAAAAGAAGTGGCAACAGGATACTGTCTCATAGGTCAGCATGCCAGGAGACTGGGAGATTCATGTGGTTTCACAACGGGCCATGTGCGACCAAAGTGCTGGGTGGGCATTTGTAACTCACCCGACCATTCTAACCTAACATAACCTTCCTTTAATACTAATCTTTATAGACTCCAGAGTGCACTTTATAGCATTAATAGTTTTGTCGACAAGCCTATACTACTCATTTGCACTCTACATGTATAGGGTATACAAGTATTTCTACACATTTCAATAAATTCTGCGCCCGATTATACAATTTTTGCAAACCTATTTATTTATTCATTACAGTATGCAATATTTGCTTATATCTGTCAGATTAATTCAAATTAATATACAATTTATTGCGACAATTTTTCTGACCTAATTTCGAAATCAACATTCAGCGCTCATTTAAGTAGAACTCGCTCGTTACGACCACCAACACCACCGGCACTGATTTCCATGCAACATTGCAATGTGGCACATTTCTCCAACATCAACGGCAAATGCAAATGCAACTGCAACAATTGCTGTGCGGCCTGGCAGCAATCAGCAACGGCTACTTCCTCGTCACTGGCCGTCAGCAGCAATCAGCAGCTGCAGCAGCAGCAGCAGCTCGGCTGTCAACGCCCCAGAACATAATGGGCAGCATCAGCACGCTCGTCAACAGCATCATTATCAAGCAAAACATCATCATTATCAGCAGCAACAGCATTAGCAGCAGCTGTTGCATTTGCCGTCCGTTTTTCCATGCGATTGTTCGTTTGCTCATTCGATGTTGCTATGTTGGTATGTTGCAATTTGCTATCTCTTTCTACGGTACTTACATAACTTGCTTGTCTGCTTGCAACTTCTGTCAACAATTTGTAATCATTTGCAGCAATTGCAATCACACTTAATATTTTCTTTCATTTACGAATGTAAAAATGTTGCAAGCTCTAGCTTTCTTATTAATGTTGTAGTTTATATAGGGTATCCCAACAAGAGTCCACGATTTAATTAAACAATATAACCTATATTTTTATAGCAAATGGTGATACTTTTATTGCATTGTAAAGTAGACATGTTCCGATTATGTATGGAATAAAATATCCGAAAAAGGCCACTGCAGCTCTGAACATAGACCCTTTTTCTTTTCATGAAATTTTCGCAAAGATGTGGCTCTATCTCACTGATGACCCGTTGGATCTCGGTTCTGAGCTCAGGAATTTTTTGTGGTTTATTCACATACACCTGAGATATCACCAAACCCAAAAGAAAGAAATCGCACTGCGTCAAATCACACGATCTTTGTGTCCAGTTGACATCGGAGTTTCGGTAGATGATTCCGTCTGGATATCGTCGCATGCGGTGTGTGACAGGTGGCTCCGTCCAACTGAAAGCACATGTCGTTCAGATTCATACTGTCCAGTGGCAGCCACATAAACTTAGGTAGCTTTCATGTTCCTGTAACGCATGCTATACACAGTCACTGCATATCCGGCCACATTTTCAAAGAAGTAAGGCTCAATCACGCCGCCTGACCAAAATCCGCACTAGATAGTTGCTCGTTTTTTGATTTATTTGTTTTTTACCATATATTCGACAATTTTGTTTGTTGACAAACCCATTCAGATGAAAATGCGTCTCATCGATGAAGATGATTTGTTTCGAATAATCGGTATTCACCTTATTTTTCACCGTCACCCATTGAACGAATTGCCGGCGTTGTGCATGGTCTGCTGGTTTGAGCACGTGAGTGAGCTGAATCTTGTACGGGTGAAGGTATAGGTCTCTCGTCAAAATTCGCTGCATGGTGCTTCGCGAAATTTGAAGTTGTTGCGAACGATGCCGAATTGATGTTCCCTTTTCGAGAGTATCCGGCCGGTACGTTGACGCACAGGAGACTTACTATCCAGAATCGACCCAGTTTCTTAAAATTTTTTTATCACTCTTTGAATTGTTAACACATTAGGTGCACTTCCACGACCTAGAATTCCCTTGCTTTTTGGGCGGTATTTGTAATGGGTTTTCACAATGAAAACACCTGGTTCAGTTGTGTAATATTCGGAACAATCGTTGTTGCCAGCTGTCAAATTTCATTTCCAAGTTGCCACTCTCTTATTGACAAACCCTGTGTTATAACTAATATAATTAAACAGAGTTCGTAGTAGGTACCTACTAAAAGTTATCAAACAGAAACTAATTCGAATGAGTAAAATTACAGTCATTCTGAATAATACAAATGAAAAACTTCGTTTACCTCGTCAAGATGCTTTTCAATTTGATTTGTAAAGTGTTTTTAATTTATCAAATGAATGAAGTGTTTCGCTAGAACTGTGTATGTTATTGTTTTCCATTAAGAGGGTTCATTTATATTGATCACTCTTCTGTCATTCGTCAACCTCCTAACAGTCTCATTCGATAAATAAGTAGTTAGAAGTATTCGATGGACAAAAATGAAAGGATACAAGATTGCAAAACAATTTTAAATCACAGAAACTCAAAAAATTCGAAAAAAAAAAATATATTCCATTTGTGCAAAATATCCTCCTAACATAAAACCGTTTACAAGTTAACCGTTGTGTGGCAATCTTTATTTTTATTCCATTGGCATTATTCGCACCAAAACCAGGATCACCAGGATTCAATACGGAGTAAAGCAATTTTCGAACGTTGAATTGTTTAGGTCTATATTGAAGTTTGATGCACAAATTCTTCACCGCTTTCATACTACTAGAGTTGTCCCAGTAGTTGAAATTCGACCAACGCTATCCGGCCATAGCCCCATGGGGACAAACACTTTCGTGCTTTAACACACATACGAACGAACGCATGCCGCAGTCTGCTGCTTGATTCTAAAGATAAACAACAATTTTAATAAGTTCATTTCGGTGGTGTTGTACAAAATGTGATCTAAAAATAACCGAACTTTTAATTTAAATCATAGAAATCGTACCGCCATCTAATAAATGTTGGCAGTGTTAGAAAGATACATTTTTCTTCTTTCGAAAGCAGCCAAGTTCATGCTAATTGATTGACAGGTTACAAAATAACACACGTTTTTGCAGTTATGTCGTAAAAACAAAAGAGCAAATATTAAATTTTAATTTAAACCCGTTAAAAAATTTGCTGAGACTTACAAATTGTGAAAAAAAAGTTTATGATGATGATTGTATGAGTCGTATTCAAGTTTACACGTGGTTTACACGGTTTAAAAACGGTCGTGAACTGGACGATCCGAAGCATCGTGTTAAGTTAGTGGAAAAAGTAAGTGAAATAATCGCTTTCGATGCAAATTTGACTGTGAGAATGCTAGCAGAAGAATTATATTAATCCTACCGTACTAGCTACAAAATATTAACTGAAGATTTTGGTACACTGTACAAAGTATTACTCAGAATTGATTCACATTTTGGGTGTGCTCCTTTTGGGCTCTAAGGGTTGGTGTATCAATTCTTTCTCTTTTTTGTTTTAAATATTTATTTAATTCCTATTCGTTTCTAATGTTACCAATAAAAACACTATCCAAAAAACACACTTAACTGATGCTCCCCAACATGTTTGCAAGTTCGCCCACAACAGTTTCGAGCCTAACGTTGAGCTGCTCGATCGACATGCTCTACAATGTGAATTTCCCTTGAGAATAAGACAGATATAGAGAATATTTTGTTTTCTATTCTTTCAACTGAAACGAAAGGAACCAAAAGAGACAAGAAAGATTGCAGCTATGCGGAATACGCTACACATTATTAAATTATTAGACCGTTCAAGTGCATAGAAAGATGTAAATAAGAAAATTAGCAAATCATATTCCTCTTTTTCAAAACCAAACCAAAACACAACATTTTCAACATTCTTTTTTTTTTTGTTGTTTTTGTTTTTTAGCAAAATGAGAGAGCTCAGAGCGAGGGAGAGAGTCTTTGTGATTGGCCGAGGGCGTTACATGGTTTTTACCAGAGCTCGAAAAATATGCTCAACCAAATATTTCTATGCTGTCTGCTCAGCGAAAAGACAGAGAAAAATGAACCAGACTCGCTTACGCTCTCAGCAGAACACATCGTTTTGATTTTTTCGTGTCTTCTGTTTCATGCTTCTCGATGAAAAAAACACACGAAGCTTTCTTACGATAATGGCTTGAGGGGAACACTTTCATTCGACTCTCAGCAACTGTGCATCAGCAACTGAGCAAAACGAGCCAAGTGATAGCTCTAAGTGTCTTTTTGTTGTGTTGTTGTTGCGTTAGGTTGTGGTTGTTGCTTTAAATATTTCATCGCTGGCAAAGCGTGGAAGAGAGAGGGAGAAAGAGGTAGGGCTCTAAATTGTGTGCATATGTTAAAATATAAGTAACACACATCATGCGCAAAAGACGGTTTGCGCCAATTTTGAGAACCAAATGTCGCAAGTGAAAAAATGCATAAAATGAGCGACAAAAAACTGTCGTTGATTGAACCAAGACCGTTTGAAATGAGACAGAGTTGAAATGTCTCCACTTCTATTTTAAATCGTCTCCGCACGCAACTGTTTTTTTTTTTCTGACTGCCTTCAAAAAAAGTGCACTTGTTGTGAGCTCTGGTTTTTACCCACCTTAGTCGCAATACTATGAATGATTTGCACTTGCCTTTGAATTTGATTACTATTAATTGGGCTACTCTGGGTCATGTATCATAAATTATTGAAGATGCAAAAACACATCAAAGACAAAAAACTAATATTATAAAAGGAATAAAAACAACCGTCCTAATAATACGAGCGATGTTTTTTACAAAGCTATGTATGCATCAGATCATTTTTTGTCTAGTTGGACTATAAGTGAAGAAGTAAAGTAAAGAAATGATTATTTAAGGAGACCACTTTCCCAAGATTTAATTATACTATTAGAAACAGCAGCATTAGTTTTGAAGCAGTCGAATTTAAAGAAAATTATATTGTTTTGATAGAATTAGATGATATTAATGACAATTAGTTATTAAAATTGTAACTAAAAATTCGGAGAAAAAATCTTCCTAAGAAGACTTGTTTTTTACCGATTGGGGCTATACCAACTGTATGATATAGTACTCGATCGCTCCAATTTAAACATATTATCTATCTGCAGCAAAGAGAAGCATGTGTACCAAATATCAATGTTCTAGCTTTAATTTTGGTTTTGGAGTTTTTGGCAGCAAAGAACATTTCCGAACAGTGTGCATTGTCGTTGTTTTTGCTGTTAGCTTGATTAGGTTGTGGCCAGTAACCAAGTTTTCTTACATTTCGAATACTACTTGTTGTGCAATTTTATATGGTGATTTTATAATTATGGGTCTGTGATTGAAATGGTTTGCGAAGGTTTATGAGCAGACAGGGGCAATTTTCTTTGATGACATCTTCATTAAAATCGGTAAAATTGGTGAATTTTCAATAAATGTGTTAAGATTTGTGTGCATCCCTAAACACTATATTACGCTGCTGTTCTGCTCCTTCGATCTCAAAATTAAACAAAGTATTAGAGTACAAAAAAAAAACAGTCGGTTATAACTGCTTTAGCTCATATTGACTTCTGGTCTGCTCCAGCTCCGACATTTCAATGCATTTGCTAAGTCATTTTAATGAACAGAGTTGCAAGTTCAACTGGTTGCAACATTTATTTTCCATTTGCACTTTTCCGCATTGCTCACGATTTATTTATTCATACGAGTAGATACTTTGTTGCAGATTAAGCCGACTGATACAACTACTCGTATTCCAATTGCAATTACACCAATGATATATGTACTTGTATACAATTACATTTAATTGTTATTAGCATTTTATTTGCTATGCTTGTTGAAACTGCGTTCGTTGTCACTCGTTCGCATCGCAAAGTCATTCATTGACAATTGTTAATAAATATAACAAAACAAAAACAAGAAGACAAAAAAGATACATTTATTGTGTCATTGTTAGAACATAAAGTTTTCATTACAAGTGAGTCGAGTGTTAATTAAATTGTTCCATTTCAATTTCACGCGAAAGCTTTATTTGCATATTTATTTATTTGTGGAAGCAATTCTTTGCATTGAAATATATAAATATTTATCCACTTTTCAACACGATTCCCACACCCAAAGTATTATAAAGTTATAGTATCTGTACTCAGTTGAATAGTAATAAAATAAAATAAAATGGAACTAAATAAATCTACAGTGAATAGAGTCGAATTTAAAACGATTGCCGACTGCCGTTGTCGATATTTGTAGCTTTATAAATATTTAACATTAAGTTTATTAAAGAATAATTCAAGCGAAATAAATAAATAAAACAATTGCAGACGGAAAGCAAAGCAAAAAAATGGGTGTATACTTTTGTATTAGTCAAAATGTTAACTTCGTGGGAACCGAAGCTTTAATACCCTTCACTCTTGCATTCATCTTTTATACGAAGTTTATCAATTTAGAAAAAAATTATTATTTTAAATACAATTTCTTTAACTCAAACATGTTCGATACAACAAAATAAATACGAGTTTTTTTGTATGGAAAATATATCTTTTATTTATTAAATCACAGCTGTTTTGGAACCTTGTTGCTTCCGGTTATAAAAATTCTCTATACCATCTTTCAAGCCAATGTTTTAAAAAGGAACGCACAGACATGCCTAGACCGACTTGTCTTGTCATGCTGATCACTAATATATATATATATATATATATATATATATATATATATATATATATATATATATATATATATATATATATATATATATATATATATATATATATATATATATATATATATATAATTTCTGGCGTCACTTTATTATTTATTGCGTTGCAAACGTTGTGACTAAACTATTGTACCATTCACAATCGTTGTGTGTAGCGTATAAAAATCAATTGATAAATGAATAAAATAGCAGCAAATGAAATAAAATTATAGAATCGAAGCGAATCGAATAAAATATTAACAATAAATAAAACTAAATAAACAACAATTGCAGTGAATAAATTTGTGTCGGATGAATAAAAATATCAATATAATGCAAGCAAAAGTAAACTGCATACTGCAGTATTGGCTAATTAATAGTTGCTACAGAGGATACTTAAAAAAAAAGTAGATAATTTTATAATTTTTAAGCACTCTTTAAACGTTACAAACTTTAATTGCATCAAATTTTGTCTAAATATTGCAAAATATCCGGCATTGCGCGGGAATTTTAAAATCATTAAAACAGTTTAAAATTATTTTGTATACCCTGCTTTAGACATAAATGTTTGTTTACTTAAAATTTTATTTCGGAGCAACGCAGTTAGTACTTCAACCGTATTTAATGCACATTTCTATTAAATGTATAAAGAAAAAATACAAGAATATAAATGTGAACGGTAGTCCTCGCAAATAACAAAAGCACTCCTGAGTGTGGCTGTTACACAAGAACTACACAAGAATTGACTTCTCATGTAATTCCAATAATTCAATCAGTACACAAACAACTTGTCATATTGATACGAACGCTCAATTACATATTTCAATCCATCCCAACAATACAAATGAAAAACAAAATTCGTCACAAACTTGATATTAGAAGTTTCGTGCGTTGCAAGAGATTAAGAACAGAAAGAAAATATCTGTCGTAGAGAATAAGATTTTTGTAGAATATCATTACTGTGGCACCGCTGGCCCATCACATCACGCTGAAGGTGTTCACTTCTATAGAAGCTATAAAATGTTCAGTAGTATTTAGCCTAAATTGATCTAGTACTTACAATATTAGGATTATAATTTCATTTCATTTATTCACAGTAAAATTATTTGACATTTAATTACATAAGATATATACAAATATATAGGTAGGGAAAAATTATTAACAAAAACCCCATGAACAAAAACATAAAATATTGCTTAAAAACTAAACTAAAGTGTGCTTGCTATAACATTAATGTGCGAATAGGTCGAATATAAACATCTATTTCTAAAACTTAGGTGTAAACGTGTTAGTCTAGCGGCTACTAGTTCAATTTTTGCTATTTGATGGAGATCAATGGTGGAGTGGTACCAGGGTAGATTAAGTATCATTTTTAGTATTTTATTTTGTCTGATTTGGAGTTTATTTAAGTGGCATTTAGCAATATCCTCCCAAACAGGAGCTCCATAGAATATTACCGCTTGAAAAACTGATATAAATAGGTACATTTTATTAACAATGCTGAGTCGCGAGTTCCTATTGATTAAAGGATATAGACTACGAACTAATATATTAAGTTTTTTATCCGTAACCATATGGTCCTGAAATGTTAATTTTTGATCGAGCATTACCCCTAAGTATCTCACACTTTTTTTCCATTTGATATCAACATGATTTAATTTAATAAGTCTGTCAGGTAGGTATATTGCTTAGCGTTTCCTAGTAAAATAAATGGCCTGGTTTTTATCAGGATTAACTAGAATCTTCATCTTGGTGAAATAAGAAACCACTGAATTTAAGGCATTCTGAAGGTTAACTGTAATCTCAGCAGAAAGCGTTCCAGAGCCGAGGACAGCTTTATCATCAGCAAATATTGAGGCAGTGCATCCACTTAATGTTGGGAAGTCTGACGTGTATATGTTGTAGAGGAGAGGTGTGAGACATGAACCTTGTGGGCAGCCCGCAAATATATTAATTGCCTGAGACTTTCCCCAAATGTACCGTAAAGGATCTATTGTTCAGATAGGAATTTATAAGTTTAATGAGTTCAGGGGGAAAGTTCAAAATTTTCATTTTATGAACAAGACCATTATGCCAGACGGAATCAAAAGCCGCTTTTATATCTAATAGAACCATGCCCGTTGATTTAGATTGGACTTAACAATTTTTTTAATTCTGTCTAAAGGGTGTAGAGTATTGTGTTCACGTCGGAAACCAAATTGTTCCGGAGGAAGTACTTCGTTAGCTTCTATAAACTGAGATAGCTTAATTTTGATGACTTTTTCCAGTATTTTACCGACTGAAGACAGCAAGCTTATAGGGGCGATACGAAGAGGGCAGCTCAGGCGGCTTATTTGCCTTCCGAATGGCAATAACCTTGGTAAGTTTCCACGCCTTTGGGATATAGCAGAGGCGTAAACACTCATTAATGATTTTAGATAGAAGTTGTATACCTCTACGTGGAAGTGCTTTTAGGCATCTATTTTCGATTCCATCTAGACCTGCGGCTTTTTTGGACTTTAACTTTTTTAAGATCAGTGATATTTCAGCGACTGTTACGTAATGCTCCTCATCAAGGATGGGTAATTGCAAATCAACTGCCAACATGGATTCATTGACCTCACTAATTGTGCTGGAGTCACTAAGATTGATAGAAAACGAGTGATTTAGGCTAAATGCTTGGGCTAAAATCTCGGCTTTCTGCTGAGAAGTGGAGTAACGTCTTGAGCCCTCGTTGAGAGAAG
Source organism: Leucophenga montana (assembly GCA_035044765.1). Classification (NCBI taxonomy): domain Eukaryota; kingdom Metazoa; phylum Arthropoda; class Insecta; order Diptera; family Drosophilidae; genus Leucophenga; species Leucophenga montana. The sequence continues at coordinate 17,405 of JAWNNQ010001263.1, read as the reverse complement.
GGATGACAACATGTTTATTCTTTAAAACTTTTGTAAGATTCCAAAAGGGAGAAGAACATTTGTCCAAAGTGGATAATCGATTGTTCCATAATTCATTGCTGAATTTGAAAATCTTATTAGGGATAAGTTGGCTTAGCCATTTGTAGAGAGCAAAGTCAGTCCGGTTTCTATATCTCTGCCAGTTCCTACGGTGGATATTCCTACGCTTAATTAATAATTTTATGTTAGGTGGGAGAGGCTTAGGGGATACTCTAACATTTTTCTTGGGAACGCTATTGTATTTTATAGGATTATAATTAACATATAAAATGCGCAGTACTATTTAATCTAATTCTGATCTACAACAATATTATATAGTATATTCCTAGCTGGTACCCGGCGCGTTGCAGACTTTCCTCAATGTCTTCCTCATGTCCCCTAACCCTGCATCACATTTCCCTACCAATCTTCCACCGGCCCCTTCCACCCCTTACCTTGCCCCTATTGCCCTGGCTCCTTCCACTACCATCCCTTACCTTATCACCCTTTCTCCTCGCCTGTTTCGATCCCATTAACATGTATACAACATTTTATTCGTCTATCTTAAATTAAACACTGCGCGTTGCTGCCCTTTCCCTTTCCCCTCCCTCTCCTTACCACTTCCTATCCTTCCCTACTTCCCATTCCCCTGTCCATCTTTCCCCACCACCTCTTGCCCTAACACTCCTTCCCCAGCCCAGTGACCCACTGGCCCTATTCCCCATATAAAATTGGTCTAAATCTTACACAAAATACCCAGAATTGCCTAAACCTAATTTGACCTACAACTATATTACATACTATTATAATAATTTACCTATAAAATGAGCGCTTATACTTAAACTTCAAATGATACATATACTATTTAATCTATTCAATTAAATTAATATACATTACATTAACTCACCTTTTTGGTTGTTTTCCAATATTTAGAAACTTAAATGTTCATAGTTAAATACATCTATAAATGCAGAACTTATATATGTACTAGTTAAATGCCTTTATTCTGTTAACTGCCTTCAGGATAGTATACATTAGCTCCGAAGTAATATGAAAAGAACAAGAAAAACGAATCCGTAATACCATTCACAATTCTAAATCGTATTGTAAAACATAGACGTGTAGGGAATTGTTTATATAGCGGCTAAGAAGAGGGTCTTACGGGCCCATTAGTATGTGAGTTCGTTTTTCAGTTGTAGAAAGAAAAATTGAGCACTAAAGTGAAGCATACTCTGGTTCGAATATTAGATAATTAAAACTCTTTACAACATTGATATACTATCCATTGAGCATTTTTAATCTAATTAGTTCAAAGATCTGTAGAAGTCTATTTACGGAGTAGTTTAATTGTTTTGAAATGGGTGGAATAGTCTTGTATTTACTAGGCCATTGATAATGTTATTGGTTTGGTAAAGATTTCCATATGATACAGACAATCCGTGCAAAAGTATATATCCTATATAATTATGCCCACATATCGTACTTGTTATTAAAGCCAACTTGCCTCGGCGCTCAAACCTAGTATAAACTTATTGACTTTGATATTTGAATGACAAGCGCTGCGCTACTCCCGAAGCCAGTTTGTCCTCATTGTCGTCATCAGGCTTGTGCAGTGCTGACAGCTTTACATATGCATATATAAGTGTATACATTCTATATATTCCTATATATTTAAAAAAAAAAAATAAAAAAATTACAAAATGTCACAGCAACTGGCGTGTCACATGTCGCTCCTCCATACAATTCACTCTGCTTCATCGACTTCAGCTGCTGCATGCTGTGGCACCCTCAACTATTTCACAAGCATGTGCGACATTCAGCCGCAGCGCTTCATTATGTGTGATTCCTTCCTTCCTTCCGTCCTGCCATTTTTTGCTGCTGCTGCTGCTGCTGCTGATCTGCTGCCACATGTGGGGAGTGTGTTCCTTTCTTCTAGGACACGTTATGTTGCTGTCGTATTGTATATATTGTATTGTACTTCCTGCTGACGCGTTTCAGTTCGAAATCCTCCCACTCTACATGAGCGTACACCTTGCAGTTAGACAACACTCCAGCGCTTGCAACAGAATAGCATCATGTCGCCCACGCGATTTCAGTCGATTTATCTCAAGGCTCGGTGACCTCTGCGCTGCTCAACTTTTGACATGTTCGTATCTACTATGATATAAAGCATGTTGTTTTAAGAGGGGTATAATTTTGAATTGAATTAAAATACTGAGATTACATAATTTCAAATTGAAAATTGGGTTAGAAATATAATTTTATGCCATTATTTTTTATATATGATTTCGAGCAAAAGGGCTGGAAGTCGACTACTTTTTGAAGTAATGTGGGCCGTATCTCAGCAATGGTTCGAACATTGTTGTGTTCTAAGCCGTTCAAAGTCGCGGTGGCCAATTGACTGGTCCATTTCAAGAAATAACGTGTTCGCAATATGTTTTCTGTCTCACGCCCTGTATGACATGTGGTGCCGTCCAATTTTGCTTACTAAGGCAAAAATAAGCTTCGCCACTGAACAGAATATTGAGATAAAACAGTGGGTTGACTTCCAGTTGAATTTCTGCACATTGACCGAACGTACAGCGCCAACAATGGTCATTCGGCTTTTATGAACAACAACAAATTATTATTGCACGAGCTGAAACTTATAAGGTCGTAGGCCGAGATCTTTTTAAAAATGTTCCATAAAGTGGATGCACACAGCTCCAATTGCTACAGGCGATGGCAGATCAACTCATTTGGGGCCTCCTCAATGACACGCAGTACAACAGCAACCGTTTCTTCATGGCTAATCGAATACACGATTATACCGACGTACCGCACGGTATCAGCACGATTTTCGAAATAAAGTTGCACAATTTGCAAGCGTTCTTCTGGCGTTAAGCCGGATTTAGACTATTGACAAAAAGGAAAATAATCAGGTAATAATTAGTAATAAATAGTGTGAACGGGTGACAATACGTGTGACAATGACTATTGACAATTCCATTTTTGCATTTTTGCCAGCGCGCATTGCTGTCACAAGTGTTATGATACATTTTCACAAAAATGTTAATGAGAAAAATAAAAAACGAACAAGACGGTTATTACTGACGGCATTGTCAGAACGTTCGCTGTGTTTTTTGGTGTTGTTTTCTAGAGAATAGAAAACTGCGTAATTTTTATGGAATTTTATTCAATGAAAGAGACTGTCCAAGCACTATGAAAGCACAAACATCAACACAAGGATCTATGGGTCGGTTTCGCCCACTAAGTCGCAGTGATTGGCAAAAACAATGAGAAGACCTAGCCAATGCAGATGAAATTGGAGATCTGAAAAAGTATGATTCAATATGAACAACAACAAATTATTATTGCTGAAACTAATGAGACGAATGTTCAAATTGAATTAATGAATTGAATGGAACTCACCCGCAAGAATTCGTCTTTCAATTCCTCATATAATGCCTTGCATGTCTCTTGTATGATTTCCATTTGCAAGAAGTCATTGTATAGTTCGTGGTCGTTTTGACGCAGCATCACTTCAAACTTGTGAAAAAAAACTAACACTTCTATTCACAAACAGCTCGCGAACACACACACGGTGGTATTGTTTATAGTACAAACGTTTTATTTTTCTTGCTTGCTCCACTTTTGCATCCATATCCATCAGCATTGATTCACCAGAACCTAAAATAAAAGTTGCCGCAACAACCAAGCCAAAATCATCATATGAATCCATTTCGATAGCACAGAATCAACTAACGCGTCAATAAAATCAATTCATAAAAACAGCACTTTGGCACTGAACTTTTCGCCAAATATGTCTGCAATATTGTAAACAGTAAAAAATCGCATTGACAAAAATACTGTCAATGGGAGATGTCAATTCATTGACAGCATGCTTTTGTCAATATTATTGCACGAAATGGATTCAAATTACAAAAGCGCTAATAGAACTGATCAATTTAATCTAGTGTTGGGACACAATCGATCAGTAGAAGTGTGTCCAAATTGAGTTCCAAGATTTGAACATAACAAGCAGACTAACAATCTAATATACATTGTATATTAAATAAACACTTGTACAAAACCAACTTTGTATTTTGCTTTTTTATTTAATTAATATATTAACAAACCTATATAAAAATAGGTAACATAATTTAAAAATGAGTTTTTGGATTAATAATTAATACATAACACTAGTTTAGAAGAGTTGGTTTCTCATAGACTTCTTTCAATGTATTTTGGGACATAGATTCCAAAAATGCTAACTTTTTTCAGTTATTTGTGATCGCCTATAATTCCATAAAACCTTATTCGATCTGCATAAACTGTTTACCGTTACACTGAGGGCAATATTACCTTTCGAAAGCTATCGAATAATTGTTGAACAAAAAAAAATTGAAGGTTTTGGACACTACTCGATAGTGGGCCAAAAAAAAAAAAAACTATCGATAATAGTACTGTCGCTTGTGTTCCAACACTAGTTAAATCCCCGTCGGAAAATGAAACCCTTAAAAAAAAAAAACAGGCTGTACACATGTACGAGTATGGATATGTGTATCTGTGTGTACTTGAAACGTGAACTTATAGTTTGCCGCATCCCCAGAGAGAAGTTCCATTGTCTATGTATCTACGAGTATCCATCTTCTTCTTTTGGCCTCTTTTGCTGCATGCTTCATGCTGCATATGCTGCTTGCTACCAAATATCACACACTCCCTACCACTTTTTTTTTGTTTTTGTTTTTTTTTTTTGATTTTTTCGCGCATTTTTAATTTAACATGAAGCCATGCTGAAACATGCAAAGTATGCAACTCGAATGCTGTCGCAGCGTTCAGAAAGCGAAACTTTTATAAATGCGGTTCGAAACTTTTCTAATGAGTTTTTATTGCTGTCGCCGCCAAAGTCGCCGGATTTTTTGATTATTAAAAAGTTCACGCATCTTATCGACGCCGTCAATGAGTTTCAATAATAAAATGCTGCAATTTTCTCGACACTTTAAATGTACATATCACGTATAAACCACCTAAAGTCTGTGTCTATCTTAAATCTATCTATTAACACGCTCTCTGCTCATCAACTTCATCCACAATTTTCTTCTTAGTCTTCGTCAACATTGTCGTTGTCATTATCAACACAACACTGTCAAGCAGCATGCTATCATATATTATTCATTATCTCTATAGCTGGCTTTGCTTCTTCTTTTAAGCCGCTAGAAGCTCAACTCCTAGCCACACGCCACATTCGAGATACCAGCTTAAATGTATTCCCCTTCGCACACACACGCCAAAGTCAATCCGTGCATGATAATCTCTGCTTCGAGCACACTTTCGTACTAAATTCATCACTTATACTCGTATTGTATATAAGTACTACCTACATATATATAGTAAGGAGCCAACAACTTCCTGTGCTCCTTGAGTAGAATGCTCCTTGCCTACAACAAACACTTTGCCTTGATGAATTCTCATTAATTATTGCTTTTTGCTATGCGAATGTGTGGACAGTATGAAAAGTTTTCAATGTGAGTGTAGTAGACAGGAGGGAACCGGCAGGACATTTAGCTGCATATCAAGAGTTTATGAATCCAGCAGGACATTTTCAGAAGAACTTCCCCAAAAAATTGCATTGAAAACTGATCCCACTTGCTTAAGAATTAAAACCTCTTCTCATAGCAGTAGTTTGGAATGCATAAAAGAAGAAAATCATTCCAAACTGCATTTTGCAAGAACGAAAATAGAAGTCATGTTAAGGATGCATAGAAATCAGAGAGACTATGGAGAACTCACTTTTCTAACATTTTTGGTGGCAAAGAGGCGAACAATGCCGGCGATAGAGAAGTATTTATAGAGCCACTAACTTATGAAGGCTTTCTTTTAGAGCAACCTGTCTAACGAGGTCGACTCAGTAATTAAAAATCGAGTTAGTCAGTAATTAAAAAGAGTTAGTAAGACTTATGTACTCAACGACTAGAATCTAGGTCTTCCTTATTCCATCTTCAAGAAAGGATTCCCCGCTGCCCGCGCGAATTACTATGGAATAAGTGTTTCCATTTAATATAAAATTCTGTCCCGCGTACTATGTAAACGTCTGGAGCCATACATGAATATACTGATAGAGCGGTATCAGTGTTGTTTCAGACCATAAAGGTCGAGCAGTAACCAAATTTACGCACTATGTGCGCGTCGTCAGAGTAGGAAAGAACCTCTCTGAGCCTTCTGATACCAAGAAACTTTTTTGCAGGGTGATGAGTTATCGTTTCGACTTTTTCATTCTCCTGGTGGAGTGCGAGTACATCCTACGTCGATGCTCATACATTTAGCGTTCGGCAACGATCCTCCATAAGGAAGTGCATACACGAGTAGTATGCTGATGATATTGTCATAATCGGTACGAATGAGCGGCATGTTAGCAAAGTGTTCTCGGAGATTGAGAAATAGTCGCGTCTTATAGGTCTGGCGGTAAATGAGGAAAAGACTTAGACTCCACATAGGGAGAATTTTAACTTTAGTGTTGTAGCAAACTTCGTCTACATGGGAACATATACTACCTGCAATAACAGCGTCAGCTTTCAGATAAGGCGAAGAATTACTCTTGCTATCGATGCTACTTTCAGCATAAATTTCAGCAATTGCTCTGAGCTGGACAACAGTACTCCAGCACGATAGAGAAACCAACCTTAATTGATGGACAACGTTCTATAGGGTGACCGAGCATACGAAATACCATGTCTAGCACGACCTCTAAGAACTTGTTATTACCAACAACCGAAACCGGCGCGCACTATCTTATAAGGCTGCTACATACATAGCTAAAAAGTGCTATTAATATATTCAATTTTTTACTGAATTTTAATTCACAGTTAAACACATTTATTTATTAATCATTAAAACAGTTCGAGTTAGACAAATGGCGTCGGTAACATCTCTTCTCGTTCGGTCCTGAGCACAAGAAGGCGTTTGTTGAGCCTCATAACGCAGAAGCATACCAATAGATGGCTAATCGAAGAACCAATAGACAGCGCTACCTTATATCAGAAGGCAGCTCCATCTATAGGCATATTATGCATATACGATAGAAATATCAGTATTGAGGGTGGCATACAAATTTGTTTTACGAGTACATCCACTCTTTTACTTTTTATACCATTTGTAACGTATTAAACGCATTTTGTAAGTTTGTAACGCATTAAAGGAAGCATCGTAGACCCCATAAAGTATATATATTCTTGATCAGCTCGACGAGACGAGTCGATCTAGCCATGTCCGTCTGTCTGTCTGTATTATGTTACGCATTTTTGGGAACCAATTTTTATGCTATCCTGTGGAAAATTTGCACACATACTTCTAATTATTGCAGTTTAATAGAGTGTCAAGATTGACCCGCCACGCCCACTTTTTGGGATAGCCCTCATACAAACCCACCGCCCACTTTTCACTTTTTGCATAAAAACTTTTTTATTGTAGTCAATATCAACTTAATAATTGATATTATAACTTTTAGTGGACGGATGCTTGATATATACATTAATTAGTGGGACCCACTATTTGGGGTAGCTCCCATTCAAACCACTTTTGACTTTTTATAAGAAAAACTTTTTTATCGACAGCCGCTTAACATACATAGACTAATGGGCGCGGCCCGCCGACTGTTTGGGGTAGCCCCCATACAAACCTACTGCCCATTTTTGTGTTGAAAAAATCTTTATTTAAATTAATATTAGCTTGAAATTCGATTTGGTGGTTTTAGTGGACAACCGCTTCATATACATACACAAATGGGCGTGTCCCGCCCACTTTTAGAGGTACTCCCATACAAACCCACAGTTCACTTTTATGCATTTGTATGGAAAACGTCAATATCAACTTGAAATTCGATATGGCGACATCTTAGACATCTACTACATCGCTTCATTCACATCTACCAGTGGGCGTGTATCACCTACTTTTTTGGGTAGCCCCTATTTAAACCCTATTTATGTTTTACAATAATATTTAAAATTTCGTGTGAATGGTATTAGAGCTTCGATTCAACCGAAGTTAACGTTTTTTCTTGTTTTCTTTTAAATATTTATTTGATTATCCTTTTAAAATTTTACAAACAAAATCACTATCAAAAACATACTCAATTGAAGCTCGGCAACATGTTGGCAAGTACTCTCATAACAGTTTCGAGCCATATGTCGATGTGCTCTATCGCTATATTCTGTGAATCGACCCTTAGAGCATGACAGAGAGAAACCATTTTTTTCTCTACTCTTCCAACTGAATGCAAAAGAATCGAAAGAAACTAAAAAGAGAGCAGCTATGCAGAATACGCTGTATTATTATATTTTTCTACCATGGCCAAACCGTTAGAGTGCATAGAAAGATCTAAATAATGAAATGGACAAATCGAATTCCTCTTTTTCATTGAATGTATACAGCGGCGTTAAACCAAAACAACACATTTTCGTCTTCTGCTTATTTCTATAGCGTCATTCATATTGACTTTATTGTTGTTATATTTTATCAAATTGAGTGGGCTGAGGGAGGGAGGGAACTCAAATCATTATCATTGGCCAAGGCTGTTACCTGATTTTACCTTACCTTAGATGCAATGCTATGCTGTTCTAATAGAATTTGATCCCGTATGTATATTGCTCAATCATATGCAGTAGATATGTAGCTGTGAGTGGTGTGAATATTGTTTTTATTACACATAGAGATTTTAGATACGATAATATATTCATATCCAAGCATCGGTTTTTCATACTACCCTCTAACTGAATCACACATATACTTATATGTAGTTAACTAATGACAGACAGCAACTTCAACTGTTCAAGTGACAATGATATTCTATTTTGTCGCTTAATGAAATTTCAGCTTCTGTGTTTAGAAAATTGAATATAATTTTAGTTAGTTACTGTGTACAACTAAGATGTGTTCTATAAGTCATCTATATGCACCCAATTCAAAGGCATTTAAGTCAATGCATCAATGTATTTCGCTTTGGTATACTCGTATAGTACTCGCACCAATAGCAACTGTGAGTTCCGGCTAAATGCGTTAAAGTAACTCAGCTTAAATACAAATTTTAAGCTTATAGTATCTGGATAAAACTTTTGCCAAGCCGTTTGTAAAACGCTTCAAATCATAAACTCTGCACATGATGTGGGTGTATGACATGTGCTAGCTCGACTTTATTATGTTTTTTACAATTTCACTCTGATTTTTTCATCATACGAATATACTGTCACATATAGAACTACTTACTTATACTGCATGCTACAACGTCTGTTGACTTTGGCTACGCCTGACAGCCTAAGGGCATTTGAAGCATATATGTGATATGTATGTGTATATAAAAATATATGTACTCGTATATATGCAATTGTGTATGCATTTCATATAAGTTAGTCTGACAAATCTGACTACTGACTTGCTTCTTTATCCGCTACTGAGAGCTGCTACTGCTGCTTCTATACAAAGGGTGTTCTTTTAACTGGCTTCCAAACCGTCATTTTGGATAATTGTTTGTCTATGTTCCACTTGTTGAAAAATTTGGAGAAAAATTTCGGTTTTCATCCACATAAGATCTGATAGTTATTGGAAATAAAGCTTTGAATTTGTTGGTGTTACTTAAGCTCAATACTAAGATCGATGAAAATTTTTGATACCGAAAAAACTTCAAATAAAAAAAAGCTGTCAAACAACAATCAAAAATTTTTGGTACATACAGTTTTTCATCAACTACTCAGATAACAAAACTGTTTGCTACCGAAAATACTTCACCTACTCAAAAAACAGGTGACAAAGGTGTGAGCCTTTGCATTTTCGTCAGAAAAATCCAAAGCAAAATCAATATGTGTGGACTTTTCTCCTAATAAATATCTGATTTTAGCATTTCATTTGAAGTAGCAGTAATAAATTACAATTTCGGTAGCAAACATTTTCATCGATCTCAGTATTGGGCTTTAATTAAAAGCATTCATTGTTTATGTCAAAAGTCTAGTACTTTTGTAACAATCCTCATTAGGGATAAACACATGAAACGATTAACGAAAAGGGACTACACTAAATGCGATTTTTTTATGCTTTACGAACATAGAATATGACTATAATAAAATTAGAAGCCAGAAATCCCATAAAGTATGTACATATATATATTCTTGATCCACTCGACAAGACGACTCGATCAAGCCATGTCCGGCTGTCTATGAATATAAGAACAAGTTTCTCAGTATGAGGATTTTCTGGACTGGCCGTCGTTCACGCCCATTTTTAGGGATAGCTCCTATACATATCCACTTACCATCTTGCAGTTTTGTACTGAAAGCTTTCTATTACAGTCAACATTTACTTGAAATGCATGCAATGAATACTTATATGAACCTATGTCCAACATTTGAAAAATAAAATACTGGAAGGAACCACTGGCCGATTTAAAGTTTTATTTCTCATTTCTTAGGTTTGCCACTTAATAAGTATACAGAATGAAAAATTTTTATACGTACAAAAAGGATTATAGCTTTCTACCAAAATTAATGTTTTTTCTTTTTGTTTTTAATTCTTACTTTCTCCCTCTCGTTATTCCTTATCGTTTTAAAATTTGATTTGATACTTCGAATATTTTCTTGCTTGCCCAATCGTTGCTACGCGAACAAAATCTTATAATATATATTAACTTTTTAAAATAACACACATAACTTCGTGTTTAGTGAGGAGCCTGTCTATTGGATAAATGGATTTGTGTTTATCGGATATGGTTGCATATGGTTGCACGTCGCGCGTTAGTGCCAGTTGTTGTTAATGCCAAGTTTGCAGAGATCCTCCCACACTTACTCATTCCAAAGCATGCTCGGTCGACCTCTCGGACGTTGTCCACCAATTAAGTTTGGGTTCCCCATGTAAGCCATATATGCTGGAACTCTATTGTCCATCTGGATAAAATTACCAGCCCAGTGCAGCATCTTACAGCTCATACAGCTCGTGATTCATATTGATTGGAAACTCATCGGCAATTCTAATGGGTACAAATTAGAGATGGGAGCATGACTGATTTTAAAGGCTCGGCTCGAAAAAGCACGGTCTAACGAGAATATATGTGGGAATAAGGAATGAGTGAGACATGATAGTACCCATCTGGCTTGAGCTCTATCGTCCACGATCTCTCACAGACGTTCGTTTGGCTTTGTTTATTTTGTTCAAAGGAATCGTTTGCAAACCGTGGCCGAAGGAAGAAGTGTCGATTGCTGTTCGTACGTAAATTACTAATGTACATCTGAACTAAATCTAAAATTAATCATAAATGCATTAATTACAAATAAAACGATTACAAATAACGATATTACAAATAAGTGCCCAGGCCTTATTGCCCAAATCTAGTCCTTATTGCTAGGCTTATATGGGAAACTTAACCTTTTATCTCCGGCTAAGAAATAAAGGACTTTTTTATATCAAAATACAAGAAAATACGAATCCTTTAGCTCCGCTTCATGGTAGTCGAAGGTAAGAAAATGAATATTATTATAAACCAATCTTTCAGTCACTGCTTAATGAATTCAGCAATGAAGAGAGTTAATGTACTATTTTTCTACTAAATATCATTATTATCTCCGTTTGATGAAAGTCGAAGGTATCAAAAACGATAACTATAACTATAGTTATAAATGTAAATATAAATATAACTAACTACATATAATATAACTATTATTGCACCCAAATATAGAAACATCATTTACTTAAAATCACTCTTTCATAACATTGTATCTTCAACTCCTTGAATCCATTTTATCCGGATATCCTAAACTCCTGATATCCTTGAATCATCGCGACCGCCTCAAGATTTCTGTATTCAATTATTTTTTATTTAAATTATGCGGCGGTTCTCTAAACCCAAGAAAAAAGTCCAATGGTTTTAAATCAGACGATCTTGACGACCAACTGGGAGGGCTACTTCTGAAAAAAAATAAGTAACGTAACTTTTGGCGTAATAAATCCATTGTAACGCGAGTTGTGTGGCGAGTTGCGTCATCTTGTTGAAAATAAAAGTAGTTCCCATCATATTCAGCAAATTGGGCGAAGAAATAGTCCAATAGCATAACGATATCTGCGGAACGGCGTGAAACGAATAAATTTTGAACGGCTTACAAAACATTTTCTTCTTTTTTAGCGTTCGTCCAAAGGTTGTAGATTTCTGGATGTATAGAGTAACTTACAATCGAACAAGAATTTAAATTTGGAGAATTTCCATACGCTGTGGCAACGTGAATACATTCAAGTTAAAATGACAAACCTTACAGAACACAAATGACACTAGAACAAATATAGCCGCCAGGAGCAATCAAAGTTCGGACATATCTTTTGGTAGATCCTTTATAACATTGACCCGGACCACTACTGGTTAAACCCTCAAAACAAATTTATGATAGCGCAAGTCCACAGATGTGCATAAAACATTCATAATGACATAATATTTATGCTCTAGTTATATGAGACAAAGCGATAATTTTTAGATAGATAGATTATTATCTTCAAGAGAGGATTCGAGTTCTAATTTACTTACAGAACCCAAAGTAGCATCAATTAGCAGGCCTGATCTCCAGGCTTATGTTATTGTTGTTGGTTATCTCTGTTCTCAAGTAAACAAAGTTTTCTATTACAATGAAGTTGAAATTCTCCATCATCAAAAATCGGCCAAGACACAAGAATAATTTGCAAGCTATAACTATTCAGAGCTTGAAAGACAACATTCAAGATTGAGTTTTAAATGCTCCTCATTTAACTCAAAATTAGACCGACAGCATGTAATTCGTCAAAATAGCCAATAAGAATCACTATCCAAAATCAATTTCAGTCGATATTATTTAATAAATTTTAAGTTCTTCAACTCTTAAAGAACACCCTTCTTTAGTAGAGCTATTGCTTATTTTATACCGCTGCTGCTGCTGCTGCTGCTGCTGTCGTCTGACTTGCAATTTTATGCTTTAAAGTATTAAATACAAACAGCGGCAACAACAGCAACAACAACAACAACAACAGCAAAAATAGTTGTTAAGATACTAGTAGCAACAACACAGCACTAGTAAATAGTATCTACAACACCAACAACAACAAAAGCCACTGCAAAGCACTGCAACTAAGTGAAACAGCATGCAATGAGGCCAACTGCAAATAGAAACTTTTTCAAGTATGCTGTGATTGCCTGCTGTTGCAAGTACCTAACTAAAGATACATATTTAGATACTTTTATGCACATATGAAAGAACGATTATATACGATGCCCATACATACACGAGTAGATGCATTGCATATGCAGCGCACTTTTATACCAAAAAGGCATTAATTTTTTCAACTACATTTAAAATAAATTCTATTTGAGTTCTGCTTTTACTTGTTGTGCTTATTTTAATTAGCATTTTTTTTTCTTTGTTTTATTGGAAATTGGTTTAATGTCAGATTGCAATCCAGAACTATAGCGTGGCGCCAATTGTCTGCGCCGCAGATCATTGAGCGCATCAAAACCATTTAGATATGGAAAGGGAGCAAACGGTTGGCAGTCCGACTGGCAGTTCAATTAACTTATTATAATCACAAATGCCGCTGTTTGTTTAGACAAACACAATGCAGACATTTTCTATAAACAAAAACAAAATCAAGTAGGCGTACGACTAGAAACGAGGTGTCCGGTTTAATAATACGCTGCATACGTAGTTCCGTCGCGGGAGATCATTGTTCAAGAAAAAAAATAAATGAAGCTAGAAAAAGCACACAATTTAGATAATGTTGATGTCACATCTTTTAAAGAGGGAGAAATTTATCATCTAGACAAAGTTAGCTAACGGAAGGTTTATCGAATTGATCTGGCCAGACCATTTTGAACTTTGATTAAGTTTTAAAAATACTTGTATTTCAAATTATTCAAGCGACTTGTACTTTCCTGACATTTCGTAGAATTTCATTAGCAAAATTCATTCAATTATTCCCTATGGAAGGGTAATTATAAGGTTTTATCTATAACACATGGGTTCAGCCAGATCTCTATGTACTAAGCACATGAAACCATGCTTATTGAAGATTTCGATTCGCCTTTTTATGCTGTTTCATTATTATTATATATTCATTATATTACACAAGCTGTGATCTAAAATACGACTCATACAATCATCATCATAAACTCTTTGTTCCATTATTTTTTTAAGTCATAACTTCAAAAACTGCTGTTATTAAAAAGTTTGTCATTTTGTAACCTGTGAAATGATTAGCATGAACTTAGCTGCTTTCGACAGAAGAAAAATGTACCCTTCTAACACTGCCAACATTTAATAGTTGGCACTACGATTTCTATGATTTAAATTAAAAGTTCGGTATGTCTTATAATCGATTTCTCGTGTTGGCACGATATATTCTTTTTAATGACGTACAAATGATTAATTTAGCTGCATCTATTCGTGACATATGAAATTTGTTGAATCAAAACCTATCCAAATACTATGATCCACATGAGAAAAGAACAACGGTTTTCATACCGGGACAAAACTAAATTTACACAATGCATTCCATTGAAGCCAGCAAAATACGGAATCAAAATTTGGTGGGCCTGTGATTCAAATACACACTACCTATTATCAGGAATATGGTACACATGACATGTAGAAGAAAGTCAGCGTGCTGTGATTCAAGGTGAAAATGTTATCTTAAAAATTGGAAAAAGTTACTCGAACAACGGACGAATAGTTGTGGCAGACAATTTTTTCTCAACTTTGGAAGGTTGTAAATACTTGGCCAAAATTGAACTAGCATTCGTAAGCACTTTTCGATCTAATAAAAGATGTATCCCTGTTGAAATGTGTGAGAAACCATCTTTCACGTCCGTGTTTTCAACTTATTTTGGATTCCATGTAATTTCAATATGCAGCTACGTTCTCATGATAGAATCGTGAAATCCGATGCGATTTCATTTTATAATAAGAAGAAAGCTGGGTCGATTGCATGGATCAAATGGCTTCGCATTTCACATCAAAACAAACAACAAAACGTTGGACTTTTGCTTATTTTTTTCAATATTTTAGATATTAGGGCGTAAGAAGCGTATTGCATTTGCAAGGAAATTGATAACTTAAAATTTTCTGATGCCAGGCGACAATTCCTAAGCAATTTATCCAAAACTTTGCTTTAACCGAACATTTAATATCAAAGGAAGATCGTACAGATCATGAAACAATTCGTTCGGCTATTGAAGCATTTTTCTGAAGACCAATAAATGTAGATTGTCTAAGCAGCTCAGTTCCTGATATACATTTCCAAGTGCGTTTAGCCGCTCTATAGCTAGAGAATGTTGGCAGTTCCGTAATTGAAGTTGTACGAGGGCTGCTATTTATATTTCGGGAACTGGCAACACTACTGTCAAAAGCTAAAATCTAGCAACACCATAATAAAGTTTGAAATTTTTTGGCATAAACATACTCACAAAGTTTTGATGTACAATAGCTATTTGTTTTGCTTACAGTGAGTTAAAAAAAGCAATTTGGCCAAAAAAATGGAAATTTCAAGAGAAGGTTTTCGTTGGATTATTTTTCACAACTTTCAACGTGGATTATCTCAACAAGAATGTGTCAATGAACCCAGTTCTTTGTATGGCGACAAAGCACCATCAAAAACGACAGTATATCGCTGGTATAGTAAATTCAATTGTGGTCGTAGTTCGGTCGCCGTCGAATTTCGTGAAGGTCGTCCAAAATCGGTGGTTGTGCCCAAAAACATCGATGCAGTGCGTGAACTGATAATGCAAGATCGTCATGTGACATATCGTGAGATAGAGGCATCCTTGCACATTAGATCCACTTCAATACATTCGATTTTGCATGAACACTTAGCTGTAAAAAAAATATGCTCTAGTTGGATACCCCATAATTTATCAATCGCTCAAAAAAAGGCTCGCGTCGATTGGTGTAAGGAAATTATTAAAAAGTTCGACCGTGGTGCTTCAAAAGACGTGTATAAAATCGTGACAGGTGTCGAATTGGATCGGCATATGAGCCGGAAACAAAACAGCAATCGACCGTGTGGGTACTCCAAGACGAGCCAAATCCAACAAAAGTTGTTCGTTGAAGAAGCACAGCGAAGCAAATGATCGCCTGTTTATCGTATACGACGCTTATAATCAATAATTTTGATGGCGTTATATACTTACAGCGTTGTTATTTAAGGTAGTGATCATGTACGAGGTTCTCATTTCTGAAAATATTCCGGTTTCTGGGAGCTTATCGTGTTCCGGTCACATGTACATCGAGAAATTTATTGCATTG
The DNA here is from genome assembly GCA_035044765.1 of Leucophenga montana. Lineage (NCBI taxonomy): Eukaryota > Metazoa > Arthropoda > Insecta > Diptera > Drosophilidae > Leucophenga > Leucophenga montana. The sequence continues at coordinate 1,113 of JAWNNQ010001263.1, read as the reverse complement.
ATCATTAAGTTTTCTAATATATTTGTAATAAATTCATTGAATGCATAGATAAAAAAAAGGCATTTTCTTTATTCCTGATAAACGGAAGTAAGTGTAAGAAGGTAGCCTTGAAAAACTATTAGTTTATGGAGGTCATAAAATATTTTTTTTAATAGACCATTATTATAAAAATATGACAGCTGCACACTTAATAGTTGCATTTTCTGCATTTCCATATTGACTTTGAGAGATTGAAAATAAGTAAAATTGAAGCTGGCGTTTCCGATGGACCACGAAGATCCTACTGACAAAAAACCTAATTAAAAAGTTCAAGTCAAAATTTCACACATTTCAATTGAACGAAAAATTTACTATTTTTTTTTTTTTTTATAATACTAAATTTTTTATCCGATCCTGGCCTGCTAGAAGTTAAATTTTGTGTAATTGAATAATTAAAATTTGAACTTATTATTATTATTTCTTGTTGTAAAAAACTACTTGAATGGCAAAAATTACTGAAAATCGTTAAAAAATTGCTTACAATTAAGACTTTCCTCAGCTGTAGGCCAGTGTAATTATGTAGATTTCATGGCCTACACATAAAAAAAGGCATTCTAAATGTAGGTTTGAAATTTTCGTTTTTATCCGAAAGTGTACTTACAAATTTTAAGTACGTTTCGTAATCAATTTTCTTGAATCAGGTAAAAATCGACTTATAAATCAAGCGCAGAAATTCTTAGGATAAGTATAAAATTCTTAAAATAAGTATACAAATTTAATTCTAAGAACAAATCTGTACTTAAATCAAGTACAAAAATCTCAGAATATAAATGAAGTCCTTTTTGACTTGAAATAAGTAGAAAATTCTTAAATCAAAATCAAAATACCAGCTTCCTCCACCAAAAAACATTTTTATAAACCGTGCTTTTACAACAACGATTGGAATCTCAGTGTTCTTTGTCCTATCTTCAAGAAAGGAGACCCCACTGTCTGCGCGAACTACCGGGGAATAAGTCTCCTTTCAATAGGATACAAAATTACAAAAACGGCTGGAGCCATACACGAATGCACCGATAGGCCAGTATCAGTGCGGCTTCAGACCAAAGAGGTCGACCAGTGACCAAATTTTCACTT